>VXAX01004763.1:83679-106403 GCA_013399835.1 Leptocoma aspasia
TTTTATATAACATATTATATATAATATGCATATATTATATGCATTATCTCTTTCGGATATAAATTAATTTTAATCTTTGTTTAGGTTACTTATGCCTTGTTTCAAGACACTGGCTTGTTTGAAATTTTCAAAATCCCCACTCAAGAATTTATGAATTACTTCAGTGCGCTGGAAAACGGCTACCGGGATATTCCCTGTAAGTACTCCCTGGGATTTCTGTATCAGTGTCTCTCCTTTGGTGTGGGCAAATTTGTATTTGCAGGCAGCCTGTTTGTATTTGTATTTGTATTTGTAGTGTGTTTTTAGTGAATGCACCTGACAGAGCTTAGGACGGCTCCAATCAATTGCAGCACAAAGTGGGTGGACTCTAAAACTGGATTTGTTAATTTGGAGTTGGAAGATAATCTTAAAGAACTGGAATTAGTAGTTGAGTCAAACACACTGAAGTCAATGGGAGATTAGTTGCTGATTTAACAGAAATTTGGGTGAGGTCCTTAGTAAAATGAGAAGAAAGTAGAGAATTTTGATGGTAGTTACTCACTCTGCTATGCAGGGCAGCCAAATTTATTGGAACACAAAACAAAACCACACTTCTCCACTGCACAGATGTTTGCCCAGCCCAGGTGCTTGTAGGTATCAGATTGCAGGCCATCCTTGTTTCTCACCATTATTGATTTAAAAGGGCATTCAATCCCTTCTTGAGGCCCAGGTAGGATGAAGTGTGCATAGACAGTGTTTGATGTTTATCTAACTGCCTTCTTAAAAATGTTCAGTGATACATATATCTACTACTGACATTTTAAATTCTATTTTTCCTTTTAGATTTAATCAAAATCTCACTTATAACACATTTCGTACACTTCTTTTCTCGTCGTATTTATTATTCCTTTTGATGACATTTCAGATAATATTTTTTTTGTTGTATCTTGCTGATTTTCAGATCACAATCGTATCCATGCCACAGATGTTCTCCATGCAGTGTGGTACCTGACCACACGGCCCATTCCTGGATTTCAGCAAATCCGTAGTGAGCACATGATGGAGAGTGATATAGGTCTGTATTCACACAGCTCAGTTTTGTTTTGCTGAAGAATGTTGTAATGAAACTACAGCAGGTAAACCAAGTTACTCTGGAAGAAAATATCGAATTATTTGAATTATTCTTATGACTCACTTTTTTTTTTTTTTTGTACTTTAATATGAGGCAGTAGAAAAAAATCACAAAGCACACACGGTTCAGAAATATCATGCAACTGACTTTTAGAAAAATTATTAGATGAGTAATGGTTAGTTTGTTAGCCAAGAAAACTGGTTCACTTAATAAATTTTCTATGCTGAATGAAACCTCTGTATTCTGCCATAGTCAGGGTATTTTTAGCATTTGAAATACCTTAGGCTAATATTTCTTAACTTTATTGGAAAGTTAAATAGACCAAAGAAAAAATACCAAAGTATTTAACTTAATTGAAGATCTCCTTAATGGCTTTAGTATAAAAATTAATATTTTAGAATTTTCTGTTAGGTATCACATGCAGACTTTCAAACACTGAAGTGACCACCCCAACAATAACTGCATAAGAGCATCCCTGAAAAGGAAATAATACCTCCAAATTCAAATGTTGTGTGAAGGTACTTCCAGTGAAGCTTGCTTTTGTGTTGTCTGTGACTTCATAGAACAAACTTTTAAATTTAGAATTTGTAATTTTTACCAAATTGTATCCTGTAAGTAAAGGCTTAAAAAATGATTATAAACATAGACTTCGATGCTAAATGTATTGTATTTTAGAAAAATGAAAAGAGGACATCAAACACTCTCCAAGGGCTCTGTTTTATATGTGTAGTAGAAAAAGACAAGACACGAGTCATGTGGCTTTTAAGGGGCTGGAATCTTCTCTTTTTTCCAAGTTTGTCCCTATCTATTGATTGCACTCTATTGCCTTTTCTTTCTCCAAGTGTTAAATGGGTTGGGATTGGAGACTTAACTGGAGAAAAGTGATAAAAATAATTTTATTCTCCTCTACAAAAAAAGAAAAAATTAAATAAGAAATTGTAATCTTACTGCTTGGAAACTCCTCCAGTATAAATATTTTCAGACTTTTAATCCTTGCTTATTCTATTAAGGCAAAGGAGCTCCTTTTATATTATGCAATGATGAAATAAGTGTTATTCCTTTTCCTTTTTTTTTTAAAAGTAGTGATTTTGTCCATGGGAAAGAGGATAATAAAACTATGTATCTTCTTATCATGCAAATATTTCTAAATTAATGGAGTTAATTCCTTTTGCAGTAGTTTCCACTGCCCCCCTCCAGGTTTTCCTGGAGGTTTGTAAGTTCAAGAAGTGGGCAAATTACAGGATTACTAAGAAAGGTGCTGATTAATCTTTTCTTGGACTAATTCAGGTTGGAGACAAACAGTAGAACGCTCTGTTAGTGCTACAAATTTGCAACTTAATGGCACTTAAACTGTTCTTCAAAACTATCAGTTTATCTATAAAAATTATGATGATTTTTTTTTTTTAAATCTAAGTCTTTTCCAATTATTCAGCTTCATGACAGTAAGGATAACCATCACGTTTGCAACAGTGCCTGGCTGTTTATACACATTTATACTGTATTACAAATATGAATGAAATACTGTTCCAAAAAATATTCTGCTTTTGTGCTTTGAATTTTTTTTTTTTAGATGAAGCCAGTGGTATTGCCCCAGTTCAAGTCAGCTACACTTCTTCAAAAAGCTGTCCAATTACTGATGACAGTTATGGCTGTCTGGCATCAAACATTCCTGCTTTGGAATTGATGGCTTTGTATGTAGCAGCTGCCATGCACGACTACGACCATCCTGGACGTACAAATGCTTTCCTAGTGGCCACAAATGCACCTCAGGTAAGAACCTCTTCATGCAGAAAATTACTTGTTTCTGCCTGAAATCAGGATAAAGAATTTTTTTTTCTATTCTGTAGCACTAAAGTTATTTAGGATTGATGTATTTAAGGCCAGATTTAAGAAATGGGGAAATTCATGTGTACTATACTTGGGTAATTTTTTAATTTTTCTTTCATGTTAAATTCTGATGTGTTTTGTATGTATTGGTTGTGTATGCATGGTTGTGTAGAAACAACTTTCAATTTGCAGAATTGAAAAAAACACCATAAACCAGTGCAGGATAGAGTAAAGGATTATTTCATAGAGAGCTGGCCCTAGGTCTGTCTAAGCAGCTGTGATGGTTATTTGGATCTCTCTCAGTAAGTAACAGACAAGAAACTGAAATAATAATAACAACATCAACAACAACAATAGATCAGAAACTGGTACAGCTTGTTAGGAGACAAGGCTTTGAAAGTGAACTTTCCAATCAATTTTCAACAACTCCTTATTGCAGAGGGAGTTTAGGATGTAGGCACTTTTGTATTTCTGCTGGAAACAGATACAAGGAGGAACAAAACCAAACGACACAGACATCTCTCACCAGGTTTCAAAAATACAAGCATTCTCTGAAAAACTGCAAAAAGCATTGGCAAAATGAAGTTTTTTTCAGGTTCTGTTTAATCTACATTGGATTAATTATTTTCTAGGGTGTTTTTTATAAACATGGAAGCTGTGATTAAAATCTGCTACTGTTTTTATATTTTAGCTATCTCGTTTACAGTTAAAATTTCTGCCTCAGCATTACACATAACCCTTTGAAAACCAGTGATAATTTGCACCATTTTCCATTATGACAATTCTTATGTGTTTTGGAGTCCTTTTTGTGGTGGGGTTTTTTATTTCTTACGGTTTTTTGTTTATTTCTTTGTTTTTGTTGGGTTGGGGTTTTTGTTGTTTTTGTTTTTCCAACACAATTAAGAGGAATTACAAGCATATACTTATATTTTTTTTTCTTGTTTTATTTTTTACATTACTGTGTGACATAAAACACACACTGCTCCCCACATACACTGTGCAAAGTCTTAAGTGGTTTGTGTATGTGTGCCTACAGTCTGAATGTGGCTGTCACTAAGACATCGTTAAGGACTTTTAAAGAAAAAAAGAACTTTGCTAATTGTTAAGTTTGGGTGGGCTTTCCCTCATCTGTCATTTTTGTGTCACTTTAACCCCAAAACTAGAAGACAAAACATATATATTTTTTTTATTTTTACCTAGTTTTGTTTCTGACTAGCCCTTAAACTTCAGAATATTTAATTATAACTTTAAAACCTCCCTGTGTAATTTACGATTCTTTGCTTGTTGGTTTTTTTTTTCCCTGTAGGCTGTTCTCTACAATGACAGATCAGTCTTAGAAAATCACCATGCTGCATCTGCCTGGAATCTTTTCTTATCACGACCAGAATACAACTTTTTATCGAACCTCGATCACGTAGAATTCAAGCGCTTTCGTTTCTTAGTGATCGAAGCAATCCTTGCCACAGACCTCAAGAAGCATTTTGATTTCCTTGCAGAATTTAATGCCAAGGTTTGTTCCACTTTAGTGTCTGCACTGATCTGATCTTGATATCATTTTTTTGATATCATTGATATGTTATCATTGCTTCTCAGCAATTGTTAGTTTTAATTACTTGCATTTCGAGTTTTATATTATCTAAATCTAAGCTATTAAAATGCAAATAGAGTGTTTCCTTTGTACAAACCAGCTGTAGATGGTTTGTAGATTGCCTAATAAACCCCTGGCTGAGTAGTTTTGACTTGATGTCTGACACTGACCCCAGGTGAATGACATGAACAGCAATGGCATAGAGTGGAGCAATGAGAACGATCGCCTGCTGGCCTGTCAGATATGCATCAAACTGGCTGACATCAATGGCCCAGCCAAAGTCAGAGACCTGCATCTCAAATGGACTGAAGGCATTGTCAACGAATTTTATGAACAGGTGGGTGTGGAAAGAGCAATTTTCTCTTTTTAATGGTGGGCGGGTGATTGATTCTTTGTTTTGCTAGTGGTTTAACTAAATTCAGCTTTATTCCTTGTTTTAAATCTTCAGGTAAGGTATTTCCATCTTCTCATTCTGAATACTGAAATTTATTTTCACAGGTGGCTTACTAGAAGGATCTTTTATTTTCTAATAACTGTGTTAGAAAACAAGCTCCCAGCCAGTATTATCCATTTTTCAGATATTAGGGGATTTTTTAGGGGGAGAGCTTCTTTCCCTAGGATGATCCTGGTAAATCAAAATAACTTCTTTCACTTTCAGAAGTTAAGTTCACAGATGTGTTTCTAGGTGAGAGAAAATGTACAAAATCCGCAAGACTGAAAATGTATGTTCAGCTCTATAGCTATCAGGTCCATGGAAGTGCTGAGATAAGTAATTATAGCTCAGACTTTTCTATGAGCAACTGCTCAATGTTTTTTCTTCTCCAGTTTATAAAATTAGGGGGGGGCGGAAAAACCCCAAAACAACAAAACAAACCACTTTACTCCGTGTTGCAAGAACATATTATAAGTTTCTCTACATGCAGACCTACAAAAAATTCTTCCCATGAAAAACCATCTTTTTACTATCTTTTAGTCTATACAAGTTTCTATAAACAAAATCTCTAATCTGTGTTCAAAAACATTTCAATTTCTCTGTCTCCTAATATGAAAAATAGGAATTTTTATTTCTTTCAGCCTATAAAATAAAAAGTTATTATCTCTAATTGTATAAACTATTCTAACATTCCTTAAACAAAACTAGAAGCAGAAGCTTCAAATACTCCAAACTAAACAAATAATAACCCAAATCCTTTAAATTATAAAATCATATTTATAAATCATATTTAACCTTCTAATATTATTATCAAAAATCCTTTATTACTACACAAACCACAACAGTAACTCTGGATATTGTAGCTCATTTCATCTTCTGTGGCCTTGCAGGGGATGCTGTTACCAGCATGCCTTGCTGTGGCTGATTGCTCTGCTCTGTCTCTGTCCATCAGCTCGGCAATTAAAGCTGAACCTCTGCCTCCTCTGAAGCCATCCTGTAAAGGCAGAGGAATAGCAGCTCCAGTAGAACTAGTGCTCCATCCAGACACAAGCAAAGCTGGAGGGAGGATTCTGCACTGTGCAAGACTGAGCCATAACCTGTCTTTATTTTAAATTGGCCTAATTACATGTTCATTTGCTAAGCCCGTACAATTATTCTCCCCAGTAAAAAGATACAATCCATGGGATGGTTCATGGAAATACAGAATATCCTGAGTTGGAAGGGACCACAGGGCTCATTGAAGCCTAACTCCTGGCCCTGCACAGGACCCCAAAAACCACACCCTGTGCCCGAGAGCATTGTCCAAAAGCTCCCTGAGCTCTGCCAGGCTGGTGCTGTGCCCACTGCCCTGGGGAGCTGTGCCAGTGCCCAGACACCCTCTGGGGGGAGAACCTTTTCCTGATGTCCAACCCAAACTTCCCCTGACACAGTTTTGTGCCATTCCATCGGGTCCTGTCACTGCTCACTGGAGAGAAGAGATCAGTGCCTTTCCGTGCGCTTCCCCTCGTGAGGGAGCTGGAGGTTACTCGGTTCATTGAAAGTAATTCTTGAAATAAGAATTTAAAGCCAATTTTGTGAGCAATTCTGATAGGTTGTTTCATTTCTTTTTCAGGGTGATGAGGAAGCAAGTCTTGGATTACCTATAAGCCCCTTCATGGATCGTTCTTCTCCCCAGCTTGCAAAGCTGCAGGAATCTTTCATCACTCACATAGTTGGCCCCCTCTGTAATTCCTACAATGCAGCTGGGCTGCTTCCAGGGCAGTGGGTTGATGAAGAGGAGGAGGATGCAGAAAGCACTGAAGAGGATGATGGTGCACAGTTAGAGAGTGATGATGAAGAAATGGAAGATGATCTTATTTTAAGTAAGTTTCTGTGTTTCAGTTGGTGCTTAGTTGTCCTTCAGTAGCTTCAGACAGCAGTGACAGTTGAAATCGTGCAGTACAAATCTTGTAGATTTTGCTATTATGCTGCTTCATAAATTTTCCTCTTTTAATAAAAATTTCGTTGCCACCAGGAGACTTGCAATTTAAAACAGAAACGTGTTGATGTCCTTTGCCATGCCACTGTTTAAATATTCAGAATAATCATCCACGTGCCTTGCTCAAATTTTCGTCTCGCTTGCAATGTGCCATTATTTTTGTGCGTGTAAAATGCAATTACTCGGAATGTCAAACAATCCAATATGCTTATAATTTTACAGAAGCTCAAAGAAAAAAAGGTAGACGAATATTTTGCCAGCTAATACACCACCTCAGTGAAAATCACAAGATATGGAAGAAAGCGATCGAAGAGGAAGAAAAAAACAAAGCAGAAGGAGCCAAACTGCTGACTGAAATCTCATCTTTACCTCAAGCAGATGACATTCAGGTTATTGAGGAAGCTGATGAAGATGATGAGCGACAGCTAGGAGAAGACAAGACATGCTGAGGGAACCCCAGTGGTGTCCAGTGTGATGACAGCCTGTGCTTTCCCCACTGTGCTGACTTCAGCCCAACACAGCTCCCATAAAATCGAAAGGCCTTAATACTGTGAGAGGATTCTTGTTGCTCTGGTGGAATCCCACTCCTGTGCACTTTCACCACACAGAATACGGAACTTTATTCAGAGATTGAGTATTGTATACCCTGATGCAAAGTTCTTTATGCCTTAGTTGGTATAAAATATCCTGATATAATGCTGCCTTGCTGAATATGGAACTCTTCTTTTCCTTGAGGTACCTGCAGTTTTTAAAAAACATTCAGTGACTTTGATTACCAAAGTGGCAAGAACTTTTGGCTAACAAGGAACCATGGGGTGAATCCTAGTGTTGTCTTGAGTTGCTTATTTCATGTTGTTTTTGAACATGAATGAGAAAAAAGTCTGTGCCTACATGAAAACCATGTTACTGCTGCAGTGCCAGCCTGTTGTGGGGTGTCTGCTTAGTGCAGTAGTGTGCTTCATGTAGTCATCTCAGAGCAACTGTGCAAGGACTGTGACATAAGTGCTGAATTCTGGTATTTGTGGTTTAAAAAGAGGAAAGAAAATCCAGGTGCATCTATTTCTGATGCTTTTTATTATTGTGCATAATCTGATGTTTTATTTTTGCAGAAAATATTCAGGTTTGCAGTGGATGTTCATGATAATTCATTGAATACAAGGCCATTCTCATCTGTTGCCTTGCTGTTTTGTGGTAGAACATTAAAAACCTGTTCAGCTACTTAAATTATGAAGGAATTTTATTCTTTTAGTCATAAGTAATGTTGTATTTCCTACCCTTACTCAGGTTCACTTTAAAAACAAGTCAACCACATCATAGATTTTTATCTTGCACCCATTTCCCGTATTAAATTTTAAGGAAATAAGATCGTATCTCATTTATTCTTTGTATGTAAAGCTTTAGGAGAATTAAAGATTTTTTTTTTAAAGACATAAACTACTGTTTCAAAATGGCTATTTTAATTTGCCCCACACTTTTTTTCTATCACAGACACAGCTTTTATTGCCTTCAAGTTTGATGTACATCCTGAAATACACGTATGGAAACCAGAAAGCGGAAACTTTGTGTAAAGCCTGATACAAGATAAAAATCACTGTACTGTACTACATTTTAGATTGCTGAGTTTTAAAATAACAAACTTACACATTCCACCCCAATGTATTTTTAGAAACACTGCCATTGTAGGTCTAATTTGTAAACAAACAAGCAAACAAACAAGTCATAAATTAGGCTACAGGTAAGCAAGCCACACATAAGCCTAGTTTTAAAAGTGCTCCTTTTAGTACTAAACCTTTAAATGCTGTGTAGTTGAACTGAATAAAACCCAAATTCACATGTGCTATTTCCAAATGTGTCTCAGCATATTTGTGTTTGCATCAATTGACTTGGAAAAAAAAGATAACCTTGTATAAACTGTATTACACTATTTTACACAGATTTTTCATTGGATTCTGATATTTCATTGGCCAGTTTGGAACCTTAACTGAAAGGTTTGGTGGTTTTTTTCAGTTTTCACTAATAAGCCTATTGTTGATGCACTTAAAAGACCACTGAAATGTGCTTTTGCTATATCTTCAGTGCCAAATTTCCCTCTGCTGCCATTATCACTATCACTGCAGTTTTTTTGTACCATGAGCAGTGTTAAACCAGATATTTCTGCCGTTAATAAAATGTTGCACTATTGAAGCTGGCACTTGCTGATCATACACCTGTATTTTACATTTCTTTGGTCATATGTTCTTCTTACAGATACTGTGAAGACTAGAAAAATTCTGATTCTTTCAGTATGCTGTATTTTCAGCATTTTGTCTTTAGATAGTATGCTTGTGTACATAAAATATAATTTTTAATATTGTTTAATATCATTTTGCTTTGTCTGAAAAAATGATACTAATTAGTTTGTCTAAAGTTACTGTTCTATAATTTTACATGACAAGTTTCCATTTTTAGTTTCCCTTAAATCGTTATTATTTAAAAAATAACAGAAGTATAACAAGGTAAAAATTCAGATTTTATCTTTTACTAGAGCATTGGCAGGACTTACATGTGGTGACATCTTTGCCAGCAGCTTTCTTATCTCAGGTTTCTCTTAAACCCTTTAGGAATACTGAAGCAATTTTAAAATCCAGTAACAAGCAGCAAACCTCAGTGTTTAATAAATTGTAATGCTAATACGTATTTCCAATTATATATTTCCAAGTTACAATAGCTTGCTTCACAGATATGTTTAAGTATGAATGTGTTCTAAATCCACTTTAAAGTGCCTGTTTTTCATGTGTGCACAGTATGTGACTAATTGTTACTCTAAGAGCAGAGGGAAAAGACTGGAAAAACAGTCAACAAAGACTGGTTCAGGGAATGTTTGCAGAAGTGGATGTGGCTGTAACTAAAAGTGTCTTAAATCTTTCAAAATGGTAGTGGAGGGCCCTCTGAATGTTGATTGAGCTGTTGTCCAAAATACCATCTCTCCATCTAAGGCGTATCATTCTTAAAGCTGTGATCCCACTTCAGTAATTCCCAGCTACCAGGGGAGGCTAAGTAGTGCTGAAAACCACACAAAGGAACACACTTAAAACACTTTCTAATGCAACACTACCTCTTTTTTTCCTTCTTCTTTTTTTTTTTTTTTTCCAAAATTAGCAAGTTAGCCTACACTGAAGTTTATGCCATGCAGAAATACATCTTTTATGCATAATATTCTCAGGTTTAAGTTGGGTCTCCCATTTTCTCGTTGCCGCCTTTTACAACGTGTGTTGGATTGCTTGCACCCATACATAGGGAGCTAGACCTACCAAGTTTTCTATAAGGAAAAAATTCTCTCTGTGCTTTCTGGAGCCCTCTGGATGTGAAGGAAGTGCTAAACCAGTCAAAATGAATACCTTGGAACCTCTTCCTGTGAGTTCTTCCTCCAGGACAAAGTTAAACGGTGAGGGTAAGGTTCAAAAGGAAAGGGATGGTGCAGCACTGCTTAAGGTAAGTCCAGATAACAAAGTTGGTGTAAGACTTCATTTGCTCTGTGCACAGAACCCTTTCTTTGTGTTTGCATCCAGTTTTAACCACAACCAGTGGCAGGTGGATCAGCAAAAGGAGTTAGCAGAATTCAAGAGCTCAAAGTTTTAGCTTTGGTGCCTGCTCCTGGTGTAGATGTAGTTGAATCTTGGCCTCTGGATCCTTTGAAAGCACAGACAGAATTTGAGGTAATCCAGAGCACATTATTGCCCGTAGAGGCTGTGGGGTCCCCCTCACTGGAGATATTCCAGAACCACCTGGACACAATCCTGTGCCAGGTGCTCTGGGATGACCCTGCTGGAGCAGAGGGGTTGGCCCAGATGGCCCCTGTGGTCCCTCCCAGCCTGACCCATCCTGTGAGCCTCCTACATTCACAGGGCAGCACTTCCCCTCTTGTCCAAAACCACATTTGAGATGTGCAGAATTGTAAGTGTCTCATACACTGGTGATGTGAGAGCAGTTATCCCAGTCTGAGAGATGTTCTGGACCAAAAGGATGGAATTAGCTTGGATGATGAGAACTAGAAAGAAGAGGTAAGGATGGCACAGACACACAAATATGCTAAAGATATTCAGAAGAGAGACACTGTTTATTGTCTCAGGCCAGTTTGTATTCAAAATATTATAGAAACATTATGCCTTTATCAAGTCAGAATACTTGGATTCTTAGAAATGAAGTTAAAATGGTAATGGAAATAATAATGCAATTATCACAACTTAAGCTTTGATACAAGTTTTAGGATATTGGTCCTTCAGTGGCTAATAAAGATTAGATGAGAGAAAACAAGTATTGCAAAGTTGATTAAATGAGGTACAAAAAGTATGATCAAGACAGTATTTATTTTGCTTTTTTTCTTCCAGCTCTCCTCAGAATTGTGTCTCTGGACAATGTGCTGCTTCACTCATGCCTATGTTAAGGCAAATGAGGTAATGAATCACTTTCACTTTTCCAATGAGGAATTTTCCTTTCAATATCTTCTGAAGTCAGTCTTTAACTTGCTATAAAATTATACTGTGGATTCTCAAAGATGAAGCTGATAAAAGAACACAATTTTTAACTGCTCTCTCTCTGACTTAGTTTAATAGGGCTATAAGCAATCCATTTATTTGTCCTCTGGTTAATGAGAAGGAATAACACATTTTTAGAGGAAAGAAAACTGATGGACTGAGCTGCTACAGGATAAACGTTCCATTGCACTTGGCTTTAGGAATGTAAGGGATTGACACTTACTTGGTTCTGTGTGACACTAGGGACACCCTTTAAAAAGGGCACAACACAACCAGAAATGTTTGACAGGAAGGTTTCTTTCAGAATCTGTACACCAGGAGTCATCTTTTGATTTCTGGACTTGAGGAGATCCCAGGTGGTGGCTGCTGGTGTCTGTGGTGGGCTCTGCTACAGAGGCTGTGCTGCCTGGCAGAACATTGCCATCTGTGGAATCTCACAGAGTAAAAATCTTCTAGCGAGGTGAAATCTTCTGTCTGCTGGTTTACCTGTGAGGTTCAGAAGGGAAAAAAAAAAGGTAATGTTTAACCAACCCAGCCTTTAAGTACTGGTGAGAGACCACAGTGTTTCAAATGATCCCTACCATTCACCTTGTGATTTGTCCATGTTCTAAACATCCTGCCAAAAAACAGGTGATGAGTCACTTCTGACTCATCTCTCTGGATCAGCAGAACCCTTTGCACCTCGAATGAGATCAAAATATCTTCGTTTTAATTGCATATAAAACAAAAGGTAATGCTTAGCTTAAAATGCAGGTATCATACCAAAAATACTGAGGATAGGGTTGACATTAATTATTGAACATGAGGGGCAGAGTGCAGATTTTGTCCCCTGTGCCAGTCAGATGTGAAAACTTGCTCCTATATATAGTCATTCAAATGGGCTTAGCATGCCCCTTTCTTTCATCATGACATTCATCCTACTAGAATTTATTAATCTGTGGTATTGCCAGTTTATCTGACTCATATTAACTAAGCTTTCTTTCAAGTCAAAGGAGTGGATAAGTAAGCCCCTCTATCTTGGAGAATGGGTTTGTAATAATTTAATTTAATTCATCATAACTAAGTCATGACCAAAAATACTGTTTCTAATTTCAGATGCCACGCCTCAGGAAGAACACCTGTCCTTTAGACAGGTTGCAGAATTACAGTACAGACCAGTGAGACTGATGACGTGGCCTGAAGAGAAGGAGAAAGATAAAATTAATTAAAAAGATTTTTTCCTAGTCTAGAGAAAATGAGACCCGAGTGAGACATTCTAAGGTTACCTTACGAGACTGTTTCAAAGAGTAATCAGAATAATGCTTTAGTGTTTATAGTGTTTAGGACAAGAAGTAGCACCTTTAGGTTACAAGGCTCAAACATGACTGATTGTCTAAGGATTGAGAGGGCTGTGACTCACTGAAATAGATTGTCTTGGGCTATTAAGAAAGTCTCTGCAAATAAAAAAGAAGTCTGAAAAACAGCTTTTAGTAAAACTGTTAGTGGACCAGATGAGTGAACTGCATAACTTACTGAAATCCTTTCTGAACCTATTTTTTAAGTGCTAGGACTAGAGTAGAGGTCTGATATGGAAACTTTAACTACCAAGAAGAAAATGTGCACAGTTGTGGAAACAATAACATTCAAACAACAAGAACTGGAGGTGTCAACTCCTTTATTTCAGTAAATATGAAAGCGTTTTTATTTTAAATGTGTTTGACCCATAACCTGAACATTGTGTGTTCATCTCCCACCAGAAAGAGCCTTTTTATTTGTTGAGAGAGCTAGAACCCTCTTGAAAAACTAGACAAAATTTGAACCTTAGCCAGAGATAAGAATCTGTCTAATTGTCAGATTGTGAATAAATGGAGAGGCAGTAGCCAAAATGGTTTTTAAAAATACAATTACCTAAAGTTAGTTTGCTAAAGCTAATTGTATTTTAAATATTTGCCAAACTATGTGGGCCCTTCTAGATCTTAAGAAAGTGCATACTTAAGACATTGGGAGGTGTTGGATGCTTTAGAAGATGATGTAATTCATATACTTAACAAAATAATTAGTATAAGTGAGTAGGGATTTTTAGACAAATTTTAGCTATTGGCACTAAATTTTATTCCCATCAACAATGAATTATTCTTACTGTCTCTATGTAATCATGAAGTTCATCATGGCACAAAGAGCTTGAACATTTTATAGATTATACCTACAATTTGTGGTGAAGTAAATGCAGTATTAAGGTATGTTGCATTTCTCTCTATAGTGTGGCAGTTTAGACTGTACATTCCTTGAGAGAGAAATGGTGTGTCATTACAGAATGTAAAATGAAATGGAAGAAGATCTAAAAATGCCCTGGAATGGCTTTATGGCAATTTTTATGCTTCCAAAAAAAAAAAAAAAGGCAATTAAATTAACTTCCTAAACTGTATCAGCTAAAGAGGGGTTATAAGTACCAATGTTTCTCCTGGAAAAATTAGGCTTATAAAATTCTGCTGTGGTGCATGTTCAGCACTATTATTATCATTTTAAATTAAGCTTATTGTATAAGTTGAAGAGAACCAAAGGGGCGTTTTGTCTCCTTAAACGGGGATGCCTGTGGAGAGAGGAAACTTAATTATCTGAGAATAACTGGAATTCTTTCAGATGTTTTATCCATAGTGATTCTATTCCCTGACTTTCATTCCTTGCTGGTATGAAGCTGTGCCTGTATTGCCTCTGTTAGTGAGGGACCTGAACAATGAGGCATCCTTTATCCCCTTGTTTTGGTGGGGGTATAAATGTCCATGAGACATGGATGGGTGGATCCTGTTGTCTGGATGCTGATAGGCCTAATGTGGATAAGCATCTGAACAAATTAACTGGAATGTAAAAAGCTTTTTAATGCATAAAATTTTTTCATGCTTCTGATAAATCGTAGTTTCCACAAATTAAAAATATTTCCTTTAAGTTTTTTTTGGCATGAGTGTAGAAAAGGAAGTCAGCACTGGAAAACAGCAGCAGAATAAACAGTAAGTTTATTCTGTTTTCTGGAATATTGCTATAGGCCGGTCTACATCACATGTAAAATTTTTGGCAAGCAGCCATCTGCTGCAGTAATAGCAAGATATTGGATTAGATTGCACATTCCTGATATGCTCCCATTATTTTAATGGGTTTAATCTATTTGGAATGTTCCTTACTTGGAAGAATGTAACAAATGTAACATCTCCTGAAGCCTGGCAGTCTCCCGAAGGAATGACCACTCCGAGTGTGGGTTCTGCCTAATTCTAATGACACGGGGAGAGCTGACAGCCTCCAAAAATGCCTGGAGGCATCATCTAGAATGGGGAGAATCTGCTGATGCCCAATTTACATTGTTCTGAAAGGGCAGAAGATTTCCAGAGCTGTAGTTTGATTTGATCTTGATTAGACAGAGGGTTTGAATCATCAGTCCCAGTGCCAAAAAACCACCTGGGAGCACTCCTTGGTATGAAAACACATACCAACCTTCTGTGTGCAGCTTCACAGAGCAATTTATACTGGGACTCCTCCTTTCCAGCTCTCACTGAACAGTCCTCTGATCTTGGCCATGTTATCTTGTGTTCCCATCAGTCCATCTCTCTCAACCAAAGACAAATTCTGATCTGGCATCTTCCCCGTTGTGATTTTTCCCCCCCCCTCGTTTATCCCGAATCTTTATGTTTTCAGATCCAATGCATTGTTATGAAATCGACACAATCTGATTTTCACTCATTTTTCAAAGGCAATTAGCTGGTTTTTACTGTGTTTTTCTCTGAGCTTGCTACTTTTCTCATGAACTTACTCTCTTCATGACTTCATAATCATAATCTGCCTCATCTACTCTCTAGTGCTTGCACAAACCCTTAAGCTCCATTCAGGCTAAACACATTCTGGATACATATAAAAATGTATCACAGTAAATTTATACTATTTACTTTCAGAGAAGCAGTAATGTTCCTTGAACTTTTATGAAATCTTCCTTTGAAGAGTTAATTTCTGAATTAATTAATTAATTAATGAACCTTCCTGCATTTATTAGGTTCATCCTAAGGATGTGTTCATCAGTTCCACTGAAACTGCTGTAAGTTCAGGAAATTAAGTGCTAATGAGTGAGATTTTTCTTCAGCATTTTTCTCAGTGTCATATATGACATGCTTGTAGTGCTCCCTTTTCAGTCTCTGGGGATGCTGACATGGCCAAAAAGAACCCAAAAACCTTAAATGTAAGGACAGAGATTTGGAAAAGAGGATTTAAGACACTATGGTGGTTCTGACTGCAGCTCTTGCAGCAGTGTTATGAAGATACACTGGTTAACATATCAACCTTTAATCCCAAAACACTGTTAAATAGCAGCCAGCTGCTATCTATCCTGAATATTTCAGCTGGAATTATCTGAACATCCCTCCAGGAAATTCTGAACATCTGGCTGGCTACTGTACTCAATGTTGATACAGCAGAGAAATTCCGGAGGACTGGAAAAAAACTACTATTATGTCAGTATTTCAAATTATTAAATTGGACCATTAGGATAATTCTAAGTCAGAGGGAAAATAGTAAAAAAGTTGATAGAGAATGAAACATGTAAATATGACTAATACTGATACAGATTTAGAGAAAAGACAGTTTGTCAGAGGTATTTGATTGCTTAAATGAGACCGTAAGTTGGCAGATAATGGTAAAAGTTTGGATTGATATTCTGAGGCTTTTACAAGGCATTTTGATTTAGAAACCAGAACGACATATAATCAATATGGCTCTCATTAAATGGATTAAAGACTAGCCAGGAGTTAGATCTCAAAATACCTCAGCAAAAGGGAATTATAACTGGTCAGCTGCATTTTGAGCATGGCTCCCTGCAAGAACTGTCTCTTGATGGTTTTTAGTCCTACCCCCATTTCAATTAGAATTATTTGAGCCGTGTTGTAACCAAAGGATGGCCTAGAGCCCTTACAACCCAGAAAGCAAGACTAGGTACTAAACAAGCTCTGGCTGTCTGATCTAAGAGCACAGGGCTGGGAACAGGGAGAATTTCCATGAGTCCAAAACTGGTGCTGAACTCCTCAGGGCTGCTTCATGCTGAAAGCACCTAAGTTCAGTAGTTTCCACAGTTTCTCCTTAGGCATTTCACAAGCACACAACATCTACTTGGTAGCCAGAAAACCATGATCATGGCTCCTAACCCCACTGCTTTCCAACGGCTTAGGAGTGGTTTATTCAGTTTTCATGGTGTGCCCAATGCACAGCAATCAGGTTTGCCTCCTTCCTCTCTTTTTGGAGTTTTAAATCTTCTCTGCAAAAGGCATTCTTTCAGGAAGTGGAGCAGCCTGCCCAGCCTCTTCAGAGAAACAGGAACTTGTGTTAGAGCTGCTGTCTGTGAGACATGTGGGTAAAATAACCCGGACCTGCTGCCCCTGAAGTCAACAGGCTGTTATGTGAGTGGACTGGGATTAGCTCTCTTTGCTTTTTCTCTTCTGCTCTTTCAAAAGAAAGGAAGTATTTCTCCTCAGTATAAAAACAGGTCAGCAAACACCAATTCCTGCCTTCCAGCTTTCCTGCAGCTCCAAGTTGCAGCACTATCAGTGTAAAAAGCCAGGTCAAACACTCAGCCCTGGCCTTCAATAGCTGCTTGCTTGTTTTGTTCTGAATCCTGTCCTGAGGGCTTTTCTCCCCACCCAGAGGGGAATAAACACTGTGTTTGGGGTTTCAGCTGCTCCTGCAAGGTCTGCAGACACAAATCTTTATCTACCAGTAACCACAAAGCAAGAGCTGGCAAGAATAATAAATGGAGCTGGTAGAAGTCAAGTGTAGCCCTTACACCTAAAATTTGTGCTTAAAATTATTTTAAAATCTGTTTCTCCCCATCCTATTGCACTTGCCCTCCCCAAAAATTTCTCCTTTGGTCAGAAGGGCGAGCAGTTTATTTTCTTTACTCGTGATATAGTTGCATGTGACCCTGGTAACACAAATACTGGCTTTTCCAGACTATTTAAGCAGAGATTAATCATTACATAGTACTTTGTATTGGGAGGCAGTGGAGGACAAGTGTCTGGAAATGCAATATACTGGAGGAAAAAAAGCCCTGTGATTGTCAGGAGTATGGCAATAACTGAACACTTTGTGTGTGATGTTAAGTGAGAAGCAAGCCCTAAAAGATGCGAAAAGTGAATTCACAGTTATCTGATTCGCTAGAAAATTATGACCAACTGGGAATATAGGGCAAGGAGAAAGAAGGATTAAAATGCTTTTATAGACTATCTGTTTTTCAAGGCTGGAAAATGTAGTTTATTCTTCGTTACAGACATTTAAATAGATGTCTTTTAAAGCCATTTTAGCGATGAAAATTTAATGGATAATTATAAAGAATGGCTTAGCTGGAATAATGTAAATGATGTTTCCATGGATAAATTCAAGCATAAACATTTTGAACCATCTTCTCCATGCTTATGAAAATACCCTCTCAAAGTAAAATGGCTTGCTAAGTAATTAAATATTTTAAAACTTTATCAGAAGTTAGATTCAATATAGTCTTCTGGAGCAAAAACATCAGTTTCACACAGGATGTGTTCCACACCTTTGGTTCAGGTTTGGGTTTTTTTCCTGTGAAAACCAAGTAAAAAGAAACTATCAGTCCTTTTGATTTTTGTTATTCTGGCTTGGACACGTTTAGGAGCAGAAGGCAAGGTGGATCCTGAGCTGCAGCTCCCCCTCAGCCTGTCCCTTCAGCGCCTTTGGGCGCAGACCAGGTACGGCTGTGGCTGCAGGGTCATCCCCAACCTGGGCTTCAGCTCTGGGATCACCCCAAGAGGGAAATGCAGGTGGAACCGCTGGAGCAACGAGGTGAAAAACAAAAACATTTCCATCCGAGCCAGCTGTTCTCCAAGGCAATGTCTTCTTCCTGAATTGGAAAGAAAGGTTTTGAAAAGGTTTAAGATGTCTTCAGTGGCGTTTTCGCTCTTACGATGAGTAGGAACGGTCATTTCTGTGTTCTAGGAGTGCTCTGTGAACCTGGTGGCAGCATTTTGTAAGAAGGATAGGTGATAACTTACACTAAGAAACTGATTTTAGAGGATTTGTTGCTCACAAATGCCATTGAAACCAATTCAGTCAAATTGATTTAGATACACTTGTTACTTACTGTATCTTGTTTGAAGTGCCAAGCTAGAGAGAAGATGCTTTAAAAAAATGACATTGTGAATTTTAGCCTTTTCCCCTACTAATTTCTTAATTACATCTACTGCCAGTCATTATTAACTGGCAATTATTAGAACTTTGTAAGGAGGAATTTTATTAGTTTATATATAAAACTGAGCTCATCTATATAGAAGATGTTATGCTAAAATTTGTTATCTCCAGAGCGCATTACATGGTGTATCTTTAAATTGAATTACATTGGATATCTTTAAATCAGAAGTGAGGATATCATTCTGTCCATTTATTGCCATCCCTTACACTTTCCACATCTCTGGATTTGTGAAAAGGAACAGTGGAAGGAACTGCACTTACCTAGGGAAAAAGGAATAAACGCATCTTTCTTGACAAACTGCCCATTACTGTCCAAAAACCTCTCAGGAAAAAACACTTCTGGATTGCTCCAGTATTTTTCATCAAAGTGAACAGAGTAGAGGTTTGTAATGACCGTGGTGCCTCCAGGAATGGTGTAACCACGCACAACAGTGTCCTTGGAAGTGGCATGGAAAATCCCCAGGGGGACGATGTTACAGAACCTCAGAACCTCGTGCAGCACAGCCTCAGTGTAGGGCATCTTGCACTTCTCTTCCAAGGTGGGCATTTTGTTTGGGCCAATGACAAGGTCGATTTCTTTTTGGACTTGCCCTGTTAGGAATAAAAGCTGAGGTTTATTTTGTAATAGCCTTTACACTTTAATTTAAGCTAAAGTATTTGTGTCTGTACGTACATTTTAAAAGAATACTGAAACATGATGTAGCTTACATAAAAAAACAGTAGCTTACAAGCTTTTAAATTTAGTCTCTATATTCCTATCCATGGTTGGTGTTATTATCCCCATTCTGAAACAATGCTTAAATTGATATTAGAGTGATACTTTTTGGTCAAAGTACCAGCAGTAACTTTCCAAGTTATCTGGGCCTCTCTTCCTCCAAGTCCTGGAAGCCCCAACTGAACCAAGCACTGCTAAGGTTTTGGCAGGAAAAGTGGAGGCAGTGAAACCAGAAACGTGACTGTTCACTTCTAGAATTCAAAATTCTCCTCACAAAGTCTGAGCTAACACTCAGACATCTACTGCTGTCTTACTTCAGAATGACTGTAACACATCTTTTTATTTTTAAATACAAACCATTTTTGTTCTTCCCAAAGTATAAGTACTCCTGTCTATCATATGTAAATCTGTTGTGAACTGGGGCACTTAAGATAAAAAGAATTGTACCTAAATTGTTAACCACAACCTGATTTACATTTTTGCTGACACTTGTACTTTTTTGATTTTGTTTATTACTTTCATATTTAATTACATTTTCTTATTATTTATTAACTACGTAGATTAGTACATCTGCCAACAACAGATCATGCATCACAATGCTAAACTTAGATATATGAGAAATACTTAAAAGTATTAAAGCTTCATAAAAATGTATTCACAAAATAATACGTTAAGATTTTGTCATGATACCTGACTTTTGATATCCTCTTTGTCTGCATTTAAAACAAGCTTTCTACCTCTGTCCATAGCATATCTGATAAACGACACAATAGAATAATATATACATAGCTTTTTTTTGGTGATGATTATGGGTCAATGCACCACTTTGAAAAAGCATTTTAAATCTGCAATAGGAAAGTGAATCAGTTCCTCAAAATGTCAAACTTCTTACCTTGAATGTTTGGATAAAGAGCCATAAATAACACTGCCCATCTTAAAACATTTGTTGTGGTTTCTGTCCCAGCTATGATGAGTTCTCCAACGGAGAAAATTAAATTTTCTCTTGAATATGTAGATTCTGGGTCATTTCCATTGCAATCCATCTCATCTAAATATGCATCTACGAAATGTCGAGGTGACTGAGGCTTCCTATTTTCAGAGACACGTTCAATAAGCTCATGAAGAAACTCATAGACTTCAGCTGCATTTTTAAACAGCTGCTGGTGTTTCCCAAATGGCAAGATACCAATCCAAGGAAAAGCATTATATAAAAATACAGAAGCACTAGCGGCTAATTCAATGTTTTCACTAAAAATCTCAATCATGTGCTGAAATTCAGTATCTTCGTATGTGAAACGTTCTCCAAAAATAATCAAATTAGTAATGTTTGAAACAGCATTTGTTATCAAGTGCTTAAGATCAAAGGGTCTGCCTTTGTATGTATCAATGGCATCAAGAAAAAACAGAGATTCTTCTGAAATTTTGTGTTCAAAGGACCTTTGACCATATCCAAAAATTCGAAAGGTATTTACAGCTAATTTGCGGTGTTCTGTCCATCCTCTGCCATATTTACTGTTCAGTAAGCCTGAAAAAATATTTTGACACAGTATTTTATGCAATGCTTTATTTTTCTTCCCCCATAAGATAATAAAATCATTCAACAAGACAAAAAAATGAGACAAAATATTCCAGAGGTCTTGCTATGGAACATAGCCCACTGGTGACAATCCTTTCCAAACAATATCTTTAAAGAAGCATCAAGTGTTTTACAAAAGGACATCAAGTAGAGAAAATGGCTAAAGCAGATGCTTCACGTGATTTGTTCATCTACGGGACAAAAATTACATTCTTGCACAAAAGACACTAGCACTCACCTCCCATGTTTGTCAGCTTCTTGAACAAGGGGAGAGACGGCCTGTCTGCAAAGATCTCACTTTGATGGACGAGGCATTCCTTCACTGCGTCGTAGCCATTCAGCACAACGGCAGAAATGCCCCCGAGATCCAGGCTGAAGATCTTTGAGGGGGGAAAAAAAGGAATAAGAAGTGCCACATGCCATTAGAACCCAATCTGGAGAACAGGGAATGAAAAAGTGAAACAACACTAAACATCAGTGTGAAATTGCAGAGCTGAATAACCTCCAGCAGGGCACACAGGTGGCCAGAGGTGGGACAGCTGTGGCATTACACAGGAGAGTCTGTGGTAAGCTAATCTGCTTTGTTAAAAGGTAAAATTAATTAATCCACACTACATTTTGTGCTTTGCTGTGCACCTAAAGAAACCAGCTCTCCAAATTAAGGACTGGGGACACTTTCATAGAGTCCTTAGAGAGGAGTGAGAGCCAAGGTGACAGCCAACAACTGAGAGCAGAGCCCAGCTAGGCCCAGCTCCCACTTCCACGAGTGGTTAGCACAAGGTACTTTGGAGAAAGGTACAATACAGCCTGCAGAAGGCACATACTGGACTAAAAAAAAAAAGCTGCATCTACATTTTTAAAATTAAAACTGAGCCTAAACTCGAGACTGAAACCTTAGATCGCTTTCCATACATTACCTCAGCGTTAGAAATCTCTATTATTACCATTACAAATCTTTAGATTTTTCTCCATGTCTCCACAATATGAAATTGCCTAATTATACATTCTGTGACAACTGGGTTGTCACCCAAAGGGTAGTCAGGCACTGGAACAGGCTGCCCAGGAAGTGGTGGAGTTGTCATCCCTGGAGGCATTTAAAAGCTGTGCAGATGTGGCATTTAGGGACACGGTTTAGTGGCAGATTTGGCAATCCTGGGTTAACAGTTGGACTCGATGATCTTAGGGGTCTTTTCCAACCTAAATGATTCTGTAAGTCTACGACTATTTTATTTTAGCAAACTTGGTTTTTCACTGTTATAATGGCTCTTCTTTTTTACGTATCGAGAAGACACTCCCAGTATATTTCTGCAAACCATTTGTGAGTTTTGTAGACTTTGGTCTAACATATTGGTCTTTATTCCTATATCATACATGATTGCTTTTTTTTTAAAAAAGCCCTTTGATTGTATTTTTCCAGAGTCCCTCAAATCCTAATATGCTGTTTCCCTCAAATTCTGCAGGATTCTTTCTGAGAGCAGACGACTGAAAGTCCATACAGCACTCCAGGCTGTAGAAAGTAGAAAGCTTGCTTTATTTGCTTTCAAGTAGAAAGCTTGCTTTATTTGACAACACATTTTCCTTCCTATTTCCGTTCTGTTTGTCCTAGTATTTTGCTTGAAGAGCATTTACTTCTTTATTATTATTATTACCAAAATACACGTTAGATCTAGTTCGCAGTTAACTTTTACGAAGCTCATGAGAGGAGATTGGCTGCTTCAAACTGGCTGATGGAAAGGAACGCCCGATATAGAAAAAAGTAAAAAA
>VXAX01004763.1:114930-128706 GCA_013399835.1 Leptocoma aspasia
CCACGCAGGCGGCGGCGGCGGCAGGTATAAAGGCGGCGGCGGGCAGTGCGTGACACCGCGGATCGGCGGCGACACCGGCACCGCGCCCGCTCCTGCGCTCCGCTCCGCACCCCCGGTAAGCGCCGCGGCAGCCCCGTGTCTCTGCTTCGGTGCCTCCGTTCATGCGCTCCTGTGCGCGGGGCAGCGAGAGCCGGGGCGGGGGGACAGTCCTTCCCCGCTCGGTCACTTCCTCAGCCCGCCGATGCGGCGTGGCGTGTCCGGCCAGGACAAAGTGCTGCGGCACAGTCACGGCCGGGGAGGCGCGGGGAAGAGGGGCACGCTTTGGAAGCGGGCTGGTAGTTCCCGTCGAGTACTCTAATTGATGAGGAGCTGGCGAAAATGAGGATGATGTGGTGGTTATGATGTGCTCCTTGGAGTCCAAGACATTGGTGCTGTGAGAGAGGTGTATCTCAAATCTTCAGCAGTAGATGTTTTTACAGCTTTTGTGCTTGTGACTGATTTTTTAACTTACCCTCTTCTCTGCTTGAGTAGAAGTATTTATTGAAATTAAACTGCTTAATTCTTAGTGTAATCTGAACTGGGGTGTTAGTGTGCTGGCTGGCAAGAAGCAAGCAGCTTCAGGTAAAGTGCTAGCACTTTGTTCTCAAAAATGTTGAACGCTATTGTTTTTCCTTGCGATTTGTATCCGTCCATGTCGGACACACAGGCTGTGACATTGTGTGCAGTAGTTAGAGGAGCGTATTTTCTGCCAGTTTGAGGAAAACTGCTTTAAGTTGAATACAAATAGCTGCAGGTCTGAAAAGCCACATTTTTCTGCCCTGTAATAAAGCCAAGCTGCAATAAAATTTTGAGAAAACTAAAGCAGAATAGCAGTAATCAAAATAAACGAAAAGGTGAATTTAAAATATAAAGCTGTTCGTATTTGTGCTACTTGTGGCTAGGAAGCAATGACCTCTTTAGTGGAACTTGCAGGATTGAGAGGGTTGGAAAACAGCCATTGCTTGATGTACCTCTTTGTTGTAGAGAGGAAATCATGGTTATGCTGAAGATTTCATCTTTCCTTGCTGTTTATGCCTTGGTTGTGTGCCAGATGGACAGCTTCCAGGCAGCCCCAGTCAGGTAAGAGGCTGGTCCTGTTGCTGAGTGCTCTGTCTGAATGGTATGAAAATGCTTAATATCCTTGAGAGCTCCAGGAGGGAAACAGACCAGGGTGAAGGAGAAAGGTGGCTGCTTTTTGTGCTGTGGCGTTCGGAGTCCACCTTTAAACCGCCTCGGGGTTTGCGTATCCACACCCTGAAAGGCACTGTCAATGACACACAGCCTGTCAAACCCCTCTCTCTGCAGCACCCTGGGGTTTATTCACCCTGTTTGCCTTGCCTCTGCCTAGACCTGGCTTGGAGTCCATAACGGATCGAGTGACTCTCAGCGATTACGAAGCTCGGAGGTTATTAAACGCGCTGGTCAAAGAGTTCATACAGATGACAGCAGAAGAGATGGAGCAAGCCTCCGAGGGGAACAGGTAAGGACTGCAGTCCTGGGCAGCAGAAAAGCAACGTGGGAGTATTATATGTTTGATGTTTAGCAAAAGCCATTTGAGCAGACCCTCTGCAGGTCAAGATCTTTTTGTTTCCTTGGGTTCGTGACTAACTGGTAAAGGACGATACTGCAGAGACATCCTAGTGCTGGTGTCAAGAGAATGGCTTCCACCTAGTTAACCTGCCTCTGTCTGTCTCTTACTTCTGAAAGTGGAGGGCGATTTGAGCTTGAATGAGTAGGTTGTGTTAAAATATGGCAGCAAAAGGTATGTCTTCCCAGTGGGAGTGTTAGGGGATTACTCAGTCACTCTTGGATTCTCTGTCGTGCGAGTGCATGCTGTTGTAAGGCATGGAAAGTCCCTGGCAGGAGGGATGTGTTCCTCCTGATGCACGAAGCAGCAGCGCCACTCTCCCTGGGACCAAAGGCATGCAGGAGCATTTGCATTATCCTAACAGGATTTGCATTGTAATGCATGGGGATGGATGAGACACTGAGCAGCATGCGGGATATGGGGGAAGTTCAACTTCCTGACCTCTGACTGTATGAGCATCCAAAAGGCTAATGGACTTGCTTGTCAACGGAATTGGATTCATTAACAAATAGTGTTTTCCTTCTGACTGCTTTTGTACGGACTTGCCTTGCATGGAATGTGATGCGGAGTGTTTGGATTTATTTTTAGTGAATTTTTAAGTTTCCTAACAGTAGGTCTTCTTTTATGTAGGGAAGAAATGCATGAATGTGCATGTTTGAGGTTACTCTTCCTTTGGGCATGTTTTTATTTTTTTCCCCCCTGCAGCCTGGATAAACCCATTTCCAAACGCTGTGCCAGTCTGAGTACTTGTGTGCTGGGCAAACTGTCTCAAGAATTGCACAAATTGCAAACTTACCCTCGCACTGACGTCGGGGCTGGAACTCCTGGCAAGAAACGGAATGTGCTGAGTGACCTGGAACATGAACGCTATGCAAACTATGGGGAACCCCTGGGAAACAACTAGACATGCTTATTTCTCCCCCTCCCCGTTTTTTAACCTGATGCATGTGGATATAACTTTGATTGCTAACTTTGCTGTGTTCTTTTGATTCTGTTTTCGACAGAGAATGTTTGAGATGGACCTAATGTTAGGAAGACCAAGAACATAACATGCATACCAAACTAGGGGAAAAAAATAAATAAAAATGATCAGCACTGCCTTGACATTCCAAATGATTTTCTTAGACATTGATTAAAAAAAAATCTAAAAAAGGTTCTTAATTTCTGGCTGCTACATGTACAAGTAGATTCTTTCTTTTGTGCCTGCCCATGCACTTGTTCAATAAACCTATTTTTCTATAAGGATTAGATCTGCTTGGTTTAACATTCTGTTTTAGAATGTGAGATTTCTAGACGAGGCTAGAGAAATTTTGCAATTTGTCTTAATGTTTGAGAGAGGCAATGCTAGTAACTTCCAGAAAAGTTTAAAGAGAACTTAGAAGTCAAAGTTCTACATGTAAATTGATATGTACTGCTGTAATAAGGCATGCATGCATGTTGGTAGGGACCCTGAGAAGCAAAGAAATCAGGAAGGCTCGTACATATTCGTTCTAAGAAACTAGAAATGTAACCCTGTTTCAAGCTGGGTACTGAACATGTCCAGGTAAGAATTTTGTGGTCTTTTTCTTTTCTTATTTTACAATAGGTCTTTGCACTATATTTAAATCTTATGTACCTCTAAAATATTTTTGATTTACAATTCACCTACCTTAGGTTGCCTTTCATTAAGAGCCAAACCCAGATTTCCTTACAGTTCTGTTGCAGCACTGCATCTATCTTGTAATTAGAGACCTCATTCAAAAACTTGGCATTGATTATAAAAACAACTCTTCATTGTTAACATTAATAAACTGTCTTGTGATGCTTAGCTGAGAAAAACCCCTCCTACTGCAAGAAAAGCTCATTTCTTTAGTAGAAAATTCTTCGAGCAAGGATTGTGTGAATGCATATTCCTTGAAGTTCCCCATCTAGCACAGCTGTCAGCTGTAGGCTGAATTGTGGGCAGAGATCTAATACTGTCAAAGTCTGAACTGCTCCATGGTGAAGGTCTGCAGTAGACAAAGACCTAACTGGAGGAAAGAGAGGTTCTCCCATTCCTACTAAGTACCTGGAAGCAGTGTCTTTGTGTGTGGTTCAGCTCTGAAGGCAGCTGGTCAGAGTCACTGACAAAGATCCTGTAGTGATTCCTGTAGTGAACACAAATTCCATGTGTTTTCTGGCTGTTAGGGACCACAGGTGTTGGAGTGAGAAGTGAAAAATCTGTGTCTGCTACTGCCTTTCAGGAACACCTCAAGCAAAATACAAATGTGAGCCTTTGGAGGAAGCGGGGATTGTTTAAATTCTCCAGATCTGAACCTCCTCAGCTCCTTTCCATGGCCATAATGCCTGGCTGGAGGCAGGCAGTAGCCCAGGTGTGGCTGAAAATCTGGCCTGGGTTTAGTCTTCACTCCAGCTGCTTTTATAAAGTGAGCCTGACATTGAGTAAACCATACAGAGGCCAGTTTTAGCAGTTGTGAGCTGTGCACAGAAGGTGCAAATGCCAGCTGCACAGCCAGCCTACTTTTAATCCTGCAGAAGAGCCTTTGCTAGTCATAGTGACGTTTCACTGCGTGCAGGGTTCGTGCTGAGGGAGCTAACTCTTCCTTTTCCTCCTGAAAAGCAGTGTAACAGCACAGAAGAGGGCCTGCAACACAGCCACCTGTGTGACCCACCGCCTGGCAGACTTCCTGAGCAGGTCAGGGGCAGTGGGCAAGAACAACTTCGTCCCAACCAACGTGGGCTCCAAGGCCTTTGGCAGGCGAAGAAGAAGCGTCCAGATCTAAGGAGCTGAACGGTGATGTGGGCACGGTAAGGACATGGCACCAAGCAAAGCCTGGGGCATCGCCCACGTTCTGGTTTTGTGGGGAAAATAACAGAGCTGCAGGGGTAACCTCTGAGAAGGCAGGGCGAGTAAGAGGGTAAAAAGAAAAAAGGTGTTACAAATAGAGCAAAGGCATGCGTAGACTGTGAAGAAGAGCTTTTGGAGGTGTTCTGCTTGGGAACTGCCTTCACAGTGCATTAACTAAACACAACGATTTGGTTGGAATCGTTTGCTTGTTTTATGTTTCATTATCAATGTATCAGTAACTCTGGTTTTCTTTCTTATAGGTTGCAATGAAACTGAAAACTCGACTTTAATTTCTAATGGAAGCAACTCTTCTTCATAAACCAAGACCACCAAAAAGATTAATTTTTCATCCTACTATTGAAAATGTTTTATTTAATACAAATGAAAACACTCCTGTTATGTATAGTAAAAGAGAATCTAGTTATTAAAGTTAAATTATTGTATATTCTTTTTATATGCAACTCTATTTCAAATAAAATGTGACGGCATCTATTATTTATTTCTCTTCCAGCTTATGTGATCCATGCTACTTATCCTGGTCCTACTGCCAAATCTCGGGGATTATACTAAACTGCTGCCTGGCAGGGCATATGTGTATTATACAGTGTGCTGTGCCTTGATGTAAAACAGTTAACTATCCTGATTGTACAGTATGTTTAAAAAAAAAAAGAAATCACTTCAGTATTGTATTATTTGTGAATTTACGCAAAATTAAAAAAAGTATTTTAGATACACTTGGATTGAGAAACTGATTTTTCATTTGGACACGCTTATGGAGACATGTGGCACTAAGCTAACGTCATTGCAGATCAGCTAGTCCATTGATCTGCTCCAGCCTTATTAACTATAAATACTAGGGCATGAGTCAAAAGTTCAGAACAGAAAGAATAGCTGCTTTTATATATATATTAAAAAAACCCCAAATGAACCGAAAGACACCACTTAGTGTGACTTCTGCTAGAAAAATAAAATGAAGCCACAGGTACATTTAGTTAAAAACATGGAGACAAATTTCATCATGTGTAGTTTTAAACGAAATATTTTTATACAGGCTCTAGTTCAGATGAAATGGCCTGACATCTGCTGTAGATTTTTGTGTAAAGTCAAAAAAGTGAATTAGAAAGGAAGAGAAGCTGCAGAAATGTACATTTCTTTGAAGCAATCCTGAGACAGAGTCTATTTAGGGATCAGGGATAAATAATTAGAATGAGTGGAGAAGAGGGTAGCTGGATCCATTCCATGGACTTCTAAGTGGTGCTGCCAACTTCCTTCTCAAAGCTGCTGCTGTTTCAGTTTAGTAGCTGAGTCAGATATTTGTTTAGATTTGTTTCGTGCTTTACAGCCTGACCCTAAAATCTGCTTCATCAGTTCAGATGAATCCCAGAACTGGGTGAGGGAAAAGGCCGCAGGGGCTTGTATGGTCCCACATCGCTGCTCCAGCAGGCTCATCCCACAGCACAGGATTGCATCCAGGGGGCTCTGGATTATCTCCAGGCAGGGAGACTCCACCTTGCTCTGCAGAGTGGAGTGAAGGTTCTCACGCTGTCTCTGTGTGTCTCTGCTGCAGGTGCAGTGCAAAGGAGCTTGGCCAGCCTGGTGAGGCTGCCCAGTGATGGATCTTCCAGTCTGTGCTTGCTCCTGGCTGTGGGCTCACTCCCTGGGGAGCACCAGCCCTGGTAAGTCATGCTTTAGACGTGTACATTTTGAACATGTACAAAGCAGGCCTTGTAGGAGATGAACCACTGCGCTGTTTTTGTGCAAGGATCTGCTTGGGTTAGCCCAAACTGCCAGTTTTAGAGCCTGTAAGCGTTTGGTGCCACGTTTCAGGTATTTTCCCCCATTTTTCTTTACACAAGGTGGGGGTCATATGCTGGGATTGCCTGGCTACCTCAGCAGCACCTTTCCCTGTCACTGCAGATCCTTTAGGCACAGGTGGCAGCTTGTTTCTTTTGTTTCCTTATACAGCACTCAGCAGTTTAATCTTCTCCAGGATAGAGTGCTAAGTACAATTATTGGGGTGCATACACGTAATTTAGTGATTCACATTCAATAAGAAGCCAGGCAATGTCCATAGGCCCCTTCTGGCTTTAAAGTCTAAATGGTCAGGCAGTTTCTTTTTTCCCATTTACAGCCATTCTCTGCTGAGACACCTGAGGCTCTGCATAATTGAATGTTAGCTGTAGTGTCCCTCTAATCTAAAAACTATTAATCCTTCTTTTCAGTTTAACAAAGTTATGCGTCTTTCTGTCAGAAAGAGGGATTTCCTCAGACCAACATTGTACACCACAGCTCAGACCTAACACATAAAACATGTAGCCTTGGTGCTGGCTTTTAGGTTGTCCTGGGTATGGGAAATTTTGGGTGAAACTTTTGATACGTTGTTTTTGTGTTGATTGTTGTTTTCTTTTTCCTTAGGAAGAACTAGCTACTTTCCTACCTCAAGATCTATTCCTGTTGTATCTTCTGTCTCATTTCTCCTTAGAATCTCTGTCTGCACATCAATGCAATACACTTAGCAGTACATATCCCTGCAAAGGACAGAGGGTTGAGCACTATGGAAGCAAGGGGGAATACAAAAAAAATCTTTTCCATGATGTGAAGGGATAGAAGCTCTTCACCACAAAACTGAGATGCTCAAGAGGTTTAGAAGAAGCAGATCGTTACTGAAATTAGAGAAAAGCAGAGTTGTAAGCAGTAATATTTTAAATGAAAATTTTGTAGTTTTAAGGCAGTAAGCACGGTAGAAGGAATTGCAAAGCATTTGAAGGCTGTCAATTGCTTTGACTGACTATGAACAAGTGGAAGAAATTGCTTCCATTTTCAAAAGGTACTGTTCTGGGTAATATTACCCAGGCTTGTCAGCTCTCAAGTAAACCCCAAACTTCTACTCCAGGAGAAAATCTATTTTGGAATTAGCTTTCAAAAAGGAAAAGTGTGGTTTCTAATGTACTTTTCTTTCCATTTTAATACACTGCCATTCTAAGAACACTTGAAGCTGGTGGAAAGTATAACATTGGTGCAGTGTATGTGAGTGGCACCAAACCCAAGTTGCTTAGCATTCAGCACTCGTGCACGAGTGTCTGTGTTCTTGTTTATGAGGCAATATCAGCCTGACTATAGTTTGAGTCTAATATTTTTAGATGTCTGTGTGTGCTTTCTTTAACCACTAGGGTTTTTTCCTTCATCTGAGTGCAAATGAAGTCGTGGGAGAGTACTTTGCAAGCAAAGGCAAAAATGGGAGAAATTTCTGAGAAAGAAAGGGGACAGGGGGTGATCTGCTCCTAGGCCTGACCCAGTTTTTGATTCAGGATCGTTCACCAGGATATCGCTTCACACACTGATAGAGCATCATTTTGAAATAACCCAAGTGGACTTCCACTGTGGCAATTTTTTTTTTCTCCTTCTGTTAGTGAAATTTAATTCATCTTCCTGAAAGCTTCCATTATCTGCAGTGTGAGAAAGGAGCAGAGCTAATGTTATTGCTTCTGACACTGAACACTGCCAAAAGCAACTTATATCAGGCAGTAGTAAATTTTGGTATTGGTTATCTAATCCAGCATTGTCATGTCTAATTAGCAGATTGAACATCTCTAAGAGGTGAAGAGTTTAAAACATGCTGGAGAGTTCGTATCTGTGCATTTTTCTAGACTGAACTGTCTCAGAACAGGTGAATCCTTATTAGAGATAAACTGGGTGCTTCAAGCCTGGCTTCACCCAGGCTGAGCACTGGGAGCTTGGTTCCAAACTGGTCATAATCACTGCCTCTGGCACTCAGCTGAAGGCTGCCCTGGCAGCTCAAAGGGCTCTGCATGGTGCACACCTTTGCTGTCTCTTTACTGTTCTAAAAGGCACCACATCCTTTCCCTATTCTCCACTTTGGGTGGTCCTTATGCCTTCTAAAATTCTTCTTTTCTGCAGGAAATGTCCACAGTATCCCTCTTTTTTTTTTTTTTTTCCCACAGAAGGGAAATAATTCCCATTTCCAAATTACACCTAACATTGTCATACTTTCTCTGTGAACTTTCCAATCTCTGTGAGATTTCTGATTCAATGGAGCAATCAGAATCATTGCAAAATTCATCTTTTCTTTCTATTCTTGGCTTCACCACAGCTCTTATTCCCACCAATTACTCTTTTGGCTGGGGCTGAGCTGTGATCCCAGCTAAATTATTAGTGTCACCTCCACGAAGGCAAATAATTGCCTTCCAGTCTGAATGTGAAGCTCGAGGGCTTTAACCACGGAGCAGTTTGTGTGGTTATGACCCTGGATGCCGAGGCAGCGCTGTCTGGGAGCTGCCTGCCACACACCCCAGGTGTCCCCCTGAGCCAGACACCCCAGGTGTCCCCCTGAGAGTCCCCCCATCCCACTGGAGCACAGAAGGTGGACAGGACAGCCAGGTCGGTGTTTTCAGGTTTCTCAGCTCCTGTCCTCCCCCAGCAGCATGACCCAGACTGCTGGGCATGCTGGAGAGTGCCTCCTGCTCCTCTGGCAGGGCTGATGGAGACAGCAGGCTCTTGGCAGGACCTCTGGAGACGTGGAAAGAGGAGCCCACACTGGAGCAGGTTCGTTGGCAGGACTTGTGACCCCATGAGGGACCCGTGGTGTTCCTGAAGCACTGCACTCTGTGGAAAGGGACCAGTGCTGGAGCACTTCATGTAGTGCAGCCGTGGGAAAGACTCACACTGGAAAAGTTCATGGAGGGCTTTCTCCTGTGGGAGGGCCCCCACTCTGGAGCAGGGGAGGAGTGTGGGGAGTCCTCCCCATGTGGAGAAAGGAGCTGCAGAAGCAGGGTGTGATGAAATGACCACAGCCCTCATTCCCCACCAGCCTGCACTGCTGGGGCGGGGACAAGGTAGAGAAATTGGGAGTAAAGTTATGCCTGGGGAGAGGTGGGGGGGAGGTGTTTGTAAGACTTGGTTTTACTTATTATTATTTGACTGTGATGTGATTGCAATAAATTAAACTGATTTCCACAAGTTTACTCTGCTTTGCCCATGACCTTGAGTGCTGAGTGATCTCTCCCTGTTCTTATCTCGTCCCATGAACCTTTCATTATATTTTCCCTCCCATGTCCAGCTGAGAGTGACAGAGTGAATTTGGTGGGTACCTGGAGTCTAGCCAGGGTCAGCCCACTATTATGAAGGAACATAATCACGTGGCTATTTGGAGCCTTTATAGTTTCTTTGTAGCTTTGCAAACATTTTAAATGTCCAAATATATTGTGTCAGACACATTCATTTGCACATTATCCTGCTGACATGCTTGAAAGAATGTTACAGGTCTTCACTGTCTTTTGTTGTGGAGGGAGCCAATTATTCTAGTTAGCATATGTTCCTAAAATAGTTGAATAAATACTTTATAATTCCATTTTTAGCTCATGAAATGACCATAATTTTATATGGAACCATATCATAGTTGTTACTTGTAGTGGGTAGGAATGGCCTGTTACTGGAAATGAATTCCATGAAAGTGCATCAGGGGAAGGATGACAATCCTTGTAGTTCAGTGACTTCCATGTGGACAGACAAATTTTATCTATGGAACAGTCTTAGTAGCTTAGGGGAACTTTTTAGCATGTTAATCCTGCTAGACAGGCTGCAGAAGACAATGTTGCCAGGGTCATTCTTGAGTGTGTACATTTTCCAATGAAGGTTTCACTCTTAGTTGATGCAGTCCTTTATCATTCTGTAGTTAAAGATACTATCTAAGAGTTAAATTAGTTATGAAAATTAATATTGATTGTTGTTCTTAATGTGATAGAAACAGAGAATTACATAGAAAAAGGAAATAGGTCTGACCTTCAAATACTGGAAATACAAAGTTTAAATGAAAACTGCCATAGTTTTTTCTGTAAAAGACTTACAGACAAGCAGATGAGAAACCAAGCCATTTGAAGCGCTTTATGTACATTGAAAGTGAAGTCACAGATTTTTTTCATAAACTTTATGCTTTGGCTATCTCTAGTTTAAGCTGAGTCTTGGTGAGGTTGCGCACTTCAGTGGACAAAAGGTTTGTTAGCATTATGTGAAGATGCTGCTTGCTTCTTCCTCATGGCTTAGGTTCTCAGAAGAAACAAAAAGTCTTTATTGCATCTTTTCCTAATAGATGGTGGCAAAGCACTGGATTTGTAACTGTGTGTTTTAAAACCACATACATTTAGTGTTTAACTCAATGGAGTGCCTTTGTGACTGAAGTTTTTGGTAGGATTTGTGTCCCTATTCTGTTATTCCGATGACTTTCTCCTCAACAAAAGTTTCATTGCTTATTTCTCATGGCTTGTTAGATTTGCAGAAGCTGCACTTCACAGGCTGCCACCGGTGCCACTGCAGTGATGTGGCAGGTAGGATTGGAGGTCAAGCCTCTACTCTTAAAAAGACCTGTAATCTGACAGGTGAAAACCACTTCTAGTTCAGGTGGTTTTGATGATATGTCAAGATCAAATTAACTTGGGTTGTCTCTCACAGCCAGCCAGCTTTAAGCTGATCGTGCTCTGTCAGCCTCCTAAACTCCAAGAAAACTGCTTTCTCCATCAGGTTGTTGTGGGTTCTCTAGCTGTGGACCCCAGGGTTATCTTTACTTAGGGCCAGTTCTCCTCCCCAGCCAGGTGTTGCTCTCGTATCAGAAGTTCAGCCTGAAACCTGCTGGGTATCACAAAGTACAGCCTTCAGCCTGCCACTTGTGCATCAGGTGCTTTTTGCTGATAATATCATTCATACAATCACCTGATTTAGTATCCCTTATGTCTCACAACTTTTTCCTCAACATTGTTATTTCCAATTCATTTGGCATTTCTCTGGTGAGCTGAATCTCCTTTACAGCACTCACAGAGGACTCTAAGTTGATATTAATATAATGTGTACCTATAAAGCCCATTTATATCACCACAGAAGTATTAAATGCCTGTAAGGGAAACAAAAATCTAGACTAATATTTCCATGTCTTCATTCCAGTCTCAGGTTCAAGTTATATCTGGGAGGAAGAGAGGGAAAGGCGTCACTTTCTGTTTTAGCAGGTTTTTAGTGACTGCATAGAAATGAAAACTCTATAAACCTGCTCAAGTTAAGGGAGTGATTGGTAAATGCATCTTCTAGAAGCTAGAGGGCACAGGAGCCACAGAAAGCCTCTGGTATAACTCAGTTACCAGGAGGTGTGAGTGAGTCAGAGTAACTTCTGCTTCTTTTCCCATAAAATGGCATTTGCTACTCAAGTTAAAACAGATTTTTTTTCTCTTTCTGAAGAGAAGTGACTGAAAATCAGAATCGTCTTTCTGGATTTTTATCAGTTTTGCAAATGGTCTAAAGGAAAATCAATTATTTGTATTGCTATCGATATAAACGAAGTTGCCAATATATGTTCCCCATTTTTAATCCAGATTAGTTCAGTAATAAGATAGTTTTCTGCAGGTGCTCCTATCATTAACCATTTATAGAGAACTACTGAAAACTCTTTAAATGGAAAAGGTCAAAGTTCATGGTCAGAGGAGTGTTGGTATCAAGCCTAATAACTCCAGATTTCAGATTTTCCCTTGTCTAGCTGGTCTGGTGGAAGTATTTGATACTTTTCCTCACCCTTACAGAGTATTTCTGTGATAGTCCTGGTGTATTTTATGTTACAAGCCAAGCGTCTTACCAGTGCAATACCTGTGTGAGAAGGACATTGGGAAACTTTTTGGTACAGACTAATCCTTATTTTGTTTGCATTTTGAAATGAAGTTCACAGACCTTACCCTAAGTGTGTAAGTGGAACAGAATATCCTGACCTGCTCTTTGGAAGACCTCTCCAAATTCCAATGTGTTTTGATTTCAGTTCCAAGTAAGCCAGTGAGAGAACTTTGGCAGTCTGCAAAGGATACAAGATGTATGTATGGATTAATTTATGCTGAGTTTCTCAGGGCAGTTGACTTTCTCTCTTTAGCAGAAAATCAGAGGTACTGCGAGTTTGTAGGACTCCAGCATCACAGAAAGGATTCCTTCCAGCCTTTGGGAATTCTATATTTTCCACAGGCTTTATTCCTAAAGTCAGATGGGTGCTGAACCACAGGATGATATTCCAATAAACAAAACAGCACTGGTGGAGTAATGAAACTCTGAATTATTCATTGGGTCCTGAATGATGCAGAGAGAGTTTTCATAGTAAACAGCCCTGAAGGTGAGAGCAGTGCCAGGCACAGCCCTGTGCCTGTGCTGTGCACCTGGCCTGTATTCTCAGGTAAGCATCTGCAAAAATTCATGTCTTTGCATAAGTGGACTGGAACAACCATGTTTGGTAGCTGTCAACCAAACTCATCTCAGAATTTATGACTCAGCTTGGAATAGTCAATCTAATTCCAAAAAACCCCACTTAAGTGCAGGCTCTAGTGCCATGGACATAACATTAAAAGCACGTTCAAGCTCTTTGCTACAAAGCAATGGACTTCTACACATTTTTAAAGGAAGCACATCTTCAAAGAGAAGCACATCTTCAAGCTTGTTGGCCGAAATCTGATGATGCCTCGTAGTAAATGTCTCACATAGCTACAAGAATACTGAACGCATCAGCCAGGTTCCAAAAAAACAGTGTGTACCAGCAACACAGTTTTAGCCCATGAAGGTTTTTCCCAGCCGGCCTTTGGAAGCTGAGGAACAGCACAGCCTCATCCCAAAGTAGGTATCTCGAGGTACATTACTCCCACTGCTGTCACAGTTTAAGAATGACCAGGGATGTGTTAATCTGAGTGGGAAATTTCAAGGAGGTGTCCAGCATGGGCAGAGAAGCTGGAGTGGGGAAAATTATTATGGTGAGGCCAACTGTGTCCATAAAACTGAACTGGTCTTTCCAATAAAAATATCTGGAGGTTTTGTTTTGGATGGTGCTGAGAGGGAGTGTCTGCTGAAGCCTGCCAATAGTGATGGTGAGTGAAGCAGTGTTTAGCTTACAGCTCTGGAGGAAAGATTACATTGGACGTGGGGAGAAGGAAGAAACCCCTCTGCAGAATGAATTTAGAATCCAAACCTCCCACTTTCCCAAAAGCAAATCAGTTTTCCAAAACCCCGCTATAAGCGTTGGTGGAAGCAATAAAATGTGCAACATTAGGTCATGATCACCTGGTTGCTGGTACCCAGTCGTGGCAGAGAAGCACTGGCAAGGAGAATCATGCTGTCACTTCAGATTTGTGCTGGGCTCAAACAGGGTAGTGATGACAGGTGCTATGAGAAAATCCAAGAGCAAAATAGTGGGTAATACCACAGGGTTTGAGAAACACAAGTTATAAAGTGCTGTTCATTGGGTGCCATCTGTACTGTCTGCTCAGTGAGGCAGAACCCTGCAAAAAAAAAAAAAAAA
>VXAX01004763.1:128781-235074 GCA_013399835.1 Leptocoma aspasia
GAGTATGAGCATATAAGCAGGGCAGCATTTTGGACTGGGCAATAATGATCCAAGGAAAAGCTGGTGCACTCAAGCTTTCCCGATGTGACTTTGCATCTAATATAATGTATTTTTAACATTATGTTAATATAAAATCCTAGTATATACTAATACACAGAATAATTTAACTCAGATGATGTCCCCTTTTAGATGTCTGACTTGCTTCTTATGTGGTTACTGCTAAGAGCTGTCATACTAGCTGAAATTTATCAAGAACAAGGTGCAGAGTTTGCTTCATCATCAAGCGTCATAGAATAATTTTCTTTTAACCTGTAATGTTTTAAAAAAGATATAATTTACAGTTTTTTACAAGGTTTTTCTTCTTCATTAAAGACAAAGTACAGTTTAGGATGTCTTGTAATCTTTGAGTAAAATGTAGCAAATTAATCTGATACATTATCATAAGAATCCAAAAAGTTATTTGTTTTGCTACTGGATGTCAAAGCATATGGCTGTTCGAGAATGGGACTCTGCTTAAAGGCATTTTTTTTCCTCATAGTAATTTGTGTGAGACTGGGACATGGCTTGTCCCAACAGTGCAGATTGAAATTTAATACAATATTATCAATTTTGTGCAGTGTAAAGCAGTCTTTGCCTTTCCTATAGCAGATGTGCATCCCACCTTTGACAAGTCCGTTTGGTGAGACCGTGTTGCTAGACAGAGGCACGGAAAACTTTTAGTGTTGTTTCCCTGAAATTGTACATATTTATGTACAATTCATATTTATGTGCTGCCACTGTCAGAGGCCTCCCCTTTCCTGCCTAGTTACTGGGGCTATCTACTGGGTTTGGCACTTTATTCCCTGTGCTTGACTTGTAAGATGTCATAGTTTATAGGGAGAAGGGAAAGTAGTGGGAAACCATTCACTCTAAAAAGTTAAATACTCATGATTTCTCCTGCACAACGGGCTTGCAATTTTTGGCTTGATTTTTTGTGATATCTTTGCCTATAAGGCTGAACTAGGATGATGTTCAGTTCCTGCTTCTCTGAACTTTTGACATTCTTGCTGGCTGTTTTCTGTATGTTATTCCCTATCCAGTCCAGATGTTTCTGCACACGAGCCACCCAGGCATTCAGCTTGTTTTTTTTGGAAGGCAAAGCCTTGATTTTGTCTTGTGATGGAGGACAGCATTAGAACATGGAGAGTACCCATTTTTTGTGGAAGGGCTCCAGTGGCTTCTGCGTTCCTGCATGACTGGATGTGGTCACTGCCCAGCTGCTGCTTCGAAGCTGGCTGTGGCAGAGGTTGAGTGATTTCTGTAGTGTTTCTTTGGCCTGTTTTGGGTGCCCTGTTATGTGTGCCTGAGACTGTAATTTGAGCTGGTGGAAATCCCACAGGAATGGTCCTTGGGATCACTGGCCCTCTTCTCAGCCTGTGCTTGACTGATGCTGCCTGCAGCCTGGACTCCCAAGGGACCTTGATGTTTTAAGCCCAATTTTGGATCTTTCCCTCCCTTGAAACTTATGTTGACTGGCATTTCCAAAAAAAAGTTATGTGAAAAACTGGTTGATCGCTCTTCGGGCCAGATTTCTAAACTAGCTCTGCATGAAGCACGACTCACTAGGATGACAGAACCTGCTGAGTGCTGCAGCCATGAACAAGACAAAATTTTGAAGGAATATTTCTCAGAAAAGCTGACTTTGAGCTATCTTGGCAAGACGCTGATTAAACTTCTTGTTTTGGGCCACAGTGCTTGTCTGGGTGGGAAGAGTGTGTGGAAGCCTGGCCTTCCTCACAGAGCTCTTGGCCTAGCTTAGGCTGCCTGGGAAATGAAAAGCTGGCTTTCCTCTGACTTCCCCTATGGCTTGTACAACACATTTTACATTATTGGATTGCTGGAATAAATCCACTAGAAGAGGAGAAAGGAAGTTGATGTTTTCTAGTCAGAAGATGAAGAGCAAGCTTCAGTGGTGATTGAGGGGGCTTTGGTGTGGGCCTTGCTGTAGGCCCTGCCCAGCTACTGCTGGGGGCAAGGCTGGGCACAGACTGAGAGCACACGAAAGTGAGAATGGGAAAAAAGTAAAATGGAAAAAAAAGATAAACTGGAAAGGGCATAAATCCAAACCTTAAATGCAAAGAGGGAAGTTTATTCTGTTTCTCCCCCTTTCAAGTTTTTGGGAGGCCAGTTTTGACTAAAGGGTGTATGGAGGAAGAAGTGTGCCCTAATCTGTTACCCCCAGGTGTGCAATGCGAATTGGCAGCTTCCAAATTATGATTTGTTCTCTCAGTGATTGTCTGACTAATTTTAAGAATTGGGGATGCTATTTAATCTGCATTGGATTGCTGTAGTTTAACCTGGCAGGGAGATAAACACCACACAGCCACTCATGCCTTCTCCCCTCACCACCAGTGGGATGGGGGAGACAACTGGGAAAAAAGAGTGAAATGTGTGGTTTGAGATAAAGATAGTTCAGTAGGAGAGAAATGGAAGGGGAAATAACAGAAATAATAATGATGATAAAAGAATTAAAATACACAAAATAAGTGATGCAGGTTGCAACCACATCCAGTAGCCAGGAAAAGAAAATAATGTTGGTGGTGCCACTAGGAGTGTTAAGGAACACTGGCATCAATGCCAGTGCTCGCTGAACAGTTGGAGCACTTACAATGAGAATAATTAATACCAGTTTCCTGAGAAGGTGGTGGAATTTGCCAAGCATCCAAAAAACAACCAGAGCATTTTCAGGTCCTGATTATTTCCTGATGAACTGCTTGACCCTAAGGGCCTATAGCAGCCATGACTGTCTGCCTTTGCAAAGCCCCTTAGAATAGATCCATTCAAATGCAGACATAATTACACCTCTCCTCACAATATTATATTTCAAATATCCTCCCAGTAATCAGAATCACTGCAGTGTGTGAGGAGTGAAGAGCCCCTTTATCCTTACAGCAGAAAGCATATGAACTCTTATGAGCTAAAGAAGCTTAATAATGGGAAAGGCTAATAGAACAGGCTTTGAGGCATCATCACAGTCACAAAAAAGGCATGAGGAAATCTGAGAGTGAGTGACAATGCTGCCCCTTTACCAGAAACTGCCCCAATGGAGTATGAGTGAGAACAAGAATCCTCTGCCTCCCCCACAGAAAATCACAGCTACAGAGGGGTTGTTGTATATTTCAGTTTGTTCCCATGGTTTTAATCTTCTAACTTACTCTAATTGTTCCTATTCAAGGCTGATTTATGTTTGGCAACTTTATGTTAGAAGGAGTTCCCTTTAACAGAACAACACATGCTTGCAGGCAGGATGGGGGGAATATGATGTGTTCAGATGCAGTGTGAGGCAGTTATTTGGCCAGGAAAATCTCTCTGACACTGCCTGTGCAGACAGATTTTTCCTTATTTGCAGTAGGCCCTGGGTTTTCTGTCTCCCCTTGATGAAGAGCAGCAATGTTGACCTCATAAGGGATTCCTTCCAGCTTGTTTCCCAGGGCTTTTTTTTGGTGCTCATACATAGCTCTTTTAACAACTGTATGTTTTTTGCATGAGCAGTACGTAACACAATAGTAAATCCGTAAGAAGTTTCCACCAGCTGTGCTGTGTTATGCTGCAGCATTCTGCTTTCCAGAATGGAGGGCAAGTTTTTGTCAGCTCTCCTCAGAACCCTCACATTGGGATGGTGACTTCACAGGAGGGAGTGGGACACACCTGACAGCTGTGTAACCAGGAAAGTCTGAAAAATTCCAACGTGTCATAGGTACTAAGTGTCTAGAAGTTGTATCAAAATTGGTTTTCTGCTAGGGGAAAAGTGAGGAATTAGCTGCTCTTGGTGTTTTCTGTTTTTCAGGAACTGCCTGTCATCTGGAAATGAGCTTGAGGGGCCTATTGGAAGGAAGCAGGGGAGCCATCATGGGTGTAACATGGCAAGGAGCTGAGAGCAGAAAGTTTAATGAACAGCATGGAAATCTGTGGGAAAACAACCTCTGCTCATTCTGCTGCCTGTCAGAGATGTGGCCTTTGCAGTTTCTCCTCAGTGGGAGCAGGTGTCAGCTGGGGAGGTGACCATTTTTCCAGATAAAAAGCCCTGTAGTAGTGACTTTGTCACGGGACAGAAAATGAGACCACAGAGCTAACAAGGGGCTGAGCCAGAGGGGGAGCCTGGAATTATGGCCAAGCACCCCCAAAGGCATTGCTTTGAGCTGCAGAAGGTGGCTGACGTGCCTGCTGTCACCTACACACAAAGGTACACCAGCAGCTTCTAAATTGTATTTAAAATGGAGCAGTCAGTGAGCTCTACACTCATGCGTGTTACTTCAAGAAACTTTACTGAAACAGTCTCCAAAGTCTGTGGATTGTAACTATACACAGTGAACAAAATGTGCTGGTTTGACTGAAAACCTGTAATTTGTTAGATTAGCAGTTTGCAGAGATAGAATTTAGCACTAAGTGAGGGTTGCTAACTGAGAAAAAAAGAGAAATAGATATTGATTTGTCTAATTATATGCAGGGTTTATTTAAAGTGGAGATTAGTCTGCTTAAAAAAAAAAGTTGTATTGAGTAAATGTATTATGTGCTCAGTGCATTTATTGTTGGAAGCATGGGATTCCCACATGTGGTATTGTTTATTTGGTTTTAAAATGCACAAAAAGAAATGCATTTTTTATACCAAATTATCTTATCTTTGAAAAAGTACAGGTGACCCCAGGTTATGTCTGTGGTGCTATCAAAGTAGCATTCGAGTTAATGAAGGAGATTTTACATGGTCATTGGTGTTTCTGAGGAGAGTAACAAGGACTTTGGTGGTTTCTCTGTGGAAAGCTGGATCTGCATGGCAAATGGAGTGAGATGGAGCCATGTCTTTGTGGAAGCCATGCAGGGGTGTTTTCCTTGTCCCACTTGGTCTCCATGAATCCTGGGGAATGAAGTGTGGCAAATGACAAATTCCTGCTGGATTTTTTTCTCCCTATTTTCATTAACCTCTGAATAGATATTATTTTAATTAAAATAATCTTGACAGCACCTGTGAAAAAGCTGTGGGGGTTGTAACAGCAATTAAGTGTGTTGTCAAAGATGATAAGCAGCCTGGTATCACAGGAAGGAAATTAACACTCTGACCAATAACGGAACAGTAATCTTAATCCAGTGCTTTTTGCCTCTCAGGAACTCTTTAAAATGGATGCATTTTGGAGACCAGGCAATTTTAGAGCAAGACAGTTAAGCAATCAGTGCCATAAAACATCTCCATTTTAAAAGTCAATGTCATACTGGTGTAATAGTGGCTGATGGCCAGCCAGCAAGAAATGTGATGTTAATTAGACGTTAACAATGAAAAGCCTTGATGGTTTTCCTATATTTGGATATCAGAATGACTGTGAATTGTGTTCAATATTAGGTGGTGGAGCTTAACTGTGATCTGCATCAGTGCCAGGTGTCTGTTTGTGTTGTCCACTGCAGAGAAAGCATGGGAATGCTGGCAGCCTTTCTCTGCTGTGAGGAATATAAGGTTTGAGAGTCTTGCTTTCTAGGTTGTGTCACCACAAGCCTTTTATTACTTAGGAGCTGCTCTGAGCACATAATTCACAGGTCTTTTGGTAAATTGCAAACTCCCTAAATTGTAATATTTTGCTCATCTTGAAAGCACCATTCATCCTCCAGATGACTGGCATCACACTGGGGCAAGCAGAATTAAAATCAAACCCTCTGTGCTGGCCCAGGTAGGGAGGCACTGTCCTCTCCCCAGGAGGTGCAGGTGGAGCTGCTGTGGGGGCAAGGACTGGATTGCTCTGCCCAGCACAATCACAGGGGGCTGGAGGGAAAGGCTGCCCAGGAAGGAGCAAGCTGTAAAGACAGCCACAGTTTTACAATGGGAGAGGACGGCAGGGGATTGAACTAAAGGTTGGAGTCAGATGGAATCTTGGAAGAGGACTGGGAATAGTCCATCTGTAGGTGCCAGAGCAGATATGAGCAGGCTTGTAGGACATGGAAAGGATGAAGCTGTGCTTATTCATTAAGTCTGAGGTAAAAAAGAAGCTGAAGAAAGTTTGTGGTTTCCTGGGTACCCCTGTGGAACTTCCTGAGGCAGATGCTTCTCTACATGTCACCAGTGAAGGATTTCCAGGTATCCTGTAGGAAAGGATTAAATGGAGAAATTCAGCCCCTATGTAAACAAGAAAAGGGCTGACAAGTTTAATAGAGACAATCCTGCAGATTGTCTCTTTATGCTTTTGTGTCTTTATGTGTCTTTATGCTGCCTTCCCAGATGCAATCCCAGCAGAGCTGCTCCTTGGCATTTAGGGCTCATTTTGCCCTTCTTCTGCACCCCTGTGCTCCAGTTTGTGCTCCTCTCTTCACATTTTCTAGTCCCACTCTCAGCAAACATGAGAATTCAAGAATGGAATGATAGCATGTCATGTTCCTGGTTGGAGAAACCTGCACTGTAATGTGCCTGAGATGTTTCAAAGGGAAGCAACTTCCTTGTCCTGCTGAAGCTTCTTTGGTAGCCCACTGTCATTTCTAGTAATGTGTGGGTAGCAATCTACCCATCTACACAGGGTTTTTTTCAACTCCCTTTTTCATCCCTAAAACTGAAACAAATCTCTACAGTTAGTTGAAAGCTGCATCTCAGAAGAGCTGTGATTTGATGAAGAAGATAATAAGTAGCAAGATGTTAAAGGAAGAGCTTATTTCTTGTTTGCTTTGCAGTGTGGAAAGACTGGATCCTGCTACTCCAGAGACTAATTCAAAACGTAGTGTGAGAACAGTCCTACCCCAGGGACATTTGCACTGTGAGGGAACGTAAAAAATCCAAGCAAAAAGGCAACATGTAAGAACCAAGGGACAACAAGTGCTTCTTTTCTTCTCTGTTAAAATATGTATTGCTCCTTGCAGCCCTCCAACTTACAGTTCTCTCATTCTTCCAGTGCATGTGGATGAAGGCTTTGACCTGAGGGATGATGACAGCCAGGACCAACTCACGTCTTGGACTGAACCAGGAGGGAGATTTCTACAGCTTTAGGAGCAGTGTGTAAGGTAGCCCAGCAGGCAGCAGCGGCTGGAGATGATGCCCAGAGAGTGAGGCTGGGCAGGACCTGGAGACAGGGACCCAGAGCTGCAAAGAGGACTAAAAATCAGTGCATAATGGAAAAGGGCAGTGATGGAGCACATCAGGGGAGGATGGATGAGAGCAGAATAGCAGCCACTGTGAAAGGCACAATGGATGAGGAAATTGGAGCAGAGAGGAGAAGGCAGCAAGGGCAAAAGTTCACCCTCTTCAATGATGACAGAGTTTTGGGGAATTGAACTAAAAGCTTCCCTTCTGAGGGAAGAGTCAGATCTGAAGAGCTCCACAGATCAGTAATGATGACTCAAACATTGAGTTTCAGAGTCAGCTTCCAGACTGAATGTACAGGGGAAAAGGCCATACTTTCTTACTGATAGAATAGGAGCAAAAGTAAAATGTAATAGAAACAAAACATAATTTCTAAAGTATTTTCCTATTTAAAAAGCCAGAAGTTTAGAAGGTTTATTTTGTAAGACGGCAACAGGCAACATATGAAGAACTTCTAAGGAAACACCTGTGTTGTGTAAAACCAGTAATATACCAGACATAACATGGGTGGTAAAGCAAACTTTCAGTGCTCTGGCTAATATAGTTAGATTGTTAATTTAAAATTATTTAATTAAAATATATTGGCCTACATTTGTTGAAACTGTGTTGGTGTCCTCCTACTGACAACAATTCTCTTTTAAAAGAAAAGGTTTTTACAGCTTTCTTCCAGTAAACCACATCTGGATTTTTAACTTCATTTAAAGTTTTTAATGTATTTTTACATGAGACTGTATTGTAATGGAATTGTTATTTATCTCCAAATTTATCCAGTTCCTCCTTTCTGGACTATCTTACATTTATCAGGGTCTTTAATTACATTCCTCTTCTAGCTGACCACTACAAAAATTGAACTCCTCACCACAAATCTGTAAAAATGTTTCCACTTGCATTGGGAGACAAAAATAGAATAATTCCCTGTCTTTTTGGACGGATGCCTAGCTGAAACTATGCAGGGTTTGACTGACAAGAGGATGTAGTCTCAGAAAGCTGAGAGGGCTTTCTTTAAGGTCCTTTTTAGTCTTCAGCAACATTTAAGTAGATGAATGAAGAGAGGATTTATGCTAGTTTCCCTTCATTTTTGTTAACTCTGCCTGCTTTTTTGTAACTTTTGTCTCCTGCAACAAAATCTTTTCAGCTCTTCGGGCTTGCTGAATATATAATCACAAGCTGGTAAGTAGTAACTTCAGAGAGTTTTGGGTTGAAATGGCACTCTATTCTTTTGTGTACAGCTGTGGTAGAGAACTAAAAGCCCTTTGTGCAGATAAGGAAAAGCAGAATTATTTAAATGCTCACTATTTGCCAGGGTTATAACTGCAAAGTGTAGTCTTTCAGTGGTGTATAAATACAGTTAGCACATAGCTCAGCCTGCAAATGCAGTGGAGAGACTTTACTTGAGTAGGTTGGGAATTATTTTGCAACTGAGTGAGCTCTCCTCACTGGGCTGCACGACACGTTATCCTTTTCCTGGGGAATGTGGATGGGAGCTTACAAAGCACAGCAGGTAATTGGCTGCTTCAGTTGGAAAAGCAGAAAAAGGATATTTGTTGGTATCTACAGGAAGAAAATGAGGACAAATGGTAATGGCTCTTGGGTGATAAGATCTGTCCATAGTCTTCTGAGGTGTCTGTGAGATTAAATCCGTACAGGCGCTTTGCAAGGGCAGTGAGTGTGTGAAATGTGAAGTTTAAGCAGTTGAGCAACTTTTTTCTGTCGGTGCATTTTGGACTGCAACTGTCATACACTTTGGATGTAAGAATGTGTGTGTGATAACACAGCTTTTTGGAATGATTTCTGTTGCTGTTCAGGGCTTGTGTTTCTGTACCCCAGCACACCTTTTTGTGTTGCTGCTTTATTTTGAACCATACTTTCATTTTATGTGAATGGTCTTATCTGATGTCTGTGGAAAGCGAACACAGCTCAGCCTTTAGGAACTTTTTTCTGTATTTCTAAACCTGGCACACACTGAGGCAAATATTTCCTCTTGGAAAGGGAAAGCCATTACTGGGTTAGGTACTTTTTCTCAGTTGCACATGTGGCAGTTTCTACAGACAGACTGAAAAAAAGGCTGTAATGGTATATCTATGATTTTTGTTTAAAGTGGTTTATGTCCAGGTAGGGCGGGGAAGTGTGCTGGCAGTGAAAACACAAATGTAACCAAGTTCCTCCTAAAACAGGGCCATTTTCATGGAAACCCTTTTGTTCCCTGCTTTTTCTTTCCTTCCTCTCTTTAACCAAATGAAGCATGTGGATTAAAATCAAGGCTGATAAATACTAGAATAACATAAATTCTAATTTAATTTTCATAATGTTGTGTAAAATCCCCCATCTATCTGGGGTTTGATATTCCAGAAACCTATGTCTATGGGTAGATATGTATGATGGATCTCACTGGAGCTGATTGACATGAGAATATAATATTTACTTCCAAAATATTTGCAGTTTTATGTTGCAGGATTTCAGTCCCTGGACAGTTTGATTTTAATTTGTTTCCTAAAAATCTCACCAAGAACAATGTACACTTTGTTGGAGGTTGAAATTGTGCTGCATGTGTAGAAAGAGACAAAAATGAAATATTTTATGGGTTTGGTAGGTCTACATGGCTGTGTGTAGGGAGAATACTTGGAAGAGTGAAAAACAGGTTGTGCATTTTTAGCCTTTTACTATCTGCAACAAACAAAGGCTTGTTTCCTCCCCTCTGGCAAAGAGGTTTCCAAGTGTTTCTTTGCTTCTTTTATACACCCTTGTACTCTTTGAGGTGGCTTTAAATTTTCATCAGTGTCATACGAGGTAAAATGTGTATTAAAGCATTAAGGAAAATGGGGTTAAGACCTGCACTGTCTAATAAAAGAAATTAGTATTTTTTGGCAGTCGTCCTTTGGCCTGTGTGATTTTTTTTCCAAAGGGCACTGACATTGCTCCTGGTTTCTTTAGGACTGCCATTCTGTGCGTGAACATGTTTTTTACCCATTGACCTTTTTTATTTATTTTCTCGAATGCCAAATACTTAATGTGTCATTTCTGGCAGAAAGTTCTGGTGATCAAAGAGGAGACAAAACGGGCTTGAAGGAGGTTGCTGGAAAGGCACACATGGGATGGCACAGCCATGGAAAGCTCTTTCTTTTTTCCTGCAGGAGTTGTGTACCAGTCCTCATACTGACTTAATGAACACAGGAGGAAGCACATATTTTCCTGGGCCTGGAAAGCAAATGTGGTCTCAGAGTGCAAGGTTTACTACCAGGACAATCAGCTAGAGTGGCATGAGTGACTGCCTGCCAAATTTCTTTTGCATCCCGTGTACCTGGCCCAATTAACTCCATTCTTCATTCTTCAGTCATCTCCCCAGGTAGCTACCTGGTCTTAATGGGCCATAAAACTCATGGCACTGGTCCATATGGAAATGTTTTGGGGTGTAGGGGGTGTCCTAGCCCTTTGTAGGGGTCTCTGAGAGTGTCAGAGGCAGCAGTGCTGTCCAAAAAAAAATTCAGAGGATGTATCTGTGCCCTCTTCCTGGTTACTGGAAGTCTCTTTGGGTAATGTAGGCCATGAGATGAAAGCTGGATTAGTTTGGAGCTGCACAGAGGACCCAGCGCAGTAATTCAGCTGAGCACAAAGGGAAGGACTTCAGCTGGGATTAGGTACTTCTTCTTATCTCTTAAACAAGATTTCTTCTTTGCTTCTGCCTGCCTCCCTCCCTCCCAAGTGGGGATTAACCATAACTTTTCTAATTGGGCTTGTGAACGGGTTGTGCTGAGTTACAAGTCCAGCATCTCAGTTCTTTCCCTCCTGTGGCCCCTGTGCTTCCTGGGCTCCAACCCTCCATCTGCAGAGGTCCACGGGGTGGGAGGGAGCGGGGGGCAGATGGTCTGGTGGAACCCATTCATTCCACAGACTTCAGATTCCAAAGACAAAGCCCTAGGAAGGCCTGAACTCGTGCAGGTGAAGCTCTGCAGGAGGGAAAGCACCTGGTGCTGTGATCCCAGCAGAAGGCAAAAGATCCACAGCTTTTGGGTAGGCTCATGCTTGAAAACATGTTATCAGGCTTGTGACCTTTAAAAGAGATTAGAGCTAGCTATTAGTTCATTTCTACCTCCAATGTTCTTTGAGTGTGTGCTCTGTATTATCTGAATATATTTATATATAATATATATATAGTATGCATGTGGTATTTCACAGAAATTGTTTAGAGCCAAGGAATGTATCTGATTACCTATAACTATTCTCTGGGTTCTTCCATGGAGATGTGCTCAATCTCAGGGTATTATCCAGAGCCCCAGAATTCAAACTATTAATTGAAACTGGAATAGATCACTGGGACTATGCAAAAATTTAGGTCTAAGACAAACTCCTCAGATCCTGCCTTCCTTTGCATGTTTCTGAGTATCCTTGAAATCCACTCACTCTGATGAGGACTGAGAATTGGAAAGATGGATTTCTAATTCATAATTTTTTGGGAAAGTTGAGACGTATTGGGATAACACACCTGCTCTGTGTCACTCTAAGTCATCTAGGAAATTTAGAACATTTTGTGAATTTAAACCTGCCCAGCTCTCCTGTCATACAAGAAAAACCAATTTTACTTCTCAAACATGCTTTTACACCTTCATCCTCAGCTCGAGGGACAAAAATCTTGTTTTGGTGGTCCTGAGCTCTGTCACATGGAACTTCACATGAAAATTTCTGATACCAGAATTCCAACTTATCAAAATTCCAATAATTCAGATACTGAGAATTTTTTTTTAGATATAACAGAGACCAGGGAAAAGGCGGTTCTAGAGGAATGATGCTGTGTTGATATCCTCACATCCCCAGACTCCGCACCCTGGCAGAGTCCCAGTGTAGTCAGTAGAGCCATTAAAAAACATTAATTTGTCTCTGGCCAGGAAAAGCCCTCATAATTTTAAGTAAGTCATATCTACATGAAATAATAATAAAATCTGTGAGCTTGTGTCATACAAGCATGCCTGGAGAGGGATGAGATTAAAACCAGAGGTGCTGGTACTCTGTCAGATTAATTTAGTAACCTCTCCCTGCAACCCCAGCCTTACTGACTTCTAGAATTGTTACGGAAACCCAGAATGGTGGTGGGTCACTGAGAGCTCTGATGCTTTTTGTGTTCTTGGTTAGGAAGGTGTTAAAACCAGTTCTGGAAGTGAATTGAAATATTCAGGGTAAGAGTTTTCCAGAGGAGGCTGTGCTGACTGAGAGTGGACTTGGCACTTTCTGCTGTTCTCCTGCTCTTTTAAATTGTGAAAGGTGTAACAAACCCACTGGCTGTGGGGGCTCCCAAGGAACGGCCCACAACACAGTAATTTAATATTGGCCTAGCTCAAGCATTCTCAAAAGAAGTCAAGGCTGGCTTTGAGCTGGAGCACAGCCCCAGGTGGCTGGGAGCCATCCTGCATGGCCCATGCCGGGCTGTCAGGCTGCCCAGGTCAGGTCCCTGGGGAGCAGCACCCACATGCTTGATTTGACTGAGTGTGTTAGCTGGGACACAGCTGTGCTGCCCTACTCAGTGCAGTGCAGCAGGGTTAGTGAAAAGGTTTCACTGCTGTCATTTCAGCAGAGCAAACATGAAAAGGGATAAATATCAGACCATCTGGGCAGCACGGGCTCTGTCTCCTGTTAGGGGTTTGCACACAAGAAGACAGTGCACCTCGTCTGAGGCAGGAATTCTGGCTCTGGCTGGGGTTTAAACCCCATTTCTTTCCATAGCTATGCACCAGATACACCCTCTCTCACCAGCTCTCCCCTTGTGAGGATGAAATCTTCCTTCTCCAGGTTTTGCTGTGAGGCAGCAGCTGCCAAGGTCCTGGTGCTGCAGGGAGGTCAATTCCAGGGCTGGACCCAGAGAGGCAAAAGCAGGAGTGCTGAACAAACCTCGGCAAAAGCTGATCATTCCTTGGCTAAAGTCTTTACTCCTCTGGCCTGCTGAAGGTCTGCTGAGGGAGCCAGAGAACTCCTGCAGCTCTGCAGCCAGCTGTGTGTGCCTGGTGCAGGAGTTCAAACTCACTCAGGCAGTATGGCTGTGTCTGTTGTCTTATTCACTCTAAAATATACCATCCTGCGTTAATCATCCTTTTCGCATATGTGAAAGGATACATCAGAAGTGATGTATGATTAAGAAATAAGGCTATTTCAGGTGTTGCCTTTGGTGCTGTGTCAGTCAGACAGTGACAGGGTGCAAGCTGTGCTTGCTGAGCCCTTACTGCAGGTGGAAACCACACTGGGGTCCTGACTGTGTCACCAGCACACCGAGCTGGTGACAAGGCATAAAAACTTACTTTCAAAAAGTCTCTTGGAAGCATTTCTCAAGAACAAAAAATATTGCAAGTAGTGTATTTCCAGCCAGCGAGGGCTGCTTTAGTAACAGCTTTTCTGTTAGCTAATTTCTGTCCTTAGGAGGAAGTGGCTTCCTTCCTCTCTTCATTTAATTCCTTTGCCGTGTTGACCTTCACCTGTGTGACTCGCTCCCTGAAATCCTCCCGGGAGGATCAGTGTCAGTTCTAATAAGCCAGCTGTCACTTTACACCAAACAGAAAGTAAGTGTTCCATTTGTTAAATGGGCCAGGAGAACCCAGGGGCTTTTTCTACCATCCTCATTTTTTTTTCCTAGGGGAAAGTTTTTTACTTTGACGTGACTGAAAGTGCATAAAGTGGATTTGAAGCTGCAGATTTAAGTGTCTTGAATGAAGACTGCCATGTGAGGCTTTTCTTTATTTATCAGCTGTGCTGAAACGTGATCAGAAGTACAGCGCAGGGTCTGGGCACAATGAGTTTTCTTGTGTTTCCAGGCAGAAGATAAGGGATACGTCGTGTGAGGAACACACTGGGAATTTCTTTCCTTTAGAAAGCTGCACAAGACGACGCAGGAAAAGTAAGATTGTTACACTGAGCTCTTGGCTGCCGATGCAGGGTGCAGCACTGCTTCTTGTTGGGAGTTTTGCCATTGACTTGATTGCGAGCAGGACAGCTTTTCTCTGTCACAGCTGTTTATTTATTGCTCCCCTTTTAGTGCTTTTTGGTGCTGACAAGCACAACCTGTGCCCCTCCACCAGCTTGCACAGGTGGGTTATATTTACACCACTAAGCATGGAAAGTATTTGAGAGTGGAAGTGTAAGGGGAGCACTATATTTTTGTACCTTTCGCACAGTAGCTGGTGCCTGAATTCAGCAGCTTGTGGAGAACAGGTTTTAAATGGTGTTTGACAAATGTGAAATCAGTGCATGTCACTGACTGACCACCACTGGAGAGCACATTCAGACAGGAAAAGAAAGTGGCAGCTCCAGCACGCCAGAGGAAGGCCATGGTTTTTTCCCGTGAACCTGGAGGTTGTGTAAGTACGGCTGCTTCTGGGGATTTGACTCTGTGGTGGGGATTTTGAAGCTGAAAAGAGGGCTGTATGTGGAGTCAGGTGAAGATGATGGTGAAATGGCTCTGTGAAGCCAGTCCCTTATCAGGAAATAAAGTTTTTTATCAGGAAAGGGGAGGCTGCTGGGCTGTGCTCCCCAGCTCAGCTCTCAGGGCAGCTCAGAGCCTTTTGCTCAGTGTGGTTTGGAGGTACCTCCACAGCATTGCAGCACTGTCCCACAGGCTCTCCCCTCCCTGTGGGCCACCTCCCAGGGGTTCTTCAAGCTTCTCCTGTCACCTCTCAACAGAGGCTAAGGGACAGCAAGCTGCTCAGTCCGTGTTACGGGAGGCTGCCCAAGCTTTACCCGAGATGATCCTTTCTCCCTCCTGGCTGCAGAAGTGGGGAGGGCAACTTGACTCTTGTTCCTCTAGGTATTTAATTTGTCCTTGTCTCGTGATCTGCATAGGCTGGAGGCTTAGGGCCAAAACCTTTCTTCATTAGCACCCTAATTTATACTCTAAGTGTTTGCAGTAACTGAATTCGATATCTGACAATGATTTCAGGATATTTAAATCTAGTTTAGTATCCAAGATACCATCCCTCAGCCTGAGTGAGCTTTGAAATTGTGTGTATGACAAATATACATCTGGCTTCTCTGTGTCTTCCCATGTGTGGGGAAAGGCCTTAGAAAGTTCAAATCTAGAACTCCGTGCTTGGCCCTGCTCTGCAATAAGCAGACTGCAAAGAGAGGGTTCTGGCTTTGTTTGTTCAGATTTTGTGCTGGATTTTTTCTTTGATGCGTTCCTAAGGCTATAACTTGCAGAGAGTGGTGAACCTGATATTTAATAGCAGTTCATTTTAGGTTTTTTGCCCCCTTTGGTTTACTTCAAACAAATACCAAGGAGGACTACCTAATCTTTAGACCTCTCCCCCTCCCCAAAACTTCTGGCCATAGCAATACTGCACCGTAAACAAAGTACCTGGTAGCCATTAAGCCACAGAGCTTTGAATAATTGACTTTCTCAACAACAGCTGAAGTCTGTGGCTTTTCAAGTGAATGGAACTGGAGCCCACAGAGTCATTGCCTGTTCAAGCCACTGCCCAGGTGGGAAGCAGTGCTGGGTAATGACCCAAAACTTTTTATATATATAAAGATACATATAAAACCTTCATTTTCAAGAGATCTAGGATTGAATTTATTTTAAATAAAAGTGTATGTGGAAGTGTATGACTATACAAACATATATGGAACCAACAACTGAAAATCAGCCTGAAAAATGTGTAAGAAACAGATGTCTTCCAGCATGTGCTACGTGGATGTAAACCTAGAAAAGCAAATTAGATTCTTTTATGGTTAGATCTTATCATGTAAGGGAAGTCAAGTAATTTGTAGAGTTGGTGTAGTTCCTTGCTGTTATAGTTGGAAAATAGGCAATGCACAATTCAAAACATAGTTTAGACCTTTTGTCTTTGATAAAACTTGGTCCATGTCACTCCCTGTGGATGTGAGAATAGTTGCTAATTAGGAAAGTGAAATGTTTCCCTGTGTAGCTACAGGGCTCTGAAGAAAGTTAATTCAGTATGCTCTGAGAGTACTGAAACTGGGCCACTTGTTGATGTTTAATCAAATTGTGATGTATGGACTCAGACTTCCTTCTGAACTTTATATTACTTAAAAGCTAAATAACAGTTTCTGTCCCAGAACAAGAAGCCCATTTTCATGCGATATAGCACATATTTCATACAGTGAGCCTATCTATTGCAGAACTTTGCCATGTCCCAGATGCAGGGATTTTACTATTTGTAGTCTGCATACATGAATTAATAAAAATACAGGTGTTGTTCTTAGCAGCTTGTGATCTAGATGAGGATTTAAGGCCATATAATCTTGGACGTTAAAAAACACCTTGGAGGAGCAGATTTAAAACATCAGCATCCTCAAATTGTCTCATTTAAAATACTCTCATTGTTTTTGGCTGGAACACCACCTTACTCTCATCATTTACATTAGCCTTTCTACAAGCCAGTTGCGAGAAAGCTTTCCTGGCCAGAAAACTGCCTTTCTCTGTTCCATATGTTAAGGATTAACTGGCTTAGTAACTTTAGGAGTGCATTTCCCTTTCCTAACTGTATTCCTCCAAAAAATGCTGTAGGTAGGGATCCATAGCAATCACTGAGTGTGATGGTCCTGAGTGCCCTGCTGCAGAGGCTCCACCTGTGCAGAGGAGTAGAGCTCTTGGGAAATGAGTTACCACAAGAAAAGAAACAAAACCAAGCCTCAACTGGCCAGACAGTCAACACTGGGTGATTTGATGAGGAAATCTAAATCGCTGCTTTTTTAATCCAGTGTCATTTTGAAATTAGCGATGTGCTTGAATCTGGGATAAATCTTAAATATGCTTCCTGGTAAAGTGTCCTCTAAGCTTTCATTGCTATTTTTTTACCCTCTACAAATGGAGAGGCAATTAACTGCCTGTGAAATGCAGGATTTGGAGAGAAAATTGTGATTATGCACTATATGTGCAAACCTAGCTCTGGATTTACAAGCTGCAACTGAGCTTGTAATGAATGACTCTTATCATAACTAGGCATGAATATTTGCATTGATTCCCACTTAGCAGTTGGTTTTCTATGCTTTGGAAGGTGGGGTGACTGGTTAATTAATTGTTTCTTTTTCCTGCTCAACTAGAAATAGGTGCACAGGTTAGCTGGGTTTATTTTTAGGGGTGAATGGAGTATGAAAAAAGAAGCTTGGCTCATAATTACTGTGTGAGTAGAAAATGCGTTCCCAAGTGTGTGTTAGGATTAATACAGCCAGCACCTGTGAGAGCCTGCTTCAGTCAAACAGCAGATGCTGTAAATTCCTTAGCAAATAATTTGGAGTTAATATTCTTCTGAGTGTATAAATCTGTCCCCTCCACCCCTTTCTTCTTTTAAGCCCCTCAGGTCTGTTTTCCTTTTCTGTCTCTAAAATGATCCCCAAGCCCTCACTGTGTGTTGATCCAAAAAAGAGTACAACTTCCCACTGAGACCTTTGGAAGAGCTGTGTACAGCAGAGATTACCTCCTGTTGGATCTGTTCATCTCCAGCAAAAGCTGTGATTTATGCAATTATTTTCATGATAGCCTGCAGGACCCAGCACACGTTGCAGAAAGGTCAGTGATGAAAGAGGCCTGGCTACTACACACAGATCCAACATGATGTAACAGTAAATTGTAGTGCCAGTGTCTTGTCGGTTTGAAGGGTGGCAATGTGACAAAAATAGAGTCATTGTCTTGGTCTGAGTGTCATGGAGAGGGTTTTGTGCAGATGTGAAAGCCGAGAGAGGAAATGTGGTAAATTACCAGGACTACTATGAAGTCCTTTGCTCACCTGTTAGTGTTGCTAATAAAGTACAAAAGTGGAAAAATTGGTCACAGTTATGAATGTGCCACTGCTGCATTTTTTTAAACAAAAACTGGGCAAATACAAAGAATAGGGAGCACAGAGGTGTTGCATCTCTTTCAGTTTGATAATTTAAATTTCTGATGCTTCTGGATCCTCCATACTCCCATCATGGTAATGAGTGGAAGTCAAACCAGCACCTTAATTTTAATGCTAGTTTGAGCATGGTAATAATCAAGGCGAGGTTTGATGAAGATTGACAGAAATGTTCTGACTGCGGCACAGGTCCTTGTCCAAACAAAAGTCAAAGGTGGGAGGCTGTTATCTGGGTGCTAAGGATTGTATTCTGCTACTGCATTAATAGATGAGAGAGGAATTTAGTTTCTTTATGAAGTAGCTTCATTCAATTGTCTATAGGGAGCTATTTTAAGACAAAAAATAAAAAAGCAAAAGCCTTGTTCTAGAGGTGAAAGGCACAGTGGAACTTGAGAATCCTATAAATTGTTTTCTAAAAATGATCATTCTCATAAACTGCATAAGGCGAACACTATTCTTGTCTCTTTTGAATTATAATTTTGGGTGAGATTGCAGGTGCCCACTGTGCAGTGCTCAAGAGCAGTGCCAGAGCTTGTGGGCCACTGCTCTGCTCCATCTCCCACTAAACCCCACAAGCACAGAAAAATGACCTGGTGGTAAGATGTGATCCAGGTAATGTCATTGGATTCAAGAACATTCTTTTCTTTGTCACGGTTCCTTGGTGGTTTCCATGGATAAACACGCCATCTAAATGAGGTGCATTTTCCTAGAGTGAGGTTATTTCACAAGCACCTGGTGGCAGATTTGGAGTTATTTCTGTGCAGAAGCTGGCAGTCATGCCTCAAGGACAGACAGAAGAATAGCCTGAGATTTAATCAGGTTCCCTATACCTTGAGTTCCTCTTCATAGTTTCTGCCTTTGTGATCCTAATCGACAGCTCTTACACTTAATAGCTCGAGATAATTTTGGCTTTTCTCTTGAATCTTGCATTTTTTTGGACCCAGATAGGAAGTCTCATTATATGTTTCTTTTTTCAGCAGAACTTTACCTGTCACTCTCAAAACCTGAGCACAACAAACTACATCACAAAATAACAGTAAATAAAACTTATTATAAACCAAACAAAAACTTTGTATAATATTGTGACTCTCTGTACCGTTTTGTCAAAGGCAGACTACAGTTTAATGGGCTTTCAAAATAGAAAAATTAAATTAATCAGATATATTTCTATGGGAAACAAGTGAGGCACTTCTTATCACATGAATAAATAGTTCCCTTAGAAAATTGTTTTGCACCATTATGGCTTCAAGTACCATTTATGTAGTCTACTAATGAGAGGCCTCTGTAGCAGCTAACACACCAGGTATGGAAAGGGCTCGAAATTCCTAATTCCTTTCAAAAGTGAATACAGTGTGTCAGAAAGGAGAGGAGAAGGGGAAAAGGGTAAGGAGCTAAAACTCTTTAATAATAATAACAGTGAACTAGCCTTGGGAGAAAAGTTCCTATGAAAGGATAATACATAAAGAGTTTTTCACACTGCCTCAGGTTTTTTTTGTTAAAAATAAGTTCAAGATTTATAAAGATTTTTTCAATTTAAAAGACATTTTTTTTTTCTTCTCTCTTCCTTCTCACAGCCTAGGTACCTCCAAAATAAATTGAAGGAATGGGCACGGGGTAATTGGTTTGAAGAAAAGGAGATGGGGAGGCAAAAATTGAATAATATTGCTAAAGAAGGAGTTGCTTGAAGGAGGCAACTGGCCTATCACAGTGTTGTAAAAGCATAATTTGAGCTTTCAGGCTGTACTAGCTCAATTGCTTTATTAGTTGTTGCATGTGTTAAATATAAGTAAACATAACTCTACATTTTGGAGAAATAATGAAGTGCAACTTTATGTGCCAAATCAATACCTTCATTACTTGTTACAGATTTGATTCCATAAACAAAGTGCCCATGGGTGGAGATGAGATCATATCTGAAATACCAGACAAACTCTGTCATGGCTCCAGGTCTCTGCAAAGCAATGCCTGACTCTGCAGTGCCTGCCTCCCTTTGACCTGCCTGATGGCTGATATTTTTGAAAAGAATATTTCAAGTTTGTGGATGTCCTTTTTGTTTTTTCCTTCCTTTCCTTCCCAGAAAGCCCAAAGGCCCCAGGCCAGGGTCTTCATGGAGGGGAGACCTATAGTTTGGCTGGCTCAAGCTCTGATTTATTGAGGCTGAGCTGCTTTACAATTTCCAGTAAAAAACAAAAAAAGTACATTTGTGTCGAAGGCTTTTTATTTTTATTTTGATTGCTGTGGAGTTTAACTGCCTCCAACTGGGGCCAGCCTTTGTTCTGTCTTGCAGTTAAGTAACTCTAGCATTTATGATAGCCTGCAATTACTGTACAAGCCATCATTTTTCCTTTTCAAAAGTTAGCATTTCTCCATGCTTGCAGCATTATCTCAGATGCCACAATTATGTGCATCCTCAGGGGGAGGAAATGGCTGTGGCACATCACACACTGTGGTGTAGGGAAGGGTATTTTGGGGGTTTCTGTGATAAGTGTTCTTGTGGAGCCAGCTTTTCATAAGTGTCTGGTGAGAAGAGTTAGCACATACTGTGATGCTTTTTCTTAGGAAGCTTTGAGGCTATTAATTCTCAACTGATTTAAACATATATCTAGGAAAAGTAAATGCGAGGTAGATTGCAGCAAAAATAAACTAGTGAATAACCAAAGTCTCATTTAGTCTTAGGCACACTTGAGAACATGATCCAGGAGACAAGAAGGACCGAAAAATGTTTCTAAGCAGGCAGTGGTCTCAGACATTTTAAAACCAATGTGCAAGGAAACCACTTCCTACTGGAACTGCTAAAAGAGCAGATTGGGCTGTGCCAGACCTGAAAAAACTCTGCTGTGCTTGATTTGTTTGTTCTGATTTGCCCTTTGGCTTCCTGGAATTTTTAGGGTTCAAGCTTAAATATGTGGTACCTACAAGCAAAGCAAGAATAAATCCCTACCTCGCCTTTTTGTCAGGGGTTTGCTATTTATTTTTTCAGGCAATATGCAATCTGCATATGACACAGAGCACGTGGGAAGGCAGGGATTTCATCATTGATCTCAGATGAGCTGGGTTCCTGATGGCTTCAGTGCTCTGGAAGCTGAGGGATATTTGCAGATGGATTTAGATTTATAAGATCTGCTGCAAAAATAGATGCAATTTTAACAAAACCTTTCACAAGAGGCATATAATTCTTCTGCCTTTTGCCAATGTATTAACTAGGGATGTTGAAAAGTTATGTCAATCTCTCCTTTACCAGGAGCTGTGGGGGAGAACTATGTTACAGCCTTTAAGTATGACAGCTTTCTATTCTTGTGGAGTTAATCTGTCAAGTTAATTTTTTAATGACTAACTTTTTACAAGTGTATAGATTAATTGCTTATTCTACAACTGTAGTACAAGATCACTGTCAGTTTATTTTTCTTTAATGTTAACATAGAAGTAAGTGTAACCATGTTCAAATGCTTTGATAGCTTGATATACTGGGATGGCCAAATACTTCAGTTTTTCTTTTTGCTCTTTCATGACTTTGAGACAGCTGGTAAATGCTTCATTCTGCATAAAGGGCAGGATCAGCTGTGTTTATTGCTGAACAACATAGTGTTGATTTGGTGAAGAGGAGATTAAAAAACCCAGGGAAATACAATCCTAAAGCTTGGCTGACATCATTGTTTGGCAGCATGTTTAATATAGGAAGCCTTGTCTCTTCCTCAAAGTTCTTTGGAGTTCAGGACAGGCCTGTCTTGTGTTCAGCCTGCTTGTCCTGGTCTGTTCCATGGCTTTGCTCTCACCTGGTGGAGGGGAGGCTGCAGCCCCTTCCTGCAGCAGCATCACTGCCTAAGGCCTTCTCTCCCAAAGCCCACACACAGAGTCTGATGTGGCTTCTGCTGTAATAAATCTCACAAAGCAGCCACTCACACAGGGCTTGTAAAAGCTGACTTTGTGTTTTGTCTCGGTGGTGGTCTCAGTAGTGCTGTGCACCTGTCGGGAGAAAACCAGGATGCAATTGAAAACTTATATTTTAAATGTTGTCCATTTAAGCATTGCCATGGAAGCTGATGATACTTTGAAAGGAGAGATTTGCTCTGCGTTTTAATTTGTGCAATTAATGATATGTTTACATGAGAAGTGGTTAAATGCCCAGTGGTTTCTTAACATATTCATAAAGATACAGTGGCTAGCCAGTTAGATAAATTAATCACCAAATGATGAAAAGTCTAGTAGTATTCTGAGTGAAAATAGATTCAGTTCTGTGGATGAATGGTCTGGAGCACAAGTGCTGTGAGGAATGGCCGAGGGAGCTGGAGAAGAGGAGGCTCAGGGGAGTCCTTATTGCTCTTTAAAACCACCTGAGAAGAGATGTGGGGTCAGCCTCTTCCCTCAGGTGACTAATGACTGGATGGGGTGAAATGGCCTTAGGCTGCAGCAGGGGAGGTTCAAGTTGGACATCAGGAGAATTTCTTCACTGAAATGGCATTTGGGATGCATTTGGAATGGGTGGAGTTGCCATCCCTGGAAATGTTGAAGAGATGACTGGATGTGGCACTAAGTGCTGTGGTTTAGTTGACAATGTGGTGATTGGTCAAGGGTTGGACCTTGGTATTGGAGGTCCTTTCAACCTTCATGATTCTGTGAGTTGATGAAATATCTGTAGTCCCTTTAATATATTGGATGGATAAAAGCTCTCTTGGAGCCATCAGAAAGGTTTTTTGTCTTGATAAACTTAGCACAAGTGTCTGGTGTCTCAGTTTTACAGTAATCTTGCTTGTCTGGTGCCAGGGAAGCCAGTAACCTTCAAAGTGTTACTAAAACAATCAGGTTTTGCCTTTCTGTACAAGTACACAGTGTGTGGGGAGAGAACAAAGCCCTCCTCTTTGGTTTGGTTTTTTGGTTTTTTTTTTTTTCCTTTTACTCTCAGTTTAGACTGCTAAGAAAGAGGGGGAAGTACCTTTAATGAGCCCAAGAAGAAGCTATGCCCATTTTCATACCCCTTTAGAACAAAAGGCAGCCAGGTGTCACTCTGATTTTAATGGCAGTTGGGTGCAGGCTCTCCTTGGACTGTGAGCACTATTTTTTGATATTGCCCTCAAATATTCTGCAAATGGATCAAAACTACTACACAAATACATTAAAATATAAGGAAACAGTGAGAAAACTCTTGGTGCTTATGGCTTGTCCAAAATGTTCTTCTGAAGTAACAAAAGTGATGCAGAAAGGATCTTCAGTGAGATTGTTTGAATGTTGAGCAAAGTTCAGTGCAAGTCAGCTCTGTTGACAGGGATCCATCACAATTCAGATCTGATCAATATTGGTTCCCAAGCTGAAAATACTGGTATAAAACCTGCTGTGTCTCACTGCATGTAGCTGTGACTTTTACTTTTCTGCAACAGCACTTTGAAAGTTCAGCCCTTTAAGTGCCACTAGAAATTATAGGCAGTAGTGTCATTAGATGAAGGTAGGTTTTTCAACAATGCAGTATCAAAGGAATATTCCCTGGTCCAACAGAACTTTGGTGATGAATGAAGTTGGTAGGTTCACTTGATAAATAATTGCTTTATTTTTATTTTATTTAAAAGGAGGGATACAATCTTACATACTACCATATTTTTTTTCCTAGTAACCTGGCCTTCAAATCACAGTGTAAGTTCTCAATTTTTGATGTTCAGAATACACATTTGTGCCAGTAATTTCTATATAGGGGGAGCAGAAGCTGACTGATTAAATTGCAGATGCTGGTGAGCCACCATGCTGTGTCACCCCCACAGTGTGCTGACACAACGTTCATGTGTTTGGACACTCTTTTCCCACAGATATGTAGCCCTTGAATGACCTCTTTTTACCAGAACAGGAATGTGCTTTAGGATATTGGTAAAGAATGAAACAAACTTGCATATAACCAAAAGAAGCCTTTATTTTTCATCCTCATTCTCTTTTCTTCTTTATTTTTTTTCTAAATGATAAGCAAATTTTTATCTGGGCTTGAGTTGTGAGTTCATTGTTCCTTGTTCAACTTGTTGTTCACAAGATCCTCTCCACTTGTGCTATTTTTTCTATGTGAATCCATGTTTTCTTTTGCAAGACCATCCTTTGCCTACAACTACAGATTTTTGGTGCTATTTCTTCATTGAGACACACGTCTAAAGACTTGGTGGCTGTGCATTTTGCTTCTAGTATGAAATCTGTGAAGGTCTGTACAGCCCATTGCTGTGTCTCTTACTTTGTCATTGGAAATAGATTGCCAGCTACAATCTGTGTGAATTTAATTTGTCTAAAAAAATGTGTTGGCCAAATTTTCACATTTTAGAGTCATTCAATTTACCCTAATGGTCTTTAACTGAGAGTTATGTTCACACAGTGGAGGATAAAATAGACTGAATTTTTTTTCTCAGAGCTATTAAATTTTTGAACTTGATGAGTCCCCATCTAGTCCAGAAAATACAGGTTTTTGAGTGTGTCCAGTATCTCTATCAAATCTGGCAAGTAAGAGCTGGATTGCTTGAGGTTATTGGAAGATAAAGGAATTGTGCAAAGCAAGGAGTGTGAAGAGGAATGTGATTATTTCTACGAGGCAGAAACTTGCTTTATTTGACAAAGAACGTGCCGAAACCTTAATGAAATGATTTGGCTTTAAGCACACACTGTGTCTTCCTGGCTGGATGTGCATTTTGCAGAATCAGGGTGTGAGTGGCTGACTGGGCTGCACGAGAACCAGGGACAGAATGGGAATGGTGCTCTGATCAGGAGCACCACATCTGTCATGGGAAGTGTGTCACTTCCAAATGAACTCCTGTTGCTGTGGTCCATGCATTGACAGAGGACTCTTGACAATAATTTTAGAAGGTTAAATATGATTTATTAAAATGACTCTATAATCAGAGGATTTGGGCTATAATGTGCCCAGATACAGAGCTCAGATGCTTCTTCTTCATTGCCTTGTACAAGAATGCCAGAATGCTTACAATATCAGAAAGATTACAGTCATTCACCTCATAGGTTAAAAGAGAACCCATATCTCCCATTGCTAGGAGACAGACAGAGGAATCTAAAAACGTCCTTGAACACACACCAGATATTTTGTTTACAGAAAACTTATACAGAGTAAAAGACAGCAAAAGGATGTTCTCCCATGGGAAAATTCATCTGCAGGCCTGCACACAGAGAAGCTTATAATATGCTCTAGCAACAAACTCCCAGGGCCATCAGCTTCCATGTAGACTTTCAGGTGGGTGGGATATGCAGCCATCCCCTATGAGCCATTAAAAAAATGTTCTGAATCTAAGCTCTTGCATGAGGGCTGTGTCCTACTCAGTGTTGTTTCTGAGAGTTTCCGGTACTGGGAGTTTCCGTACCAGATTTCTCCTGGGTATCTTCAAGGGTTGTGTCAAAGCCTTAGAAACCCTTGGTACTCTGAGCCTCCAAATGGTGAAACAGCAGCTGTGCTGAGACAAGCCAGAGGTGGCACATGCACAAACCATGGGGTGTTTGGCAGGGTTAAAGGCAAGTGCCAAAGGACAACACAACTGATTTCAGTGAGGATTCACAAGCAGCTTGCGTGAGAAGTGCTGAGGTTGCTGGCCCTGATGAAGCACAGCATTTCAGCAGGTGTCAGGTTTTAAACATGTGAGATTTTTCATTTTATTTCACATGAGCATCCTTAAGTAGTTTGCTGGATTGGGATACTGGCAGGACTGAAACCTTAAATATCTTTGCCCATTAAGCAGCATAAGTTATAGCAAGAATTTCTTTGGATTTGCAGCTTTTCCTTAAATTCTGTAACATAGTTATACTGTTTCCCTATTGGTAGTTCATGCTTCTTTAAGAGCTTGAAATAATTAATTGGCTTTTATAATATTTAAGAGTCTACATTTTCCTCCTATTAGATATGCAAACATGTTAAAAGAGCTTGGGGAAAAAAAAAAAAAGAATCAATAAGCCCCACAAAACTAATACTGATGAAAAATACACCTCTTGCAGAACTTTGAGGCTGTCCATAGAAAAAATTGCAGTCTTGTCAAGTGAACCATCACAGAGGAGCACTTGTTTTCTGGCCTGCCAAAAAAGAAAAAAAAGTGATTTTGAGAGCTGTATTTGCACTTAGTGTGGAGGCAAAGATGAAGCACATCTAGCAACAGCTCAGCTGAGCTCAGCTTATCTGAGCTGTAAGAACTCACGCTTAACCGCAAACCGTCATAAATGATGGATTAGTTCTTCTACAAAATGAGTGCTGCTGAGCTTGATTCTGCTTATGTTTCATGGTTGCATTACACACCTTTGTGTCTGTCTGGTGATGATGCCTTTCTCTTTTGTGAAGTGTCTTCATGCTGTTTTTGTGTATTATTGAAGAAGGAATTGGGAGACTGGATGGCAAATAACGAATGCAATGCATTTTTCAAGAGGTGCTGTTTGCCAAAACTAGCTGAATTAAATGACTTTTCAGCGTAGAACAGCATATGTTTCTTTTGGCTGATGAGAAGAAAGCTGAAGCAAGGCTGGGAGAGCTCTCATGGTTCAGGCAGCAGGACCTGGACTGTACTTGCCCAGTTTGCACTCTTGTGGCTTGCAGGTTTCCTGTTGTTCTTCTGAAACAGATTTTTGCACATTGATTGAGGGTCTCTTTTTGGCTTGAAAGGAGGGAGAATACAGCAATTTTCCAGTGCATAAGGGGTGTGTTGCAGCTGTAGGTTCTCTGTCTGCCCAGCTAATACATCTGCCTGAAGTAGATGGACTTCAGCAATTTCCAGTACTGAAAACTGGCCAAGCAAGAAAACATAGAGGACATGATTTCATGAAGAATTTTACTTAATAGATAAAAAAAGTCTTTAAATGCAGATCTTTTGGAAATGAGCACTATTACTGCTGTTCCTCCAGCTGGATAGATTTAAACTTGTAATTACAAAAGCATACCAAATAAGCTGGCCCCCAAAATATGATACTACTTGCCTCAGTCACAAACCTGACTATTATTTTGAGGTTGCAAAGTTTTCCAAAGGGATGAATTTGCCCTTTCATTTCCATCCCAAGTATTCCATTTTAGTAATGAAATGTGATCTCAGCTTTCCTTCCTTGTTCTAGTGGAAGAAAAAGTAATTAGGTCTACTCTCAGCATTCTGTCAACTGCTAGTCAAGACTTTGGTTTATTATCTGAATCCATGGTGGTATCTAAATTTCCAGGTAGGTCAATATTCACAGGAACTGTGAAATAGGTAGAACCCTGCACCATCCACACCCTTCCTGGTGAGTCTATTAATTCAATGATGGTACATGTCTCTTGGAGCAATTCTTTGACCTTAGATCTGCTAGTTTGTCTTTGTTCAGGTTACTGGAGAGGGAGCATGGGGAAAACGTAGCAATATCTCAGGTAATATGTATGTGGGTTTTTAAAAAATATATTATTTTTGTTTGGTTTTTTTGTTTTGTTTTTTTTCCTCAGGACAAGTTTTTTGCACTCAATGCAGTATGAGTGCAAAGTATCTATGCAGGACTAAAGCATTTCCTGCTCTGCAGGCCTGCAGCAGGCACAAATGCTCTCAACAGTCCTACAGAGAACTTGAAAAAGTGGCTTGTGGGATAAATGTCTGCTTGTTTATTGGGATGGATTAAAAGACAGGAAAGTAAATGTCATCTCTAAGTACTAAGATGCGCTGCTGTGCTGTGTAAAACAAATTGAACTTTACATCTACATTGCATTAGTGAGCTGCCTTCTTTGCTGTTCACAATTTATAGTTTTGAAAAATACTTTCAAGCCCTAATATGAGCATTTCTTTAGTCACATAATTTTCAGGAACAGTTTATGGTATAAAAGGAAGGGATTTTTTTCTTATTCACCTTTTGGTTCATATGATTACTTTTTGAATTTCATGCACTTAAATGTGCCTGTAACTGCTACAGGGTGAACGCCCAAATAAAAATCTCAGTTTTTGACTGGAAATGAACATTACCTTCATTCGCAGTGATAAGGATATGTGTTCTTTGTTTTCTTTAAGTCAGATTATTTTAATTATTATAGTAATTAATATTCTTTTACTAATAGACTATTAGTTAATTTTAATTAGACATTTTGTGCAATCAAAGTTCTTTTACTACTCAGCTCACAGTAAATTGTTCCTAAAGGTTATGGATAAAGTTGCAAAAGTTTTGTAAGAGCAGCTAAATGCTTTTCTGCTTTATGACATCTCTTCAAATAATTTTGCTTTTAAAATTATTCTTCATATGCCTTATTTAATAGTGAATTTTTTTTTTAACTAACTTGGTATTGATAAATTCTTAATATTTGCAAAATATAAAATTTATCCTTCTGGGTCATATACTTTTGAGCTGTGCTGATCCTACAGGAAAGCAGCTTTTTGTTCTCATTTAGTGGTCCAGTGCTGCAAAATAAAACCGGTGTACAAGAGAAAGGAAGTGTACCCTGAGTACACTGAGTTTTCTGTGTGGGGCAGTGGTATCCAGAGATGCTGCATTTTCCCTGCAGTTTGCTGCCTTCCATATGCTGAATTCTAGTTCATTGTCTACTTCAGGGCAGAGTGTAAAAGTTTCAGAGAAAGTAGAATAGCTGTAAACTTACATTAAACTAATGGGCTATACTATATAATATTTTTAGATTCCAATCCACTCTAGCAAGGGGAGTGAGCCATCTTTTCAGCTGGTATGACATGGCACTGCTCCATGGTTGCTATCTCTTGTTGATATCCATGCTGTCCTCCAGTAAAACAGAAGCTTTTGATTCACTGTAGGTTTTATATTCATAGTGAATCTATATTAGAACTCTGTTCTACTTCAGAAAATTGGCTTCCTTGTTCCTATGTCAGAAGTGAGCTGTATGTTTATTCTGGAATTCACATTTCACCCAGAAAATTAGCGTTTGTCAAATTTGGAAAATATTTCTGATTTTTTTTTTTTGTGATGCTTCTTAATTTGAAAATCTGATCTTTTGAATCTGATCTCTTGAGGCTTTTTGTTCTTCAGTATCTGCTCCATGGCATCTTCTGGCATGTGGAGGAAAAAGATATTTGAAGGCTTGTTCACTAGAATGGAAGGGCCTGTTGATAATTAGCTGTCTTTGAAAGACAGACGGAATAGCACCAACAGATTAAACAGGTGGAAAATATCTATACAAGAATTTTTTCCTGTAATAAGAAACAAACCAGCAGAAAATATTGTGTGGATGTCTTTGAGGGCTGGCTGGGTTATACACTTTCCCAGGCACTGTAATTGGGAAAGCCAACCTGTTGAGAGTTAAGTGCATGAATAATTAAAACAAGGTCTATTTGCTCTCAAAGACCGTGATTTGAGTGATTTTCAAGCATGAACTTCCTTCATATAAAAAAACTGCACTGCCAGGCATACACTGCATATAGGATTTGAGCATGCCTTTTCAGCCCAAGTGCAAGGGAGTTGATTGTACCAACAGTGGACTGACCTTGTGGTATTTCATTTTTTTCTGGCTGCTGTTTGTTACAGGCCAGGTAAGGTGTTTCAGGGTGGGTGGTTGATTGTTTTCTGTAAAAAGCCATATTTATTATGTGTCACAAAGAATCATTTTGATGTTGTGTGATGGAGCAGGCAGATGAGAGGGCTGACGTCAGTCCCTGCCAGAGCAGCGACAGACTGAAACGGGTGCTCTTGTTTTTTTGAACTTGTGTCTTTATCAGTACCAGTTCAACACATTGATGTGTCAACTGTTAAGAGTCTGCAAAAGGCAGCTCCTGGGAGTCTGCAGCCAGTAATCCCAGGGCAGGCTGAGGGCTGTGGTTATATTTTCTTTTAAAGCTGTGGTATTTAACGTCAGTCTTTATCTTGGAGCCTGAAGAGTTTGTGTATTGGATTCTGGAGCTCCTGTTTCAAAAGATAGCACTGAGATGACAGCTTTACTTCTTTCCTGTTGGAAGAGGCCTTAGTTTTGGTTTGTTTTGAAGAGCTGTTTGTTTGGTTTTTTTTTTTTTTTCTCTTGTTCTGTGTTTTTTGGTTTATTTCTCTAACAGAAGGTAAATGAAGATTGAATACCTAACCTGAGCTGGAAACTCTGATTTCCTTGGCTGCTTCTGTTAGCTAGCCACCAGGACATACTACATCAGGGTGTAGATGTGCTAGAGGTTGCATTTAGTAGTAGTGAAGATAGTGATGTGGCTGCTCTAGTCCCTCTACACACAATGCTTGCAATTATACACGAAATCCCACCAGAAAGGTCTGAGTGGCTGCAATAGCTCCACTGAGAAAAGGAAGGCAGAAAGTGAGCTTGAAACACTCTATGTAGTGATTTTTGCATATGTGATCTATTGTGTCTTAAGGAACACACTTTGATTTTTCAAGATCTGGTTTCTGTCCCTTACAGTTTCTCCTTGCTCTCTCCCACAGTCCACAACTATTCTGCCAAATGAAAATGAGAAAATATACCGTGTCTGTACTGAGGAAGTGGTTTGCTTATAAATGGTGATCATATGAAACCTATAAATGCTGATACCAAAACTATAGCTGATTATACGGATGTGGGCCCTGGAAAAAGGAAAATGGGCTCTGTTTGCTAGCTGAAGGGAAAAATCTCGTTGCTGCCTAGGCTTTTTGCCAAGGCCACAGCTGAAGTAAGGTTATTTTAGGTGTGTGTTGTGTGAGAGCTTTTGGTCCCTTTGATTTTTATGTAAGTTCTAGTATGAACAGGGCTATGAACTCAGAGCAAGCCTTGTCTGATTTCACATTTTCATGGACTTGCAGCTGAAAAGGTGAGTGCATGCTTTGGTAACCGAGCATGGGACAGGGCTGCCTTCAGCCCTGAGTTAGGGCAGCTACTTAACATAAACACTGGTTCTCATCCTGGGAAAATGTAGATCTGGGAACATGAAGAGGATAAAAAGCTGGGGGTAGATTTCCCTAGAAATATTAGGATAAGGTCATGATGCATGACACTGTTAAACACCAGTGTAGAGTCAATGAGGTGCAGAGCTTTACACTCCTCTCTCAAACTGAGTTTTGCTGTTGAACTTCTGTCATCCTTCTAAGGTATAAACTTTACTACTTCTATACCCACGTTATTGTTTTTTTTTTTACCTGGGACCTTTGCTTTAAGTTACAAAATCAGTTAATCAATAGATTTTCTTTAAAGGAAAAAAGCAGCTATGAATATTCAGCAATTGTAAAAATGCTCTTGAGATCGCTCTCTAATAGAGGTGAAATAAAAAGTGGAAGCTGATTAGAATTCCAGAAAATGGGATATTCATCTATTTATAGGAATTTGAGTCTTTATATGCCAGGTTTTATAATTTAGTGTTCAGAATACCCTTGATTTTAATCACTTTTGGAAAAATCATTAAATGAGGGAAAAGTAAGAGGAATGTTAAAAGAGCCAAATTATGTTGATTTACAAAAGAAAAATGCAGCCAACATGAATTGCAAAACATAACATCGTGCTGTGTCTGAAATGTGCTCTCATCATTGAGATGATTTTTTTCATCATTCATTGTCCCATGCCAGGGACTTACTGTCTCCAGCACAGACTAATGTCCTAAGCATGAGATGCAATGGCATTTTTCATGGTGCATCTTCTTTATTTTCATGGTCATTTTCAATGAAAGTGCCTCCCCAGAGCAGCTTTTTCTTTTATATCTATTTTCTTGCATTCTTTTTGTATTTGAATGCTCTTGCCTCTCCCACTTTTAACTCCTCTCCTTTGGAGAACATTTGTAGGACTTGTGAAATGAGGGTGACCTTTGGTTGCTGTGAAAATGTAAAAAAAAAACTTCCTGGACTTGCACTTCTAGGGGGATATATTAAACAGCTCCTGACACTGTGGGAGACCTGGAAACCCTCAGGGAGTTGTACTCTGTGTTTGGTTATGTTAAACATACTCTGCATATAATTGTTTAAATACAAACATGTCCAAATTATGAAATTAAGCACTGTTACAGGGTGACATGCTCAATATCACACGTGGAAATGTTGCACGATTTTTTTTAGCTAAGTATTACTATAGCTAGAAAACATTTTCAAGGATTTTGAGAGGGGAAAATAAGGCTCAAAACAAAACCAAGGAAACCTTGATGTTATGTGAGCAGAGCTGGGCTGTTCATGGTGCTGTTTTCCAGCTGATGTGTGTTCCTGACCCTTCATGTCTGTGAATTGTGATGTTGGTGCAGATGCAGTGCACCTGTACACTGTATTTTGGTATGATTTCACTCACATGTGAAGGATGTTCAGGTGCTTTGTAAATAATGCTTGCAAATCAGACCCACTTGCAGCAGGTGATGTCCTTGTGCTGGAGAAAGCACAGTGTGGACAGGGCCCCTGCTTGGGACAGCAGGGACTGGCAGGGATGGGGATGAGGACACGAGCTGTGAGCATCAGCATTCCTGCCTGTACTGTCCCAGAGGAGAGGATGCCCAGTGACTCATCCTGGGCCAAATCTTTCCTTCCAATCACTGCTCTTGTATTTTCTTGGCAGCAGAATGGCCACATTGTCAGGCCAACTTGGCCGTGCTGTCACTGCTGCTGGGAGTGGCCCATGGAGCTGTGCTCCCACTGGCCCAGGGGAAGGGAAGATTTCTCCCTGAAGAGCTTTGGGAAAACTCAGCTGCAACATTGGCTCCCCCTGCCTCCTCCACTTCAGTGACTTTTAATTTTTCCTCCTCCAAGCAGCGTGTTCTGAGCAACTGCTCAGAATCTGAGCAGAAATTCTGTACACTCAATATTCAGTGCTGCTTGGTGTGGTTTTGATGTGTAGCAATTTTACTGGCAATGTACCTTGAACATCTCAGTTCCTCTGAACTTTCCTGTTTGGCTGTCTGGGGGAATTTTGGAAGTAGAAAAATATAAATGTTCACTATTTAGTGTAGAGAAGTCTATTTTGGTGAATTAAATTTTTAAAAATGTGGATCCAGGTTCACGTCATCCTTGCGTTTTGTCATTTGTGGTTTTTTAGATTTCCTTTTAAATATTTGGCCTTCCTGTGTGATTTCAAGTACCTCACAAAGTGTTTTCACTCCTCTTATCTACTAGATGAAGGAATGGCTTGAGGTCTGTTTTAACTCAGCACCTTTCCAGGCAGGTGATTTTTAGTGGAAATGAACTGTGGAGTGTTTCAGAGGTTCATCACAGGTTTAAAGGATTTAAGTCCAAGCCACTTCCTTTTGCACCAGAGGGAATGTCAGCAGATATGTTTAGTCTGAGAGCAGGAGGGTGGACAAGGAAGACATTGTATGAAGAGGTGTAGGTGGAGCAGAGGTAGCCACCAGGGGCTGAAAGACCAGAGTGTTGCTTATTAAGTCCTAGAACTGTTATTACTATTACTTGTATTACTATAGCAGCTGAAAAGTATTTAAAGAGGAGGGGATTTTCTGCAAATAACAATGGAGAAGTCTTTGCCTAGTAAAAATTGGCATAGCTTAGAGCCACTGAGAACCTTGACTAAAATTTTCTTAACGTGTTTGGTTCTGGTAGAGCTAGAAATTAAAACATACTAATTCATAAGAGGATGAAGGTAGCTAGGAAAATTAACAATAAGAATTTATTTGCAGAAAATAGGATCTGGAGCCATTGAAATGCAGACCTTCCCTAGGAATTTAGGAGTTGTGTGTAGGAGGCCTTCTGAATAATCTGGCCAGCAGTGTATAAGGCACTAAATGACTGTTAAATTTATACAGCCTAGCTGTGGTAAACTGGTCTTTGGACAAAATTCATCACTGCAGGCAGCCAGTCTGGATTCCTTGCTTGTAGAAGTGAGTGGACACATGCTAAGAGTAGGAAGGGTTTCATTGTGCCAGCAGCTTTAGAAGAACTGAATAAAATTAGGGTGGAGAAAAAAAAAAAGAGTAGTCCATTCAAATGCAGCCTCTGAACAAATACTGGCAGCAGTTGTATTTTCTGTGGTGTGTTCCTTGCAGTCTCCCAGCAAACCTTCCCTGCCTGGCACAGGCAAGTGCAGCTCCCATTAAGCTTAGCAGGAGCTGTGCTTGCTGAACTTGGCCCTCTGCCTGTGGAAAATTAAATGTGTTGGCAGGTTAGCCAGAGGAAAATGTTCTTCTATTTGGGGTGCTCGGCACTTGTTCTGGGCTTGCGGAAGAGAGAAATTCTCCAAAATTAGGGTGAGCCAGGAGGGCTTAGACAAATTGCCTATTCTTTTTTCCCTCAGATAAATTCTGGGAGGCCTGAGAGCTGCACAAGCATGGTCACTGGCAGGCTCAGCACACATGGTGGCCTGTCCTGCACCTTGGACTTCATGTTCCTGTTTATAATAATGAGAACTACTCATTCATTTTCTCTTTTACAAGGCAAAGGTTTGACAGGGGACAGCAAAGTCACGACTTCTTTTTTTTTCTCCAGGTGTCGTGGTCAGACAAGTGTGCATGCAGTGGGGATTGTAATGTGTATGTACTCACACATAATGCAATTACATGTAATGTGTATGTACTCACACACCCCCTTCAGCTCCTGGAGAATAGATGAGTGTGTGAAAAGATTCTCAAATCAAGGACTAGTTCTGAGTTATTGCAGTGCGATCATTCCCTCTTTTTCTGGGCTCTGTTTTAGCCCAGAAACTTGTTCTTTATTTGATTATCCTTCTGAATCCCCCTCTTAATTTGTGAGAGTAGCTGAGCTGTCCTGTCCTGGGATTTCATAAATTAAAAATATCCCGCTGTCCAAATGTCTTGGGACATTGAGTCCTTGTTTTGGAGAGTGAGGTAGTCACTTAGTAGTGTAAATCCCATTACAGACAAATGGGATTCAGAATTGCTCATGCCTACTTTTTTATTTAAATGGAAATTTGGTCTCCTGCTAGCATATGGTCACTCTGTGTGCTCCTTGAAATCGTGCCTAAAATAAAGCAGTCCTGTTAGATGCTGCTATTCCTTGCACTGTATGATGACTTACTTTTGAAATGGACAGAACTATATTAACTGGAGCTGCAACACTCCAGTCTCTCTTAGAATGTTTACAATAAAAACCTGATGCTGACAAGTGTCGTGGAGTGTATTTATTCTCCTGCTGTGGATTAAACAATTGATTCTGGAAGATTAAAATGCCCTACCTGCCTTCCTGCACACTTCTGTTTTGCCATGTCAAACAATATAAAATGAATACCGCACTTCCCTCTATCTAATTGAATAATTTACTGTAAATAGCTGTCATTTACTTTAGAGCAGTAGGGGATCATTAGCCAAATGGATGTGAGTAAGTCATGCCTTTAATGCGTTAGAGGGGCCTGAAATGGAATCATCTAAATGGGACCATCAATACAGCAATGCTGAATTAAGTCAGAGGCACTTAAAGCTTTAAGTCCTCTTTCTTGTAAATTACATGCTCCCTCGGAAGAAAGATAATCAAGAACTTGCATAAAATACAGCATCTTTCTTTCAAAGCTTTATTTTTGATGAATAAAATAGTACAATTTAGACAGCGTGATTGCTGGGTATAACTGTGATTTGGATTTCCCTCCTTTTAATTACATCTGTTCCTTAATGATTGAAGCCTTCCTGCTTGCTAGCAGCTACTTGTGCTGACTAATATTGGCTCTACTCTGTGAATAAGTAAGATGAGCAGCTAATAAAATATATTTTCTTGACTTTTATGGGTATATGACCTGATAATTATTTGCAGAAGCTGGTGTTTTGTATATGTAATTTTAAAAAGGTCCCAGTCAATCTTAACTCCTAAATGTACAATAAGTTTTTGGCTTCTTTCACCACTGAAGTCAGTGGCAGGGCTGTTGGGAACTTTAATGCATTTTTTCCTCTCATTGACTTCTCCTGACCCCGTCTAGTTCTTCCATTCAGTTTTCTGTTATCCTGGAAAATGTTGGTTTTCAAAAGTTAACCAGAAGCCAAACTTTCAAGGACATCTGAAGAGGAAGATGTAATACAAGTACCAATTTTCTTGAGGTGCGAAAATTAATTTAAAAATTATTATTTATAATTTTAACTTTGTTAGTTTGTATTATCCATAAGAATTTCCCTTTTGAAGCTGAGGTCTCTTCAACCCCAATGATTCTGTGGCTGTGTGAAGCCAGGTTCTGGGTCACAGTGACTTTGTGGGAACAAGTGGCACATGTGCTGCAATAAAAGCATTGCCTGTTTGAGTTTTGACTTTGCACTGTCTTCTAATTTTTTAGGGGCTCTAAAGATGTTAAACTTCCTGACTTATTTTTCCATGCTTACTCCCTACTGGGCTCCCCTTTTAGTCACCTTCTGTCAGGATTCAACCATTTCCCATTTTTACTAAAATCTATTTTTGTGCCTTACGCATTTCACTCTCACATGTATGAGGTCTTCAGTTCCTGGAATTAGATTTGGGCTGATGCTTTAGAATCAAGTTGAGGTTCAAGGGCTGTAAAAAGGCATCACCAGCCCACACCTTTGCAAACATAATCTGTCATTGCACTAAAGAGAGTAGAGGAATTCGGAACATTATTACTTCAGAATATGGAGAGAGGTTAAGTAAGTTTCTGCGTAGCTGTGGGAGGATGGTGATGCACCTTGTTGTGAAAAGCAGGATGATTTCTCTATTTTCATTCCCTGGATGTAACCACTGACCTATGTTTCCTGTAACTGATTTCTTTTTCCACCACATCTTACTGAAATGCTTTTTTTTAAAGGTAAATTCATCTTGTGCTTTGAAACTTTTCAGAATTTGCTTATGAACTGCTTTCCCTTTTATTGGATGAGTCATGAGTCGAAAGCTCTGTCCTGTAGTTCTACCATGAGTAATGCCTAACATTTTCTTGGGTTCTCTTTTAGAAGACTATTAAATTAAAAGAAGAATCTGTTTTTTGATATCTTAATGGACAATTAGGTGGCTGGGTCTCAGAACTGATTTACATTTACCACTGCAGTAATTTAAATTTTTTTCCTTTAATTTAAGGATGTCACTTTTTTCATTGCATGTATATGTTGCTGGCCACAGTGCTCCATCTTTAAATAAACAGAGATATTTCAGGTTTTGGGTCTGCTGTACAAGTGCTGATTGTGCTTTTGGGGACAGTTTTCTCACTGAAGTCTATACTGACAGTAGCTAGGAAAGCTGGGCCATGCACATGAGCTTCAAATTACCCATGTGACATTCAAGTCGTGGTAATGAGTAGAGGTGATACGTGGCTTCAGGATCCTGTTCTTTCACCTGGGCACTGACTGAGAGAGCTCATGGGCTATTTCCCTGAAACCTCTGCTCTGTGTCTTGTCCAGATAATGTGAACCTAAAGAAAAACTTGTGTGTGCATCCTCTCCTGCTATTGGGGCAGACTGTGCCCGACTGCTCGGGTGGCAGACCCTTCCTGTGGGATGCCAAGGCACTGGCACATCAGTGGGTGGGCACTGGCAATACCTAGCAAGGTATTTGACATGCCTGACCCTCAGGTATTTACTGGTACAATGTAAGTGTAATTGGCACAGGCAGTTCCTTGGATCCAGCTGATGTAAATGCTGGATTGTTGATAGCATCTCTAAACTTAGGCACGCTGAAAATAATGAAAGCCACAGCTGCAGGTGGAAGGTACACTCTGTCACCCTGAGGGATTAGGAATGTGTCTGTTTTCTTGCTGAGGCCAATTATTGCCTTAGGTTGCACCAGAAATATTGCAGATGATGATGGGTGTTTCAGGATTGGCAGGGTCTTCTGGGGCTGATAATGGAAAATGGAGAAAAAGGAAACTCTTGATCATGGAGCTGTCTCTAGAAAAGTGCTGATATTTTAATAATGAAATGAGCTCTCTGGAGGGATTTTGAGTTTTCTTAGCTATTCTCGCAAATGGGAGATGGGCTGATCCACTGTGCACATATCACAGATAACAACAGAAAGAAACAGGTCAGATGACTGAAATTTTCAGGGCAGTAGATCAGCAGTGTGACTTCTAAGTTTTGGTGCACTTGCAACTGAAACAGTCAATGCCAAATTTCTGGAATGGAAGCTCATGGAGAGCTTTTACACTTCTTTGTTCTTACCAGTCTCGTGTGTCTGGAAGGTTAATAGTGCAGAGACTTGCATTGGAAATGAGTGAACAGTCTGCTTTCCAAATGTGAGTCCAATGTGTCTCTGTTTGACTTGCAGGGAAGCAAAGTTCTGTGGCATAGTCATAAATAACTGCAAAGCTTAAGTTCATATTATGGCTAAATCCCCCTACAGTCACTGCTATGTTTTTCTGTGGAGAGGAAAAAATAAAGTCTGGAATCTGAGCGCTCCTAAACCTAATGATTATGAATTCATTGAATTTGGATGCTAATAGCAAAATTGGTTCTGGGGCTTTTCTTTCCAGCTATTTCTGGTACATGTGTCTCTACTTGTGCCATCACAAACTGTTACAACCTCATGATAATAATGGGAAATACTTATCAAAACACTAGCCCTGTTCTGCAAGGAGATTTGTACAGTTTAAAAGATAATTTTTCTTTTCTTTCAATATCAATTTTTAGAAAATCATGAGAACAAACAATGCAGCCACCCTGGAACAGACTGTGTAGCAATTCATTGTGTACTCAGAACTTGTGTGCTAGTTCCTTGCATAATGGGTTACTGAACATCAGCTGATAGATGTGAAGTTGTTGAACTTCTCTAATTTGCTGCATATCTGGGAGTTACCAGTGCAAAAGAAGATACAGGCTGTGACTTGTGTACCTGCTGAATTTGGGGGCTTAGTAATGAAAAGTATTGTGACATATAGTCGCTTTTTAATTGAAACTGTGCAGGTCCCTACTGAGCTACAATGTTTTCAGGCATGGCACGGTTGTTTGCACACTCATCAACATCCAAACTTTACTTCCTAATAAACAGTACTCCTCTCCTTATATTTCTTCTTATTATTTCGCCTGTGGTCTCCTCCCTGGCTCTTCCATAGCAAAACTTCAGCCTGTGAATTGGGAAGGGAGGAAAGATTAAAAAAACAAAATCAGCAACAATGTCAACAAAAAAACCCCAAAACCCAGACTCAAAAAGCTCCAACGAAAGCTGTCCTGTGCGGGGCCAAAAGTTGGACTTGATGATCCTGGTGGTCCCTTCCAACTCATCATAAACATTCTGTGGTTCTATGAACCTCATCACAGTCTGCAGCTTCCTGATGAGGGGAAGAGAAGGGGCAGGCACTGATCTCTCTGGTGACCTCTGAAAGGACCTGAGGGAATGGCCTGAACTTGTGTCAAGGGAGGCTTACGTTGGATATCAGGAAAAGGTTCTTCACCCAGAGAGTGGTTGGGCACTGGAACAGACTCCCCAGGGAAGTGCTCACAGAACCAAACCTGCCAGAGTTCAAGAAAAATTTGGACAATGCTCTTGGCACATGGTGTGACTCTTGGGGATTGTCCTGTGGAGGGCCAAAAGTTGGATTCTGATAATTCTTGGGGTCCCTTCCAATCCAGGATATCCTGTGATCCTTACAAGAGCTGCCATTCCATCAGGTAATACCACCTGGATTTTTTTTTTTGCTTGGCCTTCTGGAGCTCTGCAGCCAGAGGCTCAGGAGAGCTTGGGGCACACAGACCCAAGTGCAGCTCACTGACTTGAAGTAGGACTTGCACTTTCTGTTCCCACACCCAACTTGATCTCTGGTGCAAAAGTAATGTGAGCAGGCTGGAAAGTCCCCCTGAGCCTTTGGGTTTGCTTGGAGCTGCTGGATGTGCCCTGCTCACGTTACAGCCACCCCTGAGGCACTGGATATGGGAATAATCCTGCAGAGCAGTTTTGCCTCTAGCCCTGCTGAGGATTCCCTCTCTTTGAAATTGTTACAGCTTTTTGGCTCCTCCAGCTTTTTTTTTTTTTTTTTTTTTTTTTTTTTTTGTGCAAAGGACAGAGGAAGAAGAAAATGTCTGGTGATTGGATCCTCTTTGGCAGTGGTTCAAAATTATAAATGAAGTATTTTCTCCTTACAAACAGAAAAAGCTTGCTGCTGCTTTATGACTTGTTCCTTGTGTAGAATTATAATGACTAGGTAGAATAGTTGCTGACAGGCTGTCTGAAAGTGCTAATTGGAATTAATTAAATGAAAAAGGCAAGAAATAGAAACTATGTTCAAATTTTGCTGTAGGCGTGTTCTTGTTTTTTAGTGTACAGGTAATTTCACAACACTGACTTTTTTTTCAGCTTTCAGAAAGTTTTTCTACTGGATTTGTTGTGTCTATCTAGAAAAGGCAGGCTTGAAAGTAGAACTTGCAATGAGCATGAAGAGAGCTGGGATCCTTGAAAATATGTAGCTCAAGCACATGTGTATTACATTTTCTTTGGTGTGTTGGTTCATCTCTTGTGCTTGTTGCCCTGTTGGATCTGCTCTTGCATTCTGTTGAGTTACCTTATTAGCATCCAATAACTTTGATCTCTCTCAGCCACTTTCTTCACTTTTAACTTTTCTGTAGTTCTCTGATGTCCTTGTTTTTCTTTTCCACAATATGTTGTAGGAAGGTGAAAAAATTATGCTGAAGTTGAAGGAAGTAGGAAGTTTATTGATGATTCAAACAGAGAAATGATGTAAGGACTAGAGATAAACACACATTTATCTAAAAGTTAGCTGTTCTTGGCCTTCTGTGATTGTGTTATCTGTACTGGTCTTAAGGTTTTCAGAGTTATGACCAAAAAAGAGCAATTTGATATTAACTCTGTAAAATGATAAACTTAATCACCACTGGCAAATATTGTGAAAATACGACCGCTGTTTGCCATGCAATGCCTTGTGATGCTAGTCCAATACAGCCTTGGCTAGTGTGGGCTACGACCTGAATTAATAATATTGCTTTGCTCCTCTCTGTTAAAATGTCACATTTGTTTTTCTTTTTCGGGAATATCAATGTAAATAAAGATGTCTTTTAGGCTTCCTGTCTGACTAACAGGAATGGCTATTAAGATGGAATCCTTTCATTACAGGTAATGGTTTGTACACAGAGATGTGCAAATATTGTCATGTTTCCTTGCAGTGAGTTATTTGTGCAGGTTTATATTCCTTTCCCTTTGAAATGGTTAAATGCAGTGTTATCTTCTCTATGTGCTTGTTTACAACATTAAACTCTGGAATATTTTGTTTCAAATTTTACTTGCATTATGTTTAACTTGGGACTGTCAATTATTTTTCTTTATTTTATGCCTCTATAGGGAAAGGACTTTCTTTTATTTCTTTTCATGTTAAGATCCTTTCAGAATTTTTGCATGTTTGTGGGGGAAATAATGAATTTTAGCTCCAATTTTGCTTGGAAGAGTCATGTTGTCTAATAACAGAAACCTGTGATATTCTGTAGGCATTTCTTCTGAGCAGCAGTCTACACCTGTACACTCTAAGGTGCAGAAATCTCCTATTTTTCCTACACAGTGGCTGGTTGAAAGCACAGACCTTCTATTTCTGATCTCTCCACATGGAGACAAGATGAAATCCTGGCTGTGGTGTCAGGGGTAAATGAGACCAAAGCAGGGCAATGAATGACTTGAGGTTAATTTATTGTCAGCACAAACCTCTGACCTCTAATGCCACACTGGGGTCCCCAGCACAGAAAGGATACAGACCTGCTGGAGTGAATCCAGAGGAGGACCACAAGGACTGTCACAGGAATGGAACACCTCTCCTGTTAGGAGAGGCTGAGAGGATTGGGATTCCTCAGCCTGGAGGAGAGAAGGCTCTGGGGAGACCTTGGAGCAGCCTTCCAATACTGGAAGGGGGCGAAAAGAGAGCTGGAGAGGGACTTTCTACAAAGGTACATGGTACCAGGAGAGGGGATGATGGCTGTAAACAGAGAACAAGTTAAATTAAACTTTGGGATATTGGATATTGGGATAGAATTCTTTACTGTGAGGGTGGTGGGACACTGGGAGGTGTTGCCCAGAGTTGTGGATGGCTCATCCATGGAATTGCTCAAGGCCAGGTTGGATGGGGTTCTGAGCAGCCTGGTCTGTTGGACCCCTCAGAATCACAGGGTAGCAGTTGGCATTACTGCTGCTCTGNACACCCCAAACCTCAATATATATTATAATATATACTTTAAAAATATTTGATAAAATAGAAATTTATAATGAATATACAATAAGACNCCCCTCAGAATCACAGGGTAGCAGTTGGCATTACTGCTGCTCTGAGAACCAGGAAACGTTTTTGAATGGTGATTGCTCTGCACTGCATAAAAAGTAAAATACAGCTCCAGAGTGCCCCAACCTGACGCTCAGCATTCGGTTCCTGAACCTCAAAAGTAAATTCTTTTCCAGTGTTTCTGCCTCTAAAATGCTAATTGCTAGAAATGTGACCACTAATCAGGTTGTTCCCATCATACTGCCAGCTACAGAAAGTGGTGAGCCCCTTTCAGAAGGGGAGATGCTAAAGATTTTGATGAAAAACCCAGAAGATGCCAGGTGTCTGTTCCAGCAGCCTGTTGCCTAAAATAATTTTGAGGGAGAGTGGGTGAAAATAAGTAATAAAATCTGTTAATGCCCTTCTTTATCTCCTTGTTTTAAATATTTTCATAATGCAATCAATGATAACAGAAGCTCCATTTTTTTCTAGATATTTTGTATTTGAATGGGAAAATTTGTTAAAGATGCCTTGTAAGAAAACCCATGCCTTGGCAAAACCACTTACTGTAGTACATGTGATGATTGATCTCCATTCCTAATCTTGGAGAAAGCTGAGTTATGTGGATAAATATGTTCTACACATATTCTACTTAGTGTGTTTCATATGATCCACTATCTAAAATAAAGATATTGAAGGAGCAGTCCTATACAGCTTGCTTTCAAAGCAGGATTTTGCCTTGTGGAGATCATAAACAATTTTTTTTTTAAGTGTTCAAGGAGGTTTTAAAGAAACAAACAAACGAATGAGGAAGAGAATTAAGGAATTCCTCTGTATGTAGAGAAATGGTACTGGCTTCAGATTTGTTTTTTTCTTCCACTTTCAAAGATCTACACAATAACATTCTTTGTCTGTAGTTTTCAGGATGGCCTATTTGATTGAGGTAGATCTTGATTTGTTTCTCCCTCTCCATCCCCCTGGATATTTCCAAGGTATAGATGTGTAAAACAAAACTAAAATGGGAAATATCCAGAAAAAATAGCACAAACTTGAGTTTACATTAATAACTATATCAGATATATGTGTGTGTATATGAATATATATACACACACACACCCCAAACCTCAATATATATTATAATATATACTTTNAATACGTATTTTTATATGTGTATATAGTCAAGGACAGGTTGGATGAGGTTGTGGGCAACCTGATCCTGGTGGAAGGTAACCCTACTGAAACCTGGAGGGGTTGGACCTCGAAGATCTTTAAGGTCCCTTCCAAAACAAACTGTTCTATGAAATATTAGAAGGAACATTTTCAAATACAGAGACTCATCTAAAATGAGATCCTCTCTCTGCAGAAAGCAGAGAGAAAAGAGGGGAGTAAATATGGCATAAAAATGAAACCCCTCTGTGACTGAAAATGAATTTATGCTTCAGATTGTACTTGAAGTGGAAGGCATAAACTACTCAGCAGTGCTTCCTCTCTGATTCTTGGCTCGGAAGAGCCACTGCCATGAATGAATGCCATAGGTAGTGCCTTTTCCCACCTCTCCTTCCTGACTGTAATTTTGCATTCCAGGAATGTGGTCCATGGATCTGTGTATATGATCCCATGCTAATACAGCCCATTTTAATGCGCTGCTCGGTGGGCTCTTCATTATTTTTGCTCCTGGTTTTATGGTTTCTTAGATTTGTGGCACCCAGCTTAATTTTGAGTTGGCTCTTACTATTGTAATTAACTCATGTCCACGTAAGCCTCTTATAATGCAGAATGACACAGGATCTTGAGTCTTTAAATGGTTAGTGGGGAAAAACTTCTGATGGGCTGGATGTGTTGCTGAAGGACAGAATATATGTATTTACTTTCTGACCTGCTGTCAGAATTTCGCTCTTAATTTGATTTGTGGCATTCCATTATCAGTTATTCTGCGTATAGGAGAATAATAACTAATGATTCCCAGACTCCCAGAATTGTAAAATAAGGGCAAGCACTGTTTGGCAGAAAAGAGATTGTACTTTAGTACAGACAGGAACTGTTCGTATTAATCAAGGGATATCTGGTCTGAAATGACTTTCAGCTAATAATTTCTTATTCTCAGGTTAACCATATTGCTTATAGGTAACATGCTCTTCTAATTCAGGTGATTATTAATAATCAGAGCCTAGATGTGTGGATTCCTGTCTCTTTCTGAAAGAGAAATGCTGCTCTTGATTGACCTTATTCTAAGATATTGTTAGTGTTGAAATTATGATGTTAGGGGTTAGAAAGGATGTGGTGAACGTTCATGGATTTGCCTTTTGATTTGAGCCTTTGCAAGGGTGAACATGTGTGACATGAATGAGCTCAGAAATATGAATTTAATTGTCTGAAGTTTCAGGGCTTAATTATTAATGACATCATTTTGTGATAGAGAATTTTAGGGCCATCAGTAGTAGAAGAAAATGAATCACACTGAGTTCACCTGGAAAACATGCTGTTACTGTGATACTTTTGTTGTTCCTAAAAGAATCCTTATGCTAAAACCCTCCTGATTTCTAGTTTGTTAAATATAAGCTAACACGTTGAATGATGGAGGAGAAATTTAAACTGGGAGATTTTACAAGTTGCAATTTGTTTTCCTGGCAGAAATAACATGTTTTGCAGGGTGCTAAAAAGCACTGTGGTTCTGTAGAAGCTGCTCTCCATTGCTAAACAGACTGGAGCAGCAGGAGGCTCCCAGCAGGGAATTCTTGTAAGGCAGGAGAGGTTTGTCCTGGAGCAGTGGGACAGGAGCTGCCAGCTGCATCACTCTGCTGATGAGGTGCTGCACAGGTTTCCCCTGGGCTGCCAAGCCTGATGCAAGCTGGGATGAGACTTCTCCTCCTTTATTTTACAGGTGGGCTATTTGACAGTTTTTTGAGATGTTTTTAGTTCTCTGTGGGTTCCTGGCACAGCCTGGTGCCTGTCTGTGAGCAAGATCCCTCTTCCTGCTTATGTGGTTTTGGGGGTTTTTGGCCATGAAGGTCATGTCCTTTACTGACACTTTGCTGGTTTCTGAGAGCAATGCTTTCATGCTCTTTCAGGTGTGATGCTTTATTCTCTTCTGAACTCCTGTTCTCTGAAAAAAGCTTTTGGCTGACTGTATTGGATGGGATTGAAACGTGGTTTGTGCTCTGCTTATCTACATCTATTCCTTGAGGAAATAACATCTCAAAACCTAATTCAGTGTTGGAATCACAAAGAGAAAAATGCAGGACACAGAGCCTGCTGCCTTGAATACATCTAATTCCACATGCACGTGCTGCTACCTACCAGAGGAGCCAAAAAAAAGTCAGCATTTTACATTGTGATACAAGGCTGTGTGCAGATGTAAAGCCCTATGTAAGGTGTTAAATAAAAGGCTTCATAATAGTCCAAGAATACAATTTTATCATTTCAGTGTGCCATTCAGGTTTCTAACAAAATGACCAATATTGCAAACTACAAGCAGTGGGTTTTTTGGTTTGTTTTGATTTGGTTTTTTTGTACAAATTTACCTGGTCAGCATCTCTGAGGAGCTGTGGGACTAGTCATTGGTCATGGAAAGGAATATTTTCTGTGGGAAAAAATATTAGAGTCTCCTACAGGAGTCTACTGATGTTATCTATTATATATAAACTTAATAAAAGTGAGTGCATGTGTAACATCTCCATAGTCAGGTAGAGTAGAGGACTTGGCTTTAGGAGTGCTGACTAGAGATCATCACTGTGTTGTGGACTTCAGTAAAAAGGAGAATCAACTAAATAGAAAGACTCATCAGCTCTCTCCTAGTCTTTACTAGGAAATACAGTTGTCTTGGTCTTACCTGGAAAGAGGAATGAGAGCACTGGAAACTGGACAATATCTGCCATGGAGCTCTGTAATTGCCCAGCAGGTGGAGGAGGCATTCCAAGCAGGACCAGGAGCCTGTACCACAAATCACTGGTGTTCCAACCTCTCTTGTGATCCTGAGGTACAGTGGATCCCCTGGCAAAGTGCCAGGGAAGAGAATTTCCTCATGTTGCCAACATTAATTTGAGATTAAAGATATGAGCTAATATCTAATCATAGTCTAGAGCCAGACAGTTTGGTTAAGATATTGTTGTGGCATTTTGATATTGTTCCCGGAGCATAAGTAACCTCTAAGTAGGAGTTGATAATGTTTTTAAAGGCTCTCAGACATAATATAAAAGTGTGTTTTGCGGGAAGACAGCATATAAAAACTTTCATTTTTGTCAGGTTTCTAATTTATGGGGAACAAGGACACGCAATAATCTAATTTATGTCTGTGTACATTATGTCACTGATCACAAGTAATGGAGTACAAGCAGGTGCTTTGATTTGTATGTGTAGAAATTGGGTGTAGGCTGAGCTAATGGTGAAGTAGATCTAGCTTGCCAGAGGAAGCTAAAGCTTTAGGTTTGATTTAGTGTTGGTAGCATGAAAAGGTAAATCCAGGTCTAATGCTGAGCAGAAAGAGATACTTAGTGTCCATGGAATCTGTAATTCTGCAGGCTAAAATATTGGTTGTTTAGTCCTTTAAATGACAAGTTTTAGGAGGGGAAGTTCATTTTGGAGATTAAGGTTTTATGTGGATGTGTTCAGCTTTAAGGATATCTCCTCCAAATGAAGACAGGGATTATTGTGATATTTGGCTGTTTCCAGTAAATGTGATTATACAGTTGTTTGTATCTGATAATCTTAAATGTCTTTAAAAACGAGAAAATATTCTACTAGTGGAATTGAAGATAGCTCATTTATTCAATTTGTTAGTGAAATCTGTATTATCTACATCTGCTTATCCACGTAAGTGCACATACACTAAATGCTTTAAATTCTCCCCCCACCCCTCAAAATAAGCTTGTTTTTCAAATCCTAGTGTGTCACAGGAGCAGAAGAATACATACTAATATTTTCATACTTGGGCATATGAAACTTCAGTCAAAACCTATGAAACATCTGCAATATTTTTAAACCAGAGACTTCAGTAACAATTAAACTATTTTGAATGTGCTTTCTTTTTTTGTGTTGTTTTTGGCTTTTTTAATAGATTCTTCTCCTGTATTTCAATCTTCTTAGTCTATACATATAAAGAAGGATTAAATGAAGTTTGTTATTTCCAGGAAAACCTAGGGGGTGGGGAGGAACACAGGATGACACCAACACCAGGGCAATCTGGTGCTAACAGGTTGTAATACTTTTATGTGCTCAGGGTGTGTTTGTGAGATCTTGGGGGAAAAAAACAAGGACATGCATTAGTAATGAGATCAGTTTGCTAGGAAAGGGAGTGAGGGCCACTCTGTGTCAATTAAGAGCAATTTGGGGTGGCAAATAACTTGAATGCTGGCTGACTCAGGTTGCACAATGCAGCCAATAACCAAATAGCAGAATTTCACAACAGCTACATCAAAAGCACTCTGCCTCAGCTGGTGACACAAACAACAGTAATTTCCTGTGTAAAGTGTTTTCTCTAGGAATGAAATCCATTGATCCAGTTTTTTCTTCACATCTAAGAAAGCATAATTTTCCCACTGTTCCTGTCTCCTTGTCCAAATTAATCCATTTCCCCCTTCTTCTTCCTGAGTCATGGATGAATCTTTTCCTTCGAATATTTTGCCTTAGTTTTCTTTTAGCCATGTGTGTGAGTGACAATGACTTCACTTTTTTTCTAGAGTAAATCCTCTATGATTTTTGCTGTGAATATGCTTTGACCTATAGTAGGTAGTGCTTGAATGTAAGGGAGGCTAATTAAAAGAGGGAAAGAGGCAGAACTCTTCCTTTTGTGAAAATGAGGAGACTCTTCTCCTCTTGGGTTTTTTTCTAGTGCAATAAAGCTTGGATCTATCTCTTGGTCACTAGGTGTAAAGGGAAATCATGGAGGAGAAAGATGTGTGCAGCATTAAAAATTTATAAAAAAATGAAATTGTCTAACATGGAAGGGTCAAATACTTCAATAACATAGACATCAAGGACCTTTCTGTAAATGTAGTACTTAACAATCCTGAAATCATATTGCAGAATAATTAGGGCTGGAAAGGACCTCACTTGCAATCTTTCTCACAATAACATGAAGAATTACTATAATACTCAATAGATTTTCTCTAGCATTCAGGTTAATATAAAATAAATGAGGCTAAATAGAACCTCAATACTAACTCAGAAATGTTCAGGACAGATGGCTCTGACCTCTGCAGTAGTCCAGGATCTTCAGGAATATGCAAACCCTACCTTGTTTATGCTGTGAAATGTACTTAATGGCCTTGGTTATCTGCTGGAGTTGTGGGGTGCCTGTGGAAAAGGGGGCTTTTTATTTGTTTTAATGAGCTCTCTCCACAGAGGAGCAGGAAAATGCTGTGCCAGCCTGGATTGAAGGTGCCTGAGTTTTCCTAGGTTTACTAAATGACTGTTTTCTTTCTAGATTCCAGCCTATGGAGAAGTGCACATAAGAACAGGATAAATATGGCTTTTAAGGGCGAGGACCACTTAAATTCCCTCTCCTTACCAGTTCAGCGGTAAGTGGTGCACTTTATCATCCAGATTTGAGTGATTAAATGATTCTGAGGCAGCAGCTGCGCTTTCCTTTGAGGCTCTGAAGATCCTTAAAAGCTCATTTTTAAACACAGCTAGTATTCCTACAGAATTTGTAGAGTGGATGTGGAAATTTGAGGTATATTTCTTGAGGCATTTGGAAATTTGTATACCCGGAGTCTGGTAAATCATGGCAGTGTTTCTGCAAACATAATTGTAAATGGATGACCACATCTGCAGTAGCAATGTGACCATACTTCCTGGACTGTTTCTTAGTCATGATGGAAATGACTGGAACCCTCTGCACTCTGTGAAGACTGCTAAAAGCTATAAATGTGAATTTGTTTAGCATGGTTGACTTTGTTCTGGTGTAGGTGTGGTAACAATGTGAAGGCTACGGTACAATGTCTCTGGTCTGTGGTACCCTGGTGGGAGTGGAGACATTGGTGACTCTGCTAACCAACAGATTTTAAAAAATCTATATTTTGGTTGCCATCTAGTAGCTGTCTCTGTGTAGTGTAGTTTGGCTTCTAACCTAATAGAGATTGCATGAAAAGAAAAAGAAAATACAATAACCTACAGTCATTGTGTGTCACAGCTGGCTTTGTTTTGTTTTTGTTTAAGAGAGGAAGGAGGGTGAGGTCTGCTGAACCCAGGAATAAAATCAGAAATAAAAAGGATCTAAATTCCAATAAAATCAGAAATAAAAAGGATCTAAATTCCAATTCCAAAAAGGATCTTTTTCCCTAGCATTCTTTCTTCAGGTCAGACTGCAACTCTTTATTGTAATCAATTTACAATTGTAATTGACATACAATCTCAAAATACGATGCTTTTCTTCATTGGCAGTTTGATATTTCTCCACCTTTCCTTACCTCAGTCTTCCAGCAGATACTTTGATATTGCCATTAAACTCACAGCCACAGTAACACCATCTCAACATATCCTCTTCTGTAAGAAGCACTGTGTAGAGGTGTGCCAAGGACAATGGGTTGGATAAAACTCATACCTGTAGAAAACTAGCTGCAAACAGAGCTGAGGGAAGAGGTCCTGAGAGGGGCAAAGGCTGATCTGGGCTGATGGTGGCAAGATTTGTTTACAATACATAAATGGGGAAATTAGCTTCAGTCTCTCCATGCTGGCAGCTGAAAATGTGGAGTAGGAAAAATGCACTTAGGGGTGACAGCAGCACAGAACTGAAAATCACTGAATTTTGTAGGCTGGTGACTTCTAGAAAAGGAATGTCCCTGTGAGTCAGGTGTGCAGTGTTGAGAGAAGCAAGGCTCTGCCATGTTGTGTGAACAAAACCACCCTGCAAGCACTCTGAACGGTATCTTAGCACAAGAAGGGATTTGGAAAAGTCCCATATAGCAAGCATTATGTTTTTGACAAAGAGCTTGACTCAGCAGGGCAATTCTCTATAGAGAAATTTAAAAATAAATAAACAAGTACTCTCCCTCACCCACAATAAAATATAAAGCTCCTTTTTTTGTTTGTTTGTTTTTATTTTGAGAAAGAATCTTTTTTCCTACAGATGAGGGTTATTTCAGATAAAGGGACTGTAAGAAATGGGCAGACTGAAGTTGTCAGTGGTCAGAAAGGTGAAGGCTCAGAGAAGGTTGGAACTGAAAATAAGGAAAGGTGTTTTTATGCTAAGAATTCAACGGAAAGAACACAGAATGGACTAGATAAAGTTCAGGAGCTGTACAAAATGCTCTTTCTGATTATTAAAAACCCAACAAAACCCACTCAACATAATAGCTTTTCCAAAGAAATGGTATTTTCATGAGATTAAGTAATTTCTCTGGGTTAGAGAAAGGAGTGATATGGCTCCTGTAGGGCCTTTAAAAGGATTAAGGGAATTTTCAAAATAACAAGATTCAAATATTATCAATTCTTTATTGTTCCTGTATCCAAGGCTAGGATTTATGACTGTCTCAGGATTCCAGTTCACGTTCCTGCTCTTTGTAAGACAGGCTTGAATTAACTTCTTGGTCCCTGTCACAGGGGAAAGGTAGCTCAATTCCAGCTGAGGTTAATCCTGTGTAGGACCACAACTATGCCTTGCTTCATGTTGAGGTCATCATCTTTCATAAGTAAAAACAGGCAGATCCCTAAGCAAGAATATCTGTCTCCATAGGAAAAGTGCACCATAAATAAGCAAACAGATTCCAAGTGTTTCCACAGTGGTCTCTGGAGTCAACAGTTATTTTGGCTGTATAACGAATTTAAAAACTGGGGCCTTAAACCAAGTCTCTGTGCCTCATGAATGGTTGTTTACACTCTTTCCTTAGATTTTATGGGAAATCACAACTTGTGTTGGGGTCTCTAGAGTACTGAGTCACAGTGTTAATGGTTTTCTAACACACTGTCAGAGCTGCTGTCTCTAATTGACATCTAGACTGCTATGGATACAGTATTTAAAGCTATGCAGTATCCCAAGGAAAAACAAATTATTGTTACAGAAACTTTACTTTCTATTTCAGTGAGTTAGGAACTTAAGTGATGATTTTGCCTCTTAGGAGAGAAAACAATTGGAAATCACTTTTATATTTATTGGAAATCACTTGCTTACTCTCCAAAAGCTGTATTCCCATGTAAAGCACCTTACAGGACCCTAAAAATTATCTGTTTTCACCAGTGAGGGTCAGTTCACTATAGCATGTGAAGTGTGTGTGTATTCCTTAAAGATGCACATAACCCCATTCTGAAATAGTTATTTTTAGTGTAGCTTTAGGAAAATGTCAGTACCCTTTCCTTATCTTTGTAAGATATAAGGTATTTGTTATCTTTTTAAGAGATAATGAGCTTTTACATGGCTTTTCCATCTAGACTAAAACTTACCTTTCACTTATGCCCCTGCCCTTTGTCCTGTGTAATGAAAGTTCATTGGCCTTCTTGTTTTCTGTGAGTTAAAATTGTACTTTACACAGGCTTTTTTCATTGTAGACATGGGGTTTTTTATACTTTATATATTGGATGGTAAACTAAACTTTAGAAAGTGCTGAATCTGAAGTCATTCAACTAAAGAGAGAGTACTCATCACCAGAAGTAGAATAGGATGCTGTTTTGGCTTCTTGGATTATGTGTTCTGTTCGGGGCTGCAATTGGAGAAATAGATTATAATTAGAAATTTTTAAAAAAGAATAAATTATCATCTTTTATCAAACTTAGATTACAAAAACCAACCACGATTGTCATCACTGACTTCCCCTCTCCCCCCATAAAAACCTCCCACCCCATAAAAATCTCCCATCCCCAAAACAGCAACCAAATAGAACGAAAATAAAATTAACAAAACAGACTGAAGAAAAACCTAATCCTGAATATGAGTCAGAAACGTGCACTAGCAGCTTATAAAACCAGTTGTATCTTGGACTACATCAAAAGATACAACCTGGGGCTTTGAGCAGCCTGGTCTAGTGGAAGATGTCCCTGCCCATGGCAGGTGGGATGGAAACCAGATCATCTTTTAAGACCCTTCTAACCCAAACCATTCCTTGATTCCATGAATTGATTAAAATAGCTTGCTGGTTTTCAGATAGCAAACCAAGGCTACTTCCAGAACTCCAGGAGCATCCATGAAGGGCTGGGCACTGTGGTTTTTTTTCACAACTCTGTTGAGTGCAATGCTGCTTGCCCAGTGGGAATAGAGGTACTACTTGAAGTGATGCAGAAACCCTTATGCAAATAGAAGGAAAAAATAATTGTGTATATTTGGTATTAATTGGCATTTAGATGATGTTTATTGAAAGCTGTGACTTGAAACAGAAGCAAGAGAAATTCAGGACTTTATACTGCAGGAATTGCATTGATTCTGCTTGTTTCTCTGCCTAATTAGGATGGCAAATTTGTAGAACTTTATGGAACACATGGACATATGAGATGAAAAATAGTGCTATAGTCCCAGAAGTGAATATTGTTTAAAAGGGAAAAAACCCCTTTATAAAGTAAAAGGATTTCTACCTGATCAGGAACAGAATTATTTCAGGGGCCATTCACATCACATTTTGCTCCTACTTTTAGAGCTTCACGTGGCCTCTATACAGCTGAAAAGAGGTATTTTGAGGGGTAAGACATGCAGAACCCTCCAATATGTTTAATATTTTGTTCATATAGAGCTGTCAGGAAAAGAATGGATCCATCCATTGGTCTCACTCTGCAGAATGTCTAAAATTTCTCAGTACTCAATATAGGATTTAGTGCTCTGAATCAAAGGCAGTGATGTTTTGTTATCCTGTCATAGAATGTGACTGACTAAAATAACATCTGTTTTCTTTCTCTTGAGCTTGCCAATGATGTCTTGCCCCTTGTATTCTGTAGGTGATTGGAATCTGTAGGTTTGATGCCATTGTTTTCCTGGCCCTGAATTTTGGGCAGTGAGTTGTTTGGTTGCATGGCAGTTCATTGCAATGTTTTCTGTTTCATTATTTACCTATTTTCTTAGATATGAATCTCCAAGTTTAAGGATTTCTAGAGATGTGAATTCTGTGAATAAATATGAATTCTCTTTTTTCTCATCCTGGTCTATTCTTTTTTTAAACCACCTCAGTGCTTCTTACCTTTCTATTTCCAATCTGCATGGCTTCTGTAGTTGGTTGCACATCTCTTAGTGCTTGTTCTCACAAAATTTTCCTTGCTTTTTCTTTTTTTTTTTTTTAATAGCACTTCTTTTAGTCTTCAGTTATAAGATTGTGCTCCAGTTATAATTAATCATGAAATAATGTTTAAGTAATAGTGCTTTAAAGGCTTTGTCTGATCAGGGACATCTTCTGTAAGTGCTGAATTCTTTCTGTTTCAGTTTCCTACAGTGTTTGCTGCTGATAACTAAGGGTTTTTTCTGTATTTCTGGCTTTTCCCACCTGTGTCTGCAAACTGAACTTCATGTCTAACAAGAACTCCATAAAAAGCAGAAAACAACATTTGTATTTCTGGTTTTTGTATTTTACAAGCTACTTGCTGTGTATAGATCTTGCCCTGTTAATTAGAATCCTACATTCCCTATGATCAGTTTTATTTGGATTCTGTCAGGAGCTTTGTTGTTGTGGCTCCTTGAAAGTTGTCAGATGAAGACTGTAACAAACTCTAGAAGTAAAAGAAAAAGCAAGTTATTTGTAATGTAAGACCTAGAGCAGAAAATTTTCAGTGCTCTTACTTGTCTCTATAAGTCGCTGCTTTGAGTTTTTAAAAACCATTTGAGAATTGAATGCTTGCTGGGGAATTGAAAATGTGTTTTGAAAAACTTCCTTTTGCAACAGGCTGTAGGAATAGATTATGACAGAAGAAAGGAGGATGCTTTGCCAATAATGCAATAAAATTACCTTCTAGTGACAAGGCACTAATGATACCTCATTTAATGACCTTGTATTCTTTTCCTTTGACTCAGTTTACCCTACAGCAATTCAGCAAATAATTTTATAGCTTCAGAAATGGAGTTCCCCTTACTATGAAGTATTTTTGACTTTGGTGATTTATATCTTACCTGTAACCAAACTGAAAGCTGAGTTGTTTGTATGGAGTTTTGATGGTGGTTGTAAAACAGATTTGTGAACCTGTATGGTTCTTCTGGGAAGGATTTTCAGGCATGCTAGCTGACTAAGTCCAAGGGGTGATGTTAGTAAAGCAGCATCTATTGATTTGCCATCATTTGGAGGCATTCATGAGGTATATGAACTCAACAGATATTTTTTTTTCCTTTGAATCCATTGGTGAAATATCTCTGTTCCTCTATTCAGGATGTTAAAATGTAGGTCAGCAGTTTAGCTAGCAAGCAGCAGAAATAATTGCATTTCACTTGTACTTTGGGCATTTTTGGGGTCTGTAAGTCTGCCAGAATGCAAGATATTTCCTAACCTATTCCTTCCGATAGTTTTATCATTACATCTTTATGTTTAGTTGTATAGTGTGCTGTAGAAATAAGTTATCTACTTCCCAGAGCCACGCTGTAAAATATTGTATGTTGAACTACAGAAGTCACAAGAGAATTTTGGCTTTTAACCTGAAAGAGATTTGAGTTTGTCCACTATAATAATTGTGAAGTTATGGTGACTTTAAAGTGTGAAGAAATTGATGAATTTAAACAATCTGTCCAACTGGCCTCACTTCATTAAACCTTTCCTTCATTAAACTTGAGACTTCATATTTGTGGCTTGCTGTTACTTGGAAAATACTTTTAAAATATCAAGGACCATCTTTCATCCTTAAAGACAATTAAGAGTTGATTCTGAATCCCTCGTAAGGGTCAGGAACATTTCATAGCATGTGGCACACAAGCACTGTAAAGAGCTCAAGGCAGTGCTGGTGTAGCCTTTATTGTGGAAGAAACTCTGCCTATTATTTTGAGAGTGTGTATTTTTGAAACATGGGATTTTATTGAGGAGGCTCTTCTCATTTTGTGTCTTAGAGAAAAAGCAGTTGCTGTCTGCATGGTGAATATCTCGTGTTCAGGCCTTGGTGTCCTTTCCAGAAATTAATTTTAATGAATCCTCAAATGAATGTCTTTGAAATCCTAGTGACAGAACCGTGCCTGAATGTTAGGTTACCTTATCTGCCAGGCATGGTTGATAGGTTCTGATTGCATCTTCTCAAGTGCTGCATGAAGTTTTTATTGTGACAGCAAGTTAGTAAAGTTCTGTCAACTTTACACCCAGTGTCTTGCTCTTCTAGCCATTGGTTTATGGCTCTGACTGCATGGTTTGTGTTTCTCTGCTTTCACTGATGCTAGTGAAACAAACAATTTTCAGACAATTCAGATGTTGTTTGTGGTCTTTGTTTACTTGAATTCTTGTCTTTATCACACTTATTTTTTCTGTAGCACATACAGCTGCTGAGCAGGTTAAACATCTGCCACCGCTCCTGTTGGAGTGCTCTGTTTTCAGAAGACACTTGCTGGGTATTTCTGTGTTAAATTAAAGGTTTTACCTTGAGCATGGGAGCCTTCTTTCCTGTTTGTTAATCTAACAACGTGAACAATGCATTGACACAAATGCTCTCTTTTCCTTTAGTCTACCAAATATTTTTATTGCAATTTGATACTTTTCTGCTTTATGAAGCCTTCTAACCAGAGGTAGAGGGATTCTTAGAAGTTTAGGATATTTTAAATGTACTATGAGAAGCTAATGGGATTTTTAAAATTGTAAAGTATTTATATTCATACTGTCATGTTAGTACTTTTACTCAGAATTTTATTTTGCCATTTTCTATTACGATAATGGTTTATACTTTGTATTTCCCTTAGCAGAAACAGTATTCCTTTTTAGCTCACAGGTGGTGTCCCATAAATTCTCTCCTTCTCAAAAGAAAAGGAAAAAAAAAAGGAGGGACAAAAGTCAAAACCTGAGTCTGTTTAATTTTGGTGTGATGTTAAGTGAAGTACATAGGTATCTTGCTTATTTGCCATACATCCTTTGGAAAAAACCTCCTAAAACCCTACTATAACCCCTCTTTTGGTTTAGTTGCTGTGCAGTAATGTTATGCTTTTATGTCATAATATTTCAGCCATGGGTAGCTGCTAGAAACCACAGCCTTGACTTGTGCATTGTCTTTGTGAGCTTCCTGGAGCTAAATAATCCTGAGCCTGAACTCCAAGTGTGCACTTTCTGAACCCACTGTATTTACTGCAGGGAAGGGACATGCAAAAGGAACCTCTCCCAGAAAAAAAAAAACATATCAAGTTACCATGGTGGTATGGGCCTGTCCTGCTCTGATAATTTGGTCATGCAGGGAAGAACTTGCAAGTTAGAGTCTTCAGGATGGCAAAGTTAAGTGGTATTATCTGTTACCAGTGCATTTTACCAGAAAAACACAGAGCATGCAGTGTCTAATCTTTGATTTCTTTACTTTCCGAGTCTTTCTGAACTTTGCAAATTATAGTAAAGACTGTCTTTACTTTTCCGTTTACGATATGAAGTTATTAGTTATTTGTTTTACTGAGACACTTTAATTTTCTATGCAAATATATATATATGCCATGTAATCTGAATTTACTCTTCTTGCTGGCATAATATTGGAAACAATGCTATGATTTTTTTTTTTGGCGGGGAAGCATATGGGACACCCCCTGTGAACTAAAAGAGAAAATTGTTAATGCTAAAGGAGTCAAAAAGTGTAAATTATTATCATAACAGACAGACTATGCTGAAATCAAATGGCATGCCATAGAAGCAGAAGTTCCATAATTTTCTCTCCTTTTAGCAGTTAGGTCATATTGCTGTTATTATCACATTGGTAATGTAGCTGGAATTATTCTAGTTAGCCCTGGAAGGAAATTAAGGATGAAATCCTGTCTTTTTGCTTAGTGTATCCAATACACCTTTCCTGTACAACGTTCAAGCTGCTTTGAAGCGTTCTAGGGACCTTCCCCATTGCTGTGCAAAGAGAGGGAAAGGAACCAAGTTGTCCTCTTTAACAGAAATACAATTCTTCATGAAACTTGGAAACAACGATCAGACTAATGAAGGGATCCTAAAGCTCAAGCAATCAAGTTCATTCAATTAGTTATTGACTTATTCTGAGAAAAGATGGTGTTGTCTGTTCTCAAAAGGGCAGCATGGTTTGTTGAAACTTCAGTTTAGCATTAGATATCTTTCCTCCTGATTCTCTCCTGGTTGTAATGCTGATTAATCTCCTTGCCTCGGGGAAACCACTTTACCTTCCCTTGTCTTTGTGCTCCACCTCAGCTGGGGAGCCACCAAGGAAGTCCTTACCAGCCTATCTCCATTTATTTCTGTTTCAATGGTTCTTGTACAGCACTGTGGTATGAGCTTGTGTGCCTTGTTCTGCCTACTGTGGGTGCAGCATCCTCCTGAGCTGTGGCAGGTGGGAAATGTTGAATGTTACCTAGCAGCTGCTTTCAGTAAATGCAAGAAATATGTTTCTGTTCACAAAACCCAGCTTGTTCCTTCCATGTGTTACATTTTATCATCATTTTCACAGTGCTGAGTGAGTTCATTAAACTCTCTTTACAGCCATGGCCATAACAGAGACTGATGAATAAGTACCTGTACCTTGGTATTTCTGAGGTGTTTTTCCACAATTGATTTTTTTAAAAATTAATTCCTTCATTAAAGATATTTAATGGTTTAACTATGACTTGTCTTTTCAGCTGTTTAGGACAAATATTAGTACCATACTGTGTTAAATGCAGTATTTTTCTCTTCAGTTCATGTTTTCTGGGAATTTCTTCCTTATTTAATTGCCTGCTCTCAATCTGGTTCACTGTTGCCTGGGGATGGTTGGGAGGATCTTGTAATCAGTTGTTCAGTAGCCTGTAATGAGCAAATTTAAGAAAGCTATAAGGACAATGCTTCAACTTTGTAAATATTTTTCTTTGTTATTTTCCCTTTTTGACAAATGATATAATGATTTTAGAAAATGTGCTGGTTGGTGTGACCCCATTTCTGGTCTCATTAAATTGGCTCGTGTCTGTTAGTGGTTGGGTTTATGGGCTCACATTAACCCTGAGGGATTTGGAGTGCAAACAGGAGTTTAATATTAAGCTGAAGTGTGACTGTTAACAATTCCAGTTGTTTAGTTTTGCTTCTCACAGTATTTCAGAGAATGTGGTAAAGTGAAAATATATATACACACATAGACATACACACATAAATGTACATATTGTTTTATTTGGGGCAATATACATAAAGGACTATATGTAATATTTTACTTGTTTCTAAAGAAAGAGCCCTTAATTATCCTGCACATGTAAACTATCCTTCAGGTATTTAAATTTCGCATTTTGCTAATTGTTGATACTTTATTATTGAATTTGGTCCAGGGCTATTGTGGAAGTATAGAAAACATCTACATCAAGAATATAATATTCTCTTCAACTAAAGTTATGGAAATATTTTTCCAATATCTTAAATGTCAGTAGAGCTGATGTCAGGGTAAACATGAAACAAGAACAAACCAGGGAAAAGCTGAGAAAATTATTGAAGGAAAAAAAGGAAGAACTGGGCAATGGTATCCAAGTAGTGGAGGCTGTTCCATGGATGACACAATAGGTGAAAGCAAAGTTTTGGGAAGTGCTTTAGAGGAAAGAATATCTTGTTCAGTGTCAGCTGTGCACGAATCAGCGTTTTCATGTATTATGTGTTACACAGCTTTGGGATAACCGTGGCGGTGGGAAGGGATGAAAGCAAAGGGCAGGCAAATACTCTAATTGGAAAGCAGTGGAATCAGCTAATGATGTGTATTCAGCCTGTTAACCTTGTTTTCCAGGATCCCAGAGTAAGGGAGCCTTAATTTGGCTGCAGGCTGACTTGAATTCTGGACCAGAGATTTCTATGCTTCGTGCCATTGATGCAAAATGACCCTTTTTACTTCATTTTTGAAACTTTTAAAGTTTAAATTGCAAGTTTCAAATCAAATTCCATTAAATACTGAAGGTAATATTTCAAGCATAAAATCTGCTGTGCTAGCCTGTCTTTGAGGCTTAAAGGAAGTGCCTTTGTGAATATTGCAAGTGTCCAGTCTGCAGCAGTGAAGAGTCCTTTATTTACAGGCGTTTGAGTTGGTTTCTCAGTCTTTAGAATATCACTGAAGTCTTCAGGCTTCCAGATTTCAAGTAACAGTCCTTAACAGCTACTATTGTTTAACACTTTCTTGTAGTCCAGTGCACCCAGTGGGGAGTCAGGAGGGAGAACTATGGACGAGCCATATATCTTCCTGATTTTATCTTTATGTTGTTTGGACAGAAACTTCTCTCAGTAGCGGTTCAGACACAAAGCTAATTTTTTTCCATCTCATTTAGAAGCAAATAAACTTTTCTCAAGCCTGTGACTTTTCGCTTCCCGTGGCACAGTCCTGGTGTGGAGGCGTAAGGTATTGTTGTGGTTTGTGTGGTGATAAAGGACTCTTGGTAATAATATTAGAAGGTTAAATATGGTTTATTAATATGACTCTATAATTCAAAGAATTGGGTTATTATCTGCCCAGTCCGGAGTATCGAAGCTGCTGCTTCCAGCTCTGTTTAAGGAATGTTAGAATAGTTTACACAATTAGAGATAATAACTTTTCACTTCATAGGCTGAAAGGAAGAAAAATTCCCATCTCCTATTATCAGGAGACAGGGCAGAGAAACCTCTGTCCTTGAAACACAGCTCAGAGATTTGTTTATAGAAACTTATCCAGAGTAAAAAGACACTTTCCCATGGGAAGAATTTTTCTGCAGGCCTGCATGCAGGGAAAACTTATAATATGTTCACACAACAGTAAGGGCTGTGTTTGTGTCCCGAGAGTGAATCAGGAAGCCACGAGATGGGAACACTCCTGCCTTAGTCCAACCCCCTATTGCTCCTGGCTGAAGTGTCAGGAGCAACCTGGAAAGCAATCAGCTGCTACTGCCAGGGGGAAATAGGATATTTTGTCCTGTTCCAAAGGGCTGGAATTGTACTGAACGTTCTCTGTTTAACTGATGGATGAGAGGTTGATCTCAGTAACTTTGAAATTTGTATTTTTTTGAACTTTGTATTTTTTTCCTTGGTAAAATGTGCAGACAGTCCAATTGACTGAAGTGCAGCACAGGTACCCTGCTGTGAAAGAGGAGGTGTTTTAAAGTGCACATTGGTCCCAGCATTGTTCTACTGCAGTTCTGGTTGCTGCAAATGCCAAGTGCTCAGTAAATGCTTCAATTGAAGGTTTTTAACTACTTAAGTTAACAGCTTGATATCAATTTAAATGCCTCAACAGATTCCACAACAATCTTGATGAATTTTCCAGCATCTAAAAAGTGATACTGCTCTTTGCTCACCAATTAAATTTCAGTGTGTTTGTGGGAGAAACAGGGAAGGTTTTTGGACAGTTCTGATGTTCTTTCAATTAAAAATTAGGTCAGCATTTGTCTATCCTTTTTAATTTGACATAGAATAGGGATGTATACGACATACATTTAATATACTGGCTATAGTGTAAAAACACAGAAAATTTGATTTCAGCTTACTCTTCTAGCAAACCTGTGCAGGGTTTTGTGTTTCCAGAAAGAAGTCTAAAACTACATTTGGAAGAAGTAAAATGGGCTCCATAAATTTCAGAAACTTATGGTCTTTCTCTGTCTTCTGTTTACCTCTGTCTTTTGTAGGCATTTGTCCAATGATGCATCCTATTTGAGGGGTATAACATATTTTTTACATATAGCTTTCTTTCTCTCCCCAGTGTGTCTCATGAAATGTTTTAGAATTATTGCTCTTTCCACTTTGTATGCACCCTGCTTTTGACAATGACGCTTGAGATGAGATTTTTCTTAGAATTGCTTACAAGTCAGGTTGCAAAGAAAACCAAAGCTATGGGGGAGGTTGTGCCCCTGTGGGAATCACAGAATGGCTTGAATTGGAAGGGACCTTAAAGATGATCTAGTTCAATACCCTGAACAGGGACACTAGGCCAGGCTGCTCAAAGCTCCACCTGGCCTGCCTTTGAACACTGCCAGGGATGGGGCATCCACAGCTTCTCTGGGCAACCTGTTCCAGTGCCTCACCACCCCCACAGTAAAGAATTTTTTCTCCTAATATCTAATCTAAGACTCTCAGTTTGAAGCCATTCCCCTTATCCTGTCGTGCTCTTGTAAATTTTCTCTCTCCATCTTTCTTGTGGGTTCTCTTTGGTTATTGGAAGTCCACAGTTAGGTTACACAGCTTTGAGTGTTGTATCCCTTTTTATCCCCCTCTTCTGCATTTCATTTGGATCCCCCTCAATGTGTGCTTGCACTTGGACCTGTGCTCATGTTGTAAAATGATGCTTACATGGAGGCCAGGCAAAGCCACCTTTTGCACTTTTCATATACCTCTACCTGTTCCATACTCTAAAGAAATGCCTTTGGCAAATATGATCACCTCAGCATTAAATGAAGCAGGAAAGAGGAAATGGATATTCTGGAACACTCATAATATTTCACAAATGGGATATGAGAACTGTACCTGCTTCCTGCAGGTATATTAACCTTAGTTTTATTTGAACTTGCAAAGAGCCTCCAATCACTCTTGCCCCCAGAGTAAAACAGTGCTATTTCTCAATTTAGCTCCTTAAGTAATCTATAACTAGAAGTCAGTTTAGTTTTCTATCTCAAAGAGCACCAGAGGTGAAAACAGCCCATTAACAGCTCTGTGTTCATCCCTGCAGCTTGTTAGGACAGAGTTTTCTACTTCAACCAGATAAACGTGGTACAGAGGAGCTTATTTACTACAGCTGTATGAGAGAAGATATGTTAGGATTTCAGGCATTCTTTTATGTCAGAAATAGCAAAACTTTTTGCTAATAGGCAGAAAAATGCTGCTGATATTTGCCTTAACACTATTCTCCAAGTTTTTTTCTCTGGTTGTTTGGAAGCTGAAATCTCAGAATGCTGTCACTGTTAGGCACCTGTGCTAGGGGTAACCAAGTGCTTTACTGACCCATGTGCAAAAAAGTTGTTTTAGTTAAGGATATCCTAACCAATGGTAGAGTGACACAGAGATTATTCAGCATGACCTAGAGCTTCCCTTTGGGAAACTCCAGTTTTCAGGAAATACAAAGTTAGACAGTTGAATTTTGTATGCCTGTGCAAGGAGATTATTTCGCAACAGCTTAAGTCTGCAAATTAAATGAAAGGGAAATAAGGTTTCTAAGATTGGTTATCCAGGTATTGCATTTTTTTTTCACAAAGCTGAAGCTGCAGAACAAATTAACTGGAGTTCTGAGTACTGTTGGCTGACAAATGGTTCTTCTGTTTGAGTAGTTGTGATTGTAAATCTATTTGTTTTACCTCTGCATAAAGATGTTTCTTACTTGTTGCACTTAATAATTTGAAACCAGCAGAGGAAGATCTTCCATTGAGAGCTTCTATCTGTAACAACATCCTTCAATGTGGGGACTTGAGCCCCAGTTCATTATAAATGCCCTGAGATTTTTCTGGATAAATATGTATATATGTATTGATAGGCAAATTGTTCCACCTGAATTTATGGCATGAGACAAATGTTGGAACACCAAATATCTAGCAAACGAAATATGAAGTTAAAATACGTTGAAAACACAACTTAATGATCTGAATGAGGAGATATATGGCCAGGTATTAACCTACAGGTGTCCATGTATGCATATATGTGCACCCTTAACTGGGACTGCAAATTAAGTCTGATACATAAAAACTAATCTGATTAAAAAAAAAAAGGGGGGGGGGGGAATGGGACAGAGAGAGAATCAATAAAATTGCTCAGAAAACAGCCAGCCACTTATAGATCTGTATAAGTGTATATATATATATACACACTTATAGATGTATTAAACAGTGTTTTGCTTTGTGATTTGTAGTCTCCTGCATCCGGTAGTTACTTTTTTCCTGTGAAGTATCACGACATTTGATTTCAGCTGTGTGTGTATGGACACAAATAGCATAATGGCTTCATTTGCACGTGCCCTGTCATGGTTCCACTGCTGCTATCACCAGCTGTCGTTCCAGGCAGCCGTGAAGTACAGGAAAATCTAGTTCCAGTAAGGTTGTGCTTGGTGCAAAATCCAACTGCACATTTAACAGAGCAGGGGTGCTGCGATACAAAGGTGCTATTTCATGAACAGAGGAAGAGGATAGTCTCACCCCTCTCCAGCCTCATGGAACCGACGACACTTTTATCAATATTGTTCTTCAAAACCTCACCGTGGGACTTTGACCTGAATAGTGCAGTCTGGAATATCTCAAGCCCTCAAAACTTCCAAGTTCAGGTCAGATGTCTGTGGGGTTGCAGCGGCGTAAAAAAAGGTGGGAAGGGAAAAAAACATAAGCATACAACTTTGGTTGTCAGTACACATCAGACAGAAGATATTTAATGATGTTTTTACTGATCCAGCTGGAGTAAGTTTGCAGCCTGTAGCATTGATTCCCCTCCACCCCTGCATCCTACACAGGATTCTCCTACAGAGAATTGAATGTAACTTTAAAGTGTGGTTTTGTGGTGAACAGCTCTTGTTTTGCACATGCTTTCTTTATAGTTTTCAATGCATGTTTTTTGATCAGCCTTAAATGATCAAAAAACGATTGGTATTTCTTTTCTGCTTTCCACTGGAAATGGGTGGTCTTTGCCTTCAGTACACAGGAGTAGTGAGAGGCAGGAAGTCAGAGACATTATCTTTTGGTTTGAGGAACAGAGCTACCTGTCAGTGCCTTTTGAAGAGTGTGTCTATTCAAATTATTGATTTCTGCAGTATATTGAAGAGGAATGATGAATCTTTCCCCAGGTAGGAATTGCATAATTGGATCTTGTCTTCTGAATTCTGAAGGAAGGTTCAGCTGCTTTTCTTTTAGTTGGATAATGTCCAGTCTAAGGATGAATTAGTGAAATAAAAAATTTTGGGGGAGAGGGACACTAGAGAGAGAAACTACATTTCCCTCCAAGTTAGAGATGGACCAAAATACAGAGAGTTAAGCCTGTAAGATGTTTTAAATTTAGTATTTGGGTTTCAGGACATTGTTTGAGTCCTTCCAGGAACAGGTGCGAAGTGGAATCTAAATTACACATCTTTTTGCTTGCAATCAATGTGCCAAGTTAGTGCTGAGATTGCTGCCTGAATTTTTTGTGTTAGTGGCAGCTACAGAAAAATACATCTTGTTTGAGAATTGAAGCTTGAAAAGCTGTTGCACAGGTGCTTTGAAAATTTTATGAAGTTATGAAAAGCCTTTAATAAAGCTAAATTGATTTATCCTCGCACTCTGGATAACAGTAGAACATAGGAATCACATAGAAAACTGGATCTACTTTATTTGCTTCTCCATACAGTGAAGTAAGTTATCTTATTTTCTGTTTACATGATGGCAGCAGAAGATGATTTTAATCAGAGAAACTTTTTTCTTTCCTATGAAGACCTTTCTCTCATAATGCAGGCTGCAAAAGGGAAACTAAAAGAGACTATTCAGTGAATAAGTAGCTTTATTTTGTGTTTCACAGACGTATTTTCCATTTGTGAGGAAATTGTTATCTCACAATAATTTGTATGAAGTAAATTCCTTTCGCTAAAGCTGATGACAATAACAGACTTAATATGATGCAATATTTCCTTGCTTCCATTTCGAATATATTTTCAAATCCGATTTGCTTGGTGTGCTGTGAGGTACCATAAGGGATTATATAAGAGGACAAAAACCTAGTTGCACTCATTCTTTAATTGTTTTTTTTAATGCAAAAGACTGTACTCCCATAAAATGTCCATTTGTTCATATTTGATGCCAGAGGCCAATTCATTGAACCTGGGATGTATTATTGCAAAACAATGGTGTTCACTACACTTCTATGCTCTGTTAGTTGTTTTCCATGTTCTTTGATGGTCACTAAGCATTTATTATTGCTAAACAAATAATTAAGGGGGGATAATTGGCTTATTTTTGTGCAATGATACCAGAATGATGCTTTTTTTTTTCAAGTGGGAAAACGTCATTGTTCTGTTTTTAATGTACTGCAGAATGTGGAGACTGCATGCCCTTATGAATCATGGATAGCTCACTTGTGCCAGAGATTCACTGACAGTGATCCAAACCCTGTTCTTGCTAAATGAAGAGGAATAAATAGATATTCTGTTTCATTCTACTCATTAAGAAGGGGGGAAAAAGAAGGAATCCTTATTCTGTCTTTCCTTTTTTTCATCATTTGTAAAGTTCTCTCTGTCTGTGTAAAAGCCACTCAGTTCTGTCCTCAGGGGTTTGTAATTCTTTTCACTTGCTCCCTTGTGAAGGTGGAGATTGACACCTGGGCAATGGGGCTCATGTCAGCCAGATTTGCTCCCTCCCTTGCACCTCTTTCACACCTGATATATTATGAGTTGCTGTGAACAGCAGTGAGGTGAAAAGTCCTCGCTAACGAATTATTTCCCAGGAATGAGCAATCTGTGGGATCCCTAACCCACTCATCTTTGCTTTTGCCAGGAAACCAGGCTGTGTTTGTTTCTTCCCCTCATTCAGTCTTGTGAAGGACCCTCCTGAACTCTGCTCTATTTCAGGTCTTGGAATTCAATTGCTTTGGATTTTATATTTTAATGAGAGCGTTCTAGTTCAGGCATGCTTCACACTTCAGCTGTTGTCCATTATTCAAAAGCAGCTCTACGGTAGTAAAAATAACCATTCATTTCCTTTTTGCTTTTCCTATTTGGCCCTCAGAACTCTTCTCAGGGTTGCCTGGAAAAACTTTAGTTTTTTGCCTTTCTCCACTATTGTGTTACAGTAGCATCTGGAAGCTCCAATCAAGATGAGAACACTGTGTGCAATCCTCAGTGCAAAACCAAGGAAGTGTCACTTAGGCTAAGCAGAGAAGAGAGTTGAGCAGGAGTGAAGGATGGCAGGAGGTAATAAAACTCAGAATATTAGTAGGAAAGCAAAGAGCGGAGCTCAGCTTTTGAAATTTCTGCTTGAATGTATCCACTAGATTAGTCTTCTGCTCTGAGTAACATTATTGTGGTTGGAAAGCCACACAAGTTTTAAGAAATTCAGCAAATAAAAGTCTGGCTGTGTACAGCCTCCCATCAAGTCTGTATAGATAAGTAGGGCAAAAAGAGAAAAACATCTCATTTCTCTTTCTGATATGAAATAAAGCACAAAACTTACAACCTTAAACAAGAGTTACTCAGAAAACATTGTGGGAAGGGCATATTATATCACTGAACCTGCATGGTCAGTGTGGGGTTTTTTGGTGGTTCCTCACACAGGGGCACCAGTTGTAGAGTTTTTTGGTAGTTCCCACACAGCTGAGATCCCTCCTCCTGGGACCTTTGGAAGCAGTACACTAGACTTAGCACAGCAGAAAGCAAGGCACAAAATAGAGCAAAATAGCCTGCAAACACTCAAAACCAAGGACTTTTAAAGCTAATCAGTCTAGTTACCTTCTAACACGTATATTGTTTTTTACTTTTCTACTAATGACTTCTATTAATCTACTCACGTGGCATTTATACCACTACTTTCTCTAACCAATGACTTCTTGCCACTAGTATTACAGAAAATAGAGTAAAAAAAAACAAAAAAAAGAAGAAACAACACCTAAAATCTTCTATCTTGTCTTCTATTCACTCTTATATTAAAATCCTAAAACCCTAAATTCTTCACTCTGTAACAAACTACTACTACTACTGTTGCTACTGCTACTTAGCTCACACCTGTATGCTCCAACTCCCAAAGCCTTAGCAATTTTTTCCCTAAAACAAAAATTAAAAGCAGTGTTCTACTGAAAATCAAAGCTTCCTAAAACAAACAAAAAAACATTCTCTATACTCTAAATTCCAACAGTCAGTCCAGACCCAATGGCAAAAAGGGATTTGTCTGTTGGGTGGTGGTTCTTGCACCATTCTGGCCACCTTGGTACAATACGTGTTGCTTATGCACATTCCACTTCATTTGTGTTGTATTTGTTCTTGAAAAGTGAGTTCTGTGAAAAGCACTGCTTATGGAATGGAAAGAAATCAAAGTTGGAAATAATCCTACCAAGTTGTCCTTTGTTTAAACAGATGTACAACCTACAGCATGCCTGGGCAGTGCTTCCTTGCATCCCACAGTGCACCCTCCAATCCCTGGAAGTTCAAAGCAATTCACTATGCATTCAAATTTCCATTATTACATTCAAGGAGTGGAATCCTTTCTTAACTGCAAAGGGTAGGAAAATCTATTTATACCAGTGAAGAAAATATTTCCTACAATTTCTTCCTAAAATTGTATGGTTTTGAGATTTAATGTTCAGTTTAGGAATAGTTTGTCATCATTGTTTAAGTCATCAGCTTTAAACATATGTAAGCTTTTTTATTATTTACTCTTATCTTTCTTGCCAGCATTGGATGCCAGTAGAAGACTTCATTCTAAAGAAACAGCTCTGTCTGCATTATTGCTGGAGGAAGCAGTGCTAAACTGCTTTTTCCCTGCTTTCCAGTCAAAACATCTATAGCCTCTTTCTGAACCATCTTCCTCTAAGTTCCCATCCATTTAGCATGGTGAAGTTGTGCTGCACATCCACAGTATTGTTTTGCAAACATGGTCTCTGTTTCTGTGGTGTTTGTAGGTTGGCTTGAAACAGCAGTGCGCAATGCAAAGAAAATGCAAGAATCAAAAGATGAAATGAAGTTGTTTGGTTGCAAGCAAACAATTCTGATAAGTTCGTTCCTTTGCTTTAATCTGTTGTATTTCATTAATAGAGCTTTAGGATTTATAACAATTGATACAAAATAGAGGAAATTGCTAATACATTTAAGCACAAATTTTTTGTTAGTGGACTAAAGTAATTTCAAAGGTAATGGAACCAGTCTCCTTGTAACTAAACAAAGATTTGCTACAGTTCTGTCCACGTGGATGTGAATTCCCCTAGTTAGCACAAAGGGAAGGCCACTCCTTTCCATGCTTTCCTCAGGAACACTGTGCCAGTCTCTTCTTCTCCACTGTGCTGACAAGTGGCTTCCTGCAAATGCTACCTCCAGAGCTTGAGCAGCGTGATGGCAGCCAAGAAAAGGACTTTGCATATGCACTGTTGGATCTTTCTCTCCAGTGCCAGTGCAGGGTTTGTCAGAGGCTCCTGCCTGGCTTCCAGGTCTGAGATTTCCTTCTTCAAGCTCAGGTATAGCAGCTGAAGGCTCGCCTCCTGCTCCTTCAGACGCTGAAGGATTTCTTCCCTTCTTTCCTTCTCGTGAGCAATTCCTTTCCTTTCAGAGGAGAAGAGCAGCTGGTCAATGTCAACAGCTGCCATCAGCAAAAGGAGCACCCAAAAGATTCCCATGGCAGATCCTTCCTTGAAAGAGAAAGGTGGAATAACCCAAGAGTCAGATTCTCAAAAAGAAGAAGAAGAAGCTTCACACTGGAATAAAAGCTTTCACATCCTTTCTAGCCCTGAAAAAAAGCTGGAGGCCAGAGGCGCTCCTCAGTGCGGGTCTGTTGCTGCAAGTTCCAAACTCAGCTGCCCAAAGAGGCTCCAGCAGCACGTGATGAGGGGGAAGTTGTGACACCCAGGGAGCCAAAACAAAAATGGCCATGTTTGAGGAGAGAGAAGTCCAGAATTTTAGGTGAAAACAGAAACAAAGTTCCCCAGTCAGGAGGAGGAGGGGGGGTCTAACAATCTGCTTGCAGGCTGATGAGGGACACATTCTTCAGCTGCTGTGCCAGGGTGGCTCAGGGCATTTGGGTACAGCAGGACCCTCTGCTGGGAGCCAAGGAGCGATGGAGTGCTGTGAAGGAGCTGCTGCTGTGGAACTCACACACTGTCACTTGTTCACATGAGTTTTAAATCTCAAAAGAGAGAGTTTGTCAGTTTGTCAGCCTCTCCCTCTACTACTGAAGGCCTACAGATGTTGGAGGGACCTTGACTGAGCCTGGGGGACTGGCAGGAGGTCACTTACCAGCAGGTGCCCCTGAACAGTGCGTGCAGCTGTCCCTCTGACACCAACCTTCTCTTGTTGCCTTGGAGACAGTCCTGGAGCAGTTGGGTTCCAGGGTCATGGAATCCTAGAGTTACTGAATCCTACAATCCTAGGGAACCACAGATTCTGGCACTCATTGTTTTACTCTGAGATGGTGCTAAGCCATCATGCTCCTGAGAACATTCTCCATTAATTTTATTTTCAGTCAATTGCTTGTCTCTTCTCAATTCCAATGTGGGATTATGTTGTTCTTAAAATTTTTTACCCTTGATTCTTTCCCTTGTGGAATTCACTATAACCAATGTCAAAAGAGTTATGAATGCCACACACCCAAGCCTCATCCAAAGTCCAGTGGAGCCAGAGGGGGAATTTAATTTCAGTTTTAAGGAGTGTTGGAACTATATTTCTTCATCCCATTTTAAGCTGGTGGTTCACATTTGCTGCTTATGTCACAATCCTCGGGTATCCATGATTATCATCTGGAAGCTGATGCCCTATTACATTTCAGCTGTTCCACAGAAATACACTTTATAGCAAGGTGGCTCAGAATTCCCATTTTCAGTTGAAAAATACTGGACTATCTTGTGAAAACATTTTTACCTGAAATGGTTTATGATAAAGAGCAATGCCATAATGAGAAAATCATGATGGAAAAAGTGATAGTATAGCCTGAGTCTTTGCTGTTTCAAGAGGTGGCTTGAAATGCAGATACAATGTGAATTTGGCTTTTCATGTTGGTTGTACTTATTAACCTGCTTTGTTTGCATTTAAACCTTCAGTTAGCCTGGCTTTCTTAGGTTCAACACCTGCACAAAGGAAAATGAAATGCAGCCAGGAAGACTAACCACCCAGTTTTGACTCTGCCATGTAAATGGAAAGAGAAGGACATGTGTCTGAGATAGAAGCAAAACTCAATATACAAGAGGCAGGAAAATTACTCTATTTAGGCTGCTGAACTTACTAAATAAATGTTGTAGCGACTGCAAGTGTAAAATAGCAAAATAAAATGTTTGTGTCTAAGAAGTGAGAAAGGGTGGAATAAGATTTAATTGGAAAGGTAAAGGAAGACCTTCTAGTAAGGAATAGTTAAAGGTTTGGAATAAAACAGGAAATGAGATGCCAATACATAACCTGCCAAAGATGCATAGTAATGAATAATATATCATTCTCTAGGTCAAATGAAATTACTTTATCACTTTCCCTCTGAAAAAGGAAGTTCAGTGATTATATATGTAGTATTTACTATTAAATACATAAAACTAGTGGTTAGACAAAGGGTTAATGACAAGGGGTACTTTTGAAAGTAGAGAATTAGAAGTGGACTTTAAGTATTGAAGAAAAGGGGGGAGTAATTGAAATTTCAATGTTATGCATTTGAGGGTTGGGGACTAGAAAGTCCCCAGCTGCAATATTTTTCTATGGGAAAAAAAAATAGAAGGAGTATCTATGTATGCTGGTTGATTGAGATGATTGTGACAGCATTTGCCACTAAGATGTGGTGATGAAAGCAGGAAGCTCAGTCCCAGGCTGTATGAAATGAGATTTCTGGTGGAGATAAAGTTGTACTAATATCGCTCAAAATTACTATTATAGACTTTGTTTTCTATCAAGCATCATACCAAGTCTTTCAGTAAAAAATTCATTTTACAGGAACTACAAATCTATTCAAAGCAAGGGTCTGGAAAAGACATAGTTTCATAAAAGGAATCTGAAGAATTTTGCTTGTCAAGTCTTGCAAATTAGAAGCTGGGAACATGTGTTTGCTTTCTAGAAATGGGTTCAAAGATAAAATCTTGTTTAAAAGGAAAGATGAAACCAAATGGGAATGAACTGGCTTTTAAGAAATTCAGATTAAAAATAAGAAACTTCCAACCAGACTTCCACTGTGAATCTAGAATAGCCATTTAATAGAACATATTTGAGCCCTCTAAATTATTTTAGAGTGATTTTTAAGCTATTTATGAGCAAGTTATCTGATCTGGTTTCTTCTAATATCAGACATGTAGGTTTGATGGCATAAGATTTCCTTTTCCATCTTCTGACTTCTACAGAAACATATAAACCTGTGCACAAATACCGAATTTGTTTGATTGGAAACTGCTTTCTGGTTTGAATGAGACCACCTAAAGTATTTTTGCCAACTCATTCCAGTATTTGTGACACTGTTGCTACTTTTACTCTCTTACATTTTTCTGTTGAAGGGTTAATATTCTGATGGGAATCTTAGAAAAGCTAACATCAGAGTGTCCTTTTCTCACCTTTTTTTTGACAGTTTTAGCTGGAGCTGCTGTGTAATAGATGTGAACAAGGGTCTCCAAATTTCTCTAGTCTCCTGAGTGATACTGATCTCATAGCTCCCTGTAAAATGCTTGTTGCTCCCTTCATTAAGTAATCCAGGCTTTACTTAATCAGTAGGGTTAGGACCTTAAATGAGTAAATAGTAGAAGGTGAAAGGCTAATGCTGCTGCTCATAATGCATGTCATAACTCCTTTGAATAAGGCACACAGAGCTGTAGTGTTTGTTATTAAACTACAAATTAAGGCAGATTTGGAGGAAGAAAAAACAGTGTTCAATGGGGCACTAGTGCTACTTTCATGGACTCTCATGTTGGTCTCCAAATTAGTCATTGCTTGTGATTGTGTCTGAGCACTTTCACTGCCTGTGGCCCCAAATTATGTCCAGTGTTGTTTTTCTCCTTTTCACTTTCATTTCCAGTTCTCCCTCCCTGCCAGGTGTCTCTCTCTTGCAGCATATTGCTCTCCTAAGGCCATGAGGAATATTGTCCCCTCCAATTACAGGTGTAGCCTGAGCGTGGGGAAGCAGAGAACCAGGATGAGCTCTCTCAAGCACATTCTCTCCTGGTGCTGGCCTTGTTCAATTTTCTCCTTCACAATAGGGCAGGAAATGTGCCCTGTTATTTATGGGAGTGAGACCTGTGTGTGTACTCAGCAATCTGCAATTCAAATGTGTGCCGATGGCAACGTCCCTTCGAGATTATCAACGTGCTCCAGTCACCATGTCAGATTTTAGACTCCTGGAAGAATCTGTAAGCAAGTTCTGAGTAGATTTGTCATGCAGTGTTCCATGAGGCATATTCCTCTTATTTTGGGCTAAATGAAGTCAAAAGTCATGGATTCTGCTACTGTGCACAAAGCAAAGATCTCAGCTCTGCTGTCCCATCTCTCAGGAAAACTATAACTGTTGCACTTGTTTGCAAGACCCAGGCTGTCATTTGCAAAGAGATTGAGTCATGGAATCTTTCATCTCCAGCACGACTTTTGTCTGTGCACTGGAGAGCAGTTTGCTACAAATCATCAAGTAACGTGCTGAAAAAAAGAACAAATATCCTTCACAAAGCTGGGTCAGCAGATTGTTTTTTGGCCCATCCCTTGTGTCCAAATTTTAGAGTGGCTAAAATTGCCTGTTTCTAAGTCTGGTGGATTCCTTAATTTGGGTCAAAGCTCATTAAGTCTGATTTGAGTCTATAACAGTTTGTTAAATCTGAATATGCCAATATCACAGGGTTCAAACAAACTTAGTGGTTTTGAAAACATTCCTTGGTTTACTATCTTATAACAACACTGCAAATGCAATACTGTTCATTGTTAGGATGAATTAATGATACTATACAAATAGAAATTCAACAGACATATTTTGGTTGGTAAGCATTGTGACAATATTAGCATGTTCTTTGTCCAGCTTTGCCTGAAAATAGTCCCATTAACAGCCTTATAATGTCATTAATTGCTGATAGTGGGGCTTTTTTGCATTTTCCTCCTTTCTCTCAGGAAATTGTATTCTCTTGCTGTGGTCTTTAACTTCTGAGAACTCAGTGGCTCATGTGTTTGTCAAGATAACTACTGTTTAGTAATTTAATGTTCTAGGCAGGAAGTAAAACTCCTCAAAACCAGCTTGAACAGTGCCTCAGTATCCCTTCAGCTGATGGAGGTTGGATAGGACTGGACCTACTTAAACTATTCCCATGTTCAGAAAATTAGTGTATGATAAGTTTATGCAAGACTTTAGATAAACTAATCAGCAAGCTTAGTTAGTCTGTGATTTTACAGAGTGACTTCCTCAAGTTCTGCAGTGTGCCAGCAATTCTGGGCTGGTATAATATTTCCAGACATCTTTAGAGGGACAACTTACAGTGAGGATTTCTCAGAAAAAACATAAAGAGCTGAGGAGAACACTGGTGCAGCATTTAACACTAAATTATTTACATGGCCTTTTAAAGAGGCCTGATGAAACAACTGTAAGTTCACACACCATGCCTTATATATTACAAGTGATCACTGTGTTTTTACTTTCCTTATAGACTTTTCTACCATGGTGATCTTTGAGGAATTCTGCATTATCCATTACTGACTTAATTTGGGGAAGTTGTTGGACTTTGGTAACTGTAACAATGGAGTAATCATTGAGGCAAACTAAAATAACCATTTCAATATAGCCTGTTAACTTTTAAAAAACCTAGAAACTAGCTTTTATCCATGTGCTCTAAAGGATTAAATAATTTATACTAAAGTCACTTTTTGTCACAGTGAGGTTGGGTTGGTAGTATTCCATTGGAAAAGGAGTAGGTAAAATCAAGAGACAAAAAAGAATGCCTGCAAACCATCTGGCTGTAATTTTGTCTCGCTGCATCGAGTACAAAACCGAAATATTTGTAGGATTCTATTACCTTAGGAATGATCTACACAGTAAGTGCACTCACTTGAAAAACAGGAATCTGCTTCTTATCTGCTTTAAAGCTACTCTGTGTGTTTTAAGCTATCTCTCCAACTAGCTCTACAAAATTTTGCCAAAACCAGTGCAAATACAATATTGTGTATCTACAGAGCTCTTTTATGTGATTAATATTATGTAAAGCAATTGAAGGAAAATGAGCACTGTCTCTATGGCTCTTCACTCTCTCCTTCCACTGAGAGCTGAGTCCTGCTGGCCATTGTGTTGATGTGGAAATTGGCCCTGGCTATATTGCATACCCATGAATAATTCTGAAAAGATGAATTAGGAAAAAATTAGAGATTATTTATGTTCAAAGAGGGGGCAAAATTCATTCAACGAGTTGTTTGTTGCCAATTAATTACCTACCACTAATTAGAATAATAAATTTGCACACAGTTGTAAGATTTGGCATTGACTTTCACCATAGGCTTATCTGGAAGCAGTACTGAATGCTATCATTAGGACTGGTAATAAATCTGTCATATTAGGTGAAAATGGAGAAAATGGCTAAGAAGCCTTGAAAACATAATTTGACTGAGCAGAAGTCTTTACACTTTATAAATATGACCACTGGAATTATTCACATGAATTGATCAGCTCTGACTTCGACACAATGTCATAAAACATGAAACTTTTGCACTTAGTGAAACTCAGTGCTAAATTGGAGGTATAACTCTTTTTCATGATAACATTTGCAATTTAAAACAGAAGTGTATGTGCTGCCAGTAAAATGGTGGTAAAGAGCTTCAAGCTTGAAATTTTAAACAAATGATCTAGTCATTAACTCTTGACTTTTGTATCCATGTAACACCAACATGAGAGAGATCAATCATTTTGATATCAATCCACCTTGTCCATCCTAAAAATCTTGATTCGCTAGTTAACAAACTAATTAAGAGATGAGAGAAAATAGCAAAAAAAAAAAAAAACCACCACAACAAAGAGGGGGGGAAAGAGAAATGCTGTCAAGAGAACTTTGAATATCATGTGTCTCTTCTTAGATATTTAAAATAGGAATATTTTTTTAATATCTTTACCCAGGATGAAATTTACCTGCAATGTGTTATGTAGTGCAGAAACATCTATATGAAACAAGGTCCAAACATCTTTTGAGGTAACACATTTCTAACAGGCTGTTGCTCTAAGCTGGCTTCAGCCAGTGACACCAGAGGATTTTTTTCAAAATGACACAATTTTTAAAAGACTATGTTTTTTTCAGCAAGCACACTAGAATTCAGAATATTCAAATTGCTTATTAGTCAAGTTTAGTTGAGGGCTCTTGAAAACTCTGTCAAATGCTTTATAACCTCAATTAAAACTGAATGACTTTGAGGAAATGTTGGAGACTTTCTCTTGAATTTTCTTTTTGCACTAAATTATTTTTATAACTGTTTTTACATTAAATGCTGCTTTTATAATGTAGAATCTAGATAAATTGCTTTTTTGTCAATATGCCACCGTGTACTAAATCCAGTAATTTTAACTAGTGGGTAATGACTATCCATCTATGTATCTATATATCTTCCTCTCAAGAAGGAAATCCTGAAGGCACAGGAGCAGGCTGTGCCATGTGCCAAAAGATGAGCCAGCAAGGAAAAAGACTGGCCTGGCTGAACAGAGAGCCTTGGCTGGAATTCAGGAAAAAAAGGCAAGTTTAGCACCTTTGGAAGAAAGGGAGAACCACTTGTGAGAGCTACGAGGATGCCATGGGGTTATGCAGGGAGAAATTAGAAGGGCTAAAGCCCAACCAGAATTAATCTGGCTACTGCTGTAAAAAACAATAAAAAGGGTTTCTAGAAATACATTGGCAACGAAAGGAAGGCCGGGGAGGACCTCCCCCTTTATCAGATGCGGGGAGAAAACATGGAGAGAGGATGAGAAAAAGCTCAGGGTATCCAGTGCCTTCTTGCCTCAGGCTTTAATAGTAAGACCAGCTGTTCTACAGCTTCTCAGCCCCCTGAGATGGAAGACAGGGGCAAGGAACAGAATGAAGCCCCCATATTCCAAGGGGAAATATTGCCGTGGTCCATGCATTGGCAAAGGACTCTTGACAACAATTTCAGAAGGCTAAATATGATTTATTAAAATGACTCCATAATCAGAGGATTCCAGGCAATAATGTGCCCAGGTACAGAGCTCAGATGCTTCATCCTCACTGCCCTGTACAAGAATGCCAGAATGCTTACAATATTAGAAAGATTACAGTCTTTCACTTCATAGGTTGAAATAGAACCCATAGCTCCCATTGCTAGGAGACAGGGAGAGGTATCTAAAACGTCCTTGAAGAACAACACAGAGAGTTTGTTTATAGAAAACTTCTAGAGAATAAAAAGACAGCACAAAGATGCTTTCTCATGAGAAGATTTTTTCTGCAGGCCCGCATGCAGAGAAACTTATAATATATTCTAGCAACAGGGAAATGGTCACAAAAGTCTATGGGATGGATGGGATCTACCAAAGGACACTGAGGGTCCTGGCAGAAGTGCTCACTGGGCTGATTTCCATCATTTAGCAGCACACCTCTCTGTACAGAGAGGTCCCAGGTGGCTGCTTTTTAGCCAGTGTGACACCTGCCTTCCAGAAGAGCCAGAAGCTGCATCCAGGGAGCTACAGGCCTGTCAGCCTGACCTCAGAGCCAGGGAAGGTCATGGAGCAGGTCATCCTGGGTGCCATTGTGCAGCACATCCTGGCCAACCAGGGGATCAGACAGGGGTTTAGGAAAGGCAGGTCCTGCTTGACCAACCTGTCCTCCTCTGACAAGGTGACCCACTTAGTGGATGGGGGAAAGGCTGTAGCTGTTGTCTGTCTGCCTGGACTGCAGGAAAGACCTTGAAATTGTTCCCCACAGCATTCTGCTGGAGAAACTGGCTGCTCATGGCTTGGATGAATATTGTGTCAGGCAGGAGCAGGGCAGGGATTGTCCCCCCGTGCTGGGCACTGGTGAGGCCACACCTCCAGTGCTGTGCCCAGTTTTGAGCCCCTCACTGTAAGGAAGACATTGAGGGGCTGGGGAGAGTCCAGAGAGGGGCAATGGAGCTGGGGAAGGGTCTGGAGCACAGATCTGAGGAGGAGCAGCTGAGGGAGCTGGGGGTGTTCAGCCTGGAGAGAAGGATGCTGAGGAGGGACACATCTCTTTTTATTATACCTGAAAGAAGGGTGGAGCAAGGTGGGGGCTAATCTCTTCTCCCAAATAACCAGTGAGAGGACAAGAAGAAATGGCCCTAAATTAACCCAGGGGAGGTTTAGATTGAAAGTTAGGGAAAATTTCTTCACTGGAAGTGTTGTCAAGCACTGGAATGGACTCCCCACGGAAGTGCTTGAGTCACCATCCCCAGAGGTGTTTAAAAGCTGTGTAGAAGTGGCACTTAAAGACATGATGAAGTGATGGACCTGGCAGTGCTGGGTTAATGGTTGGACCTGATGGTGTTAGAAGTCTTTTCCAACCTAAATGATTCCATGATTCTATAACACCAGGGTCTGAGCCACTTAACCAGATACTTTTGCTAAATTAGAGAGAATTGTGGGAAGTCACACAAGCAAGGTCTCTTATGCTTGAGCAAATCTTGTTTAATGTATTTAATGACCTGAAAAATAGTTATAAAAGCAGGACAATACGAGAATGTAAAATGCTAGAAGAAATTATGTGTTAATGAACATAAAGTAGTACATGTGAGGAGGTAAAGGGAACTGAAGCACAATTTCTTCCTTCACATGTACAGTGGACTCTACACTATGTATTATCACTCATGGAAAAGATTCTGAAATCAAAATAAGTGTATTTTCAGAAAGGTAAAAATGAAACAGCTCTCTGGAAAACGCTTTAGTAAAAAAAAAAATAAATTTAAAATTGTTGGAAAATAGGGACTGTGCAGAAAATGTGTTTCAAATGTATAAATTTACCTGAATCTTGTATATTGTGTCCTGTTTTTCCCATCATATCTTGGGACATAAGGAAACTGGAAAAAACTATTTGAAAAGGTGGGAAGAGTAGGTGAATGATCAGAGGGTTGGAATACTGTCTATAAGGGTACAGACTAGATAGACTGAGTTTCTATACCATGGAAATAAAATAACCTAGAGAAGATGAGGCAGAGCAAACAAAATAATGAATTGCATGAAGAGGGTGAATACAAAACCATCATTTCATTTACAGTAGCTCTTAGAATATAGTAAGTAAAGTGTTTGTGTTCATATCTCCAGGCAGCAAGTTTAAAATAAACAATAAGAAACACTTTTTCATACAAAAAAATAAACAACGTGAGACTGCCACTAGATGTTGCAAAGGCCAAAAGTTTAACTAAGTTCAAAAAGGGATTAATGGCTACTTTTGTTTCATGAATTGTAAAAACATCCTACTCAGACACAACTTCTGCCTGAGGAAGTTCCCAAACCACTAATTGCCAGAAGATGGGAAGGAGGGGTTGCTGAGCTCTTGCCACACTTCTTATAATCTTTCCTTATGCATTCCCTAATGGGCATGTTGGGACCAGGATAATTGGCTAAACAGAGTTTTTGGTTTTTTTGTCTGAACTATTGTGGTTGTTTTTATTTTGTAGGCGTAGATTTTTTTTTTCAGTAATGGGGAGACAAAATGGAAATTTCCAACTTGTTTTTTGAGTTCAGTAAATGCCATCTGGAATATGATTCTTAATAGCTAATTAGGGATGATCACACTTTTTTGCTTTCCTCATTTTAATATGTAAAAAATGAGTCTGCAAATTCATCTGCAGAATGCTTAAGAAGATTTTCTCTAAATACAGTGAGATTTAGATGAAGGTGAATCATGGATGTATTTCATCTGAGTGATAATGATGTGTGTCTAATTTAAAGGACAATGTGTCAGAAAAGCTGACATAGTAAGCAGGGGGAGTCTTCTGTGGTCCTCCAGAAGGAGATGAATAGTATCATTTTTTGCTCCTGTTGTCAGTTAAGGAATACTAAGCTTCAGTGAAAGAATATCCTACATTCTACAGTTGTACTTCTGGCAATTAGTAGGAGCAGAAGCAAACAAGGAAAGTTTTTTAACGCCTATTTTTTCTTTTTATTTTCCCTTGTACAATTCTTATTACCTTTTTTTCCCTCCTTAGAGTGAAGAATGGCTTTTGAGACTAAAGGAAATACTTTTTTGTTTTGTTTTGTTTTTTCCTCACTAACTTCCTATTCTAGTTTTTTGTCCATGTGAATTTATAATGTAGAAGTTTATTTCTACTTACTAAACAGAGATTTAATTAATCATCACGGTGCACTTTGGAAATGAAAGATACATTACTCTGTGTCAAATGAGTTTATCCTGTTCTGCATGCAAACTATGCACACCATTATAAATCATGATCTCAAACTTCTAAAGTTGTTGTTTTTGTTTATTAGGAAACCTTGCTTCAGATCCAAAAAGGCAATAAGGAGACTACACATAGCAAGAAGAAAGTGGGCCTCAATCGATCATGAAATGCAATTACACAATATTCAGAGCTGAGAGAAATTAAGACCTTAAATAGCAGTAGCCTGAAAAGTTTGAAATTAAAAATAGTTTCATCATATATTGTGAAAAGGGAGATTGGATCAATGAAACTGATCTCTTGTATCTTGTTTGCTGTCAGTTTACATGAAATGATACTTGAGGTGAGTCTCCTTTTCCTGTGTATGTAAATACATTTTGTTTATTTATGGAATGTTACTGGAGTGGTCTGGCAGGAGATTTCTTGAGTTCAGCTGGTGCTCAGTGTACAAATGGAAGCACAAGAATTGAAAAAGACTTCCACCTGGTCCTTAGCTTAGCTAATGTAATTGCAGACTTTGCTCTAGCAGTAAGGCTTTATATATCAGCACAGAAGGTTACTGCTGAGTTGCAATAAATCAGTATCTGAACTAAAAGGATAGGGACTATAATACAAACTTTCTTGCTGTCCTTTCTGGTATAGCATCATAAAATTTGCACATGTATCCAGAAGGTAGACAACAATCTACTACACTGTCATTAGCTGTAGGATACCAATAGAAGTTTGAAAAAAATAGTTAAATCCATCTTCTCTTGCTTTCACTTAATCTAATATCTTCTTTACCTTTCATTTTCAGTTCTTTGGAAACTTTTAGTATGGTTGGGGTGAGGATTAAGGTATTTTTTTAGGATCTGGGTGCCTTATAAGAAAAAAATTTAGGCATCTTCATCTCAAGACTCTATGAAATTTGTGATCCCTCAAAAAATGAGCTCAGAATCAGTGCAACTTCTGCCTCAGGTACCACATTTTACTGGCTGGAGGGTGCAAGGGCACAAAATGCAGGCTCACTGCCCTTGTGTCAGGGTACACTTGTCAAGGAACTTTTCAGCCTTGCTGGTTCACATCACGTTTGTTGTAGTGTAAAGTCAGTGTGCAAATTGTACAGGGAACAATGAGAAATAAGGGGGAAGGTAAAAGTCTGGTTAGGAAGTAGAATCCGAAGTAGAATCCAGCTCTAGTTTCAGGGATTATGACATGGAACAAATAGATATTGCTGGCAGTATTGTTCACTGTCTTGGTTTGGCTGCATAAATTTGGAAGGGTTTTGGAGAGATGTTGCAAGGTAAAATTTTATTTTAAGCTCTTGATAGGCCAAGTGTCTAGAAAAACCTGACTGTCCCATAAAAAACAAGCAAACACACCCATAACTTTGCTCCTTCTCCCATATAAAACTCTGAACGTACAAGGAACATTTTCCCCAAAAAACACAATCAAAACTTCTTTTTACTTATCTCTAACATCCACTGATTTTTCAGATACAATTTTATAGCAGGGTATGTGGCGTGAAAGCGATTAGAAATCCAGAACCTGCTTTTGGAATAAAGAGCTAAATGTGTCACTGTGTTACTGCAAGGGAATTGTTCATTTGCCTCCTGTCAACCAACTGCAACCTAGGAGTGGGTGCAGCTGTATGGTGCTGCTGGTGGTTATTCTAAGGTTATTTTGCTTATTCTATTTGCTTTACCTCATTCTTCCCTCTCCTTGTCTGCCCCCCAGCATGCACCTGATCCAGGTGGACTCTGTGCAGCGGTGGATGGAAGACCTGAAGCTGATGACAGACTGCGAATGCATGTGCATTCTCCAGTCCAAGCCCATCAGCGTGGAGAAGGATGAACAGAGTGAGCTCCTCCTTTCCTCACAGTACAGCACTTGTGACCACCTGCAGCTCCTGCTGAAGAGAGCTTGGATCATCAGCACGGAGCTGACCAGGATTGCTCAGAAGCTGGAGAAGAGCCGGTGGCAGAGGGTGCACAGCATGACAGTGAGAGTCAACTGCCACGTGCACTCCATGGTGAACGAGTACAACACCTTCACCAGGGCTTCTTCAGAGGAAATGCACCAGGTGAGGGCATGCCTTACCTCATTGGCACTCTCACTTTTCAGCCTTCTGATGTGTTCATTCTTGTGATGGAGTTTCTCACGCTGTTTTTTGTAAACATGCACATGTTTTTCTAACTGTCTTTTTGTTTTTCATTCTTTCTCCTGGGAGGAGAAAGGTTTGATGGACTTTGTCATTGACCAGTGTCGTTGGAGAGGTGGTAACTTCACCTTTCAATCAGTGGTCGTTCCCAAAACTCTATATAATGTGAAAACCAAAATAAAGTTTCTCTCTTCTTTACCTTCTCTCAAGTGTAGCTGCATTTGTCTCTGCGTTTCGTGTTGCTCGATAGAGTGACACCTCATGGCACGTTTCTCTTGCCTTTTGAGTTTTTATTTTATCGTAATAATCAAAACTTGCTTCGAACAGTCTCTAAGAAAATCTTACGTGCTGATACTGGTCCCTTAAGACTTTCCAATCCCTTTTCAGCAATGGAATTCTCTTGTAAGAATATATTATAAGTTTCTCTGTGTGTAAGTCTGTAGAAAAATCTTTCCATGGGAAAGCATTCTTTTTACTGTTTTTTATCCTGTACAAGTTTTGGTAAACAAAATCTCTGATGTGTGTTTTAAAGATATTTAGATTTTTTTACTTGTTTCTTAATATGGGAAGATGTGGGTTTCTCTTTCAACTTATGAAGTGAAGGACTGTTATCTCTCTGATATTGTAAGCATTCTAACATTCTTGTACAGAGCATAAAGAAGTAAGCATCTGAGCTCTGTACCTGGGCACATTATAGCCCAAATCCTTCTGAACTATGGAGTCATTTTAATAAATCATATTTAGCCTCCTGTTATTATTGTCAAGAGTCCTTTGTTAATGAACGAACCACAGCAATAGAACTCTTCTCGACTTACTTTGGATCCTATTTTTTCATAGGCTATTCTGAATGTTAATAATGTTGAAAAATTGCATGGAGAAAATGTTTTGCTTTTGAGGACTACAGGACTAAATAATTTTGACACCCCATCTGTGAGTTCCTTTGCATTTCAAATGTAGAAAATGCTGCTTTTGGGTTAACCCCAGTTTTATCTCTACCTGTTTTATTCAGAAAAGTAGATGAAGGGTGTTCATATGAAATACTATGTTTTGAGTGCATTTTTGATTAACAAACAAGGATTATTTATTTTTGTAAAGCAATTGTGTGCATGGATATAACTTTAAAACCACTTTCTCTTGCTCTCTCTGCAGCTTGAAAAACTCTTAATAGACAAGTGCTCAGAATTTACAGCATTCACAGAAAGGTAACTTAAATTTTGTAGCTGAAATATTGGTTTTGCTGTTTTATTATGTTGTAGAACTTCTAATGGGAAGCACAAATCCATAGGCACCCCCAGTTGTTTGAGCTAGGCTGCTGTAACTCTGTAAGGTTTTCTAAACGTTAATCTCTGCTGGATGAAGTGAGTTGCTCTTACCTAAACTGCATCCTAATGAAAGATGGGATCTGCTGTTGCACAAAGAGTCTGACGTAGACACAAAGCTGCCTGCAAGTGGATTTTTCAAGGCTTTTAGAGATCAAGGAAGAAAGTCTGGCTGTGACAGATATCAGTGACGAAGTTCCCTTCTAGCTCTGTGGAGTCAGGATTTCAGCTGGTGTGAAAACTTGGATTTTGAGATTCGTACTACGTGTTCCTGTGTGAACATATCCATGCATTGTAAATCAAACCAAAGTAAATACACAGTCCTTTAAATTGTAGTGGTAGGTTTACTCATCTCCCTGCACTCTGGAATGCAGAGAATGGAAAATAAAAATCTCTGTAATTCTTCTTGTGCTATTTCCACTTTCTAACATAAGTTACTCATTTCTTCCAGCACGGCTCAATCACTCTTTTTGGGTTTACTTTAAACATTGTGCAAGTCATTCATCAGGGAAAAAACACGTTCTAATTATCAGGAAATAACATTTTTGGAGCACTATTTTTTTTTTTGCCAAACCACACAGCTCATGTTTGTGTTTTATATTCTACTATACGACACACTGATTTAATAATGAGCTCCAATCTCAAAGTGTCTGACCCAAATCAGCCCTCTCCCTTCTTGTCTTTTTGACAAAAAATTGATATAGGTGGCTGACAGGTAAAGTTGAAAAGGTGACCTGTGTGCAGGTAGAGAGGCTGATCACCCAAATATCTATCTTATCTATCTATCTATCTATCTATCTATCTATCTATCTATCTATCTATCTATCTATCTATCTATCTATCTATCTATCTATCTATCTATCTATCTATCTATCTATCTATCTATCTATCTATCTATCTATCTATCTATCTATCTATCTATCTATCTATCTATCTATCTATCTATCTATCTATCTATCTATCTATCTATCTATCTATCTATCTATCTATCTATCTATCTATCTATCTATCTATCTATCTATCTATCTATCTATCTATCTATCTATCTATCTATCTATCTATCTATCTATCTATCTATCTATCTATCTATCTATCTATCTATCTATCTATCTATCTATCTATCTATCTATCTATCTATCTATCTATCTATCTATCTATCTATCTATCTATCTATCTATCTATCTATCTATCTATCTATCTATCTATCTATCTATCTATCTATCTATCTATCTATCTATCTATCTATCTATCTATCTATCTATCTATCTATCTATCTATCTATCTATCTATCTATCTATCTATCTATCTATCTATCTATCTATCTATCTATCTATCTATCTATCTATCTATCTATCTATCTATCTATCTATCTATCTTATCTATCTTCTATTACAGTATCCTGCCTGGGTGGATGATGTTTTGACAATACAAACGAATGTGTTTCTGTGAGGAAGTAGTCATTATTTTATTTGAATTGTATAAGGTTTTCCATCATTATCTCATTTCTTCAATTGAAATTTCTTCATTTTCATTTCTTCGATTTCAATTCATTTCTTCATTCAATCCATTCTTCATTCAATTCATTTCTTCAGCCAAACATCACTGGTTACAGGATAACTGTACTAACTCTGTAAAGGTGCTTTATGTATTTTTCTGTATAGAGGGCCAAATTTTGTTTTTGATTATGCTGTTTACTCATCTGGGTACACATTTCTTTCTTCATCCTTATCCTGCTATCATTCAACTATGAGAAAGAAGGTAAAGAAATGAAAATTACTGAAAACCCTTCACTGATCATGAAAGATGGGTGGATATGTACAGCTGTAGTTGAAATGCAGGCATCCAAGAGGGAAACTATCAGCATAAAAGAGCAGCATTGCACCGTATAAACACACAGCAGCTGCAGCAAAGTTTGGCCTGCAGTCTGTGAGGTAAATTGTGATCCCAAAATTATTCAGTAGCATCCACTGTTATCCTTTCACGGTGTATTTCTGCTGTGAAGACAAAGCTTTGATTGAAATCTGGAATGATGCTAATTACACAAAGTCCTTGTGAACAGCTGAATTCCAGTGATATCCTGTGATTAGCACAGGAGTCACCTCTGACAATCAGGTCTTTTGCATCATTTTTCCTTCATGCCTTTCCCATCTCTTTCTTTTCAGGTGCTTACAGACTGAAGATGAAGAGATACTGAAGTCCATGAAATCTTGTGTTAACGAAACACTCACAACTGTTGCCCAGTATTTTGGCCAGTTGATAGAGCTGGTTTTAACACAAGAGGCACAGGTAGGTTTATAGTAAAAAAAGCTCCAAATCAAAAAGGTCTTCCAAAACTGTTGAATCTTGAGGGCAACCATCCATTAAGGATGCAAGGCTGGGTTGGATGGGGCTTCTGAGAAACCTGATCTAGTGGAAGGTGTCTTTGTTCACGGCAGGGAGATGGCAACTAAATGATTTTAGAGGCCCCTTCCAACCCAAGACATTCTATAATTCTGTGATTAAGAGGAGGATTAGAATTACAGCTCTCAATTTTCAACAAACTTATGATCAGTAACTCAAATATGTTGCAATGAGATTTAGGTGTTCATATTCTCAAATTCTCCAATAACCTGAAATCCCACACAAAATTATCTTCTAGCTCACCATGTTACATATTTTTCCTGATGTCTCTTTCTTGCAAGGCATCTGAATGATAACTTCTCATTGTCCCTTCCAGCTTTACCCATTCTATGATTTTGATTCTGTGAAAGACACTGAGTAATTACTCTGAGGCTGCAAACGCATTAATTTTTTTTCATTAGATCATTATTGAAATAATAGCATTCCTTCCTTCCTTCCTTCCTTCCTTCCTTCCTTCCTTTTTGTGTTGTTGCAGCAGATAAAGAGGAAAGGAGAGGCTTAGTGAACACAAATAATTAAAAAGCATTTATTACAGTGCCAAAACAAAATTAATGCGTGCTATATTGGTTAAATTCTTACATACCCTGATGTGTTAAGATGGCAAAAAAAAAGTTGTGGTAGTTTCAGAAACATCCTTTCTAGTTTTAAAGGGTTATTACTAGGAGCTGAGGCTATCCCAAATATATTTGCAGAATTACAGTCAAACTAACAAGCTACTTCCTAATGCTCTTTGGTTGGGATTTATGGGAACTACATGAAAAGTGTGAGTTGAAGTGTGTAAATAACTTTGCATATTTCAGATTCTGTGAGTAGGTTCCCATTGTTAAGATGTTTATTCTTTTCAGTCTGAAGAGCAGTTCTTCACTGCTGATATTTCTGCCTTTGGATGTCTTGGCATCTACTGACACACCTGAAATCCTACTCCCTTTTTCTTTTAAGGAAGTGGAATTATTACTGCACATCATCTTGTGTGTATTTGTGCAGCTGAAGGACTTGGATTAGAACTCATTAATAAAACCAATTTTATGACCAGTTTTCTGAGCCATTCAGTCAGGCTATGTGCCCACCTCTGCCATAAAAACACAATGTCTGGGGATTGTTTGCTGCTCTGAAGCAGACTAAGTGTCTGTGTGAGAGATTTCAGCTTAAATTGTGTAAAGAGCTTTTTTTCTAATCAGTGTATCAGGATTTAATTGAGGATAGGTTCATATCAAATTGTGAACTCTTAAGCTCTGTCTTTTATGGAGCATTTTTCTAATGCTAAAGGTGGAAGAACAGAGCCTCTTAAAGGCAAGGTAATTTAATTTTGTATACATAACAGTGTAAAACATGGGATACTTCCTTGCATTTCTTTCAAAGTTGGATTAATATAAAAATGCTTACCTTCCTCCTCCTAGGAAATAAAATTAATTAATCTAGCGATTCTGTGGTTTTTTTCAGAAACGTAAAATGAAATAGACTTCATGTTCTTTCCACAGCTGTGCTTCTCTAAAGCTGCAATGACACGAATGCAAAAGCAAGATAATTATTTACAAAGATTAGAAAATACTTAATCTATTTCCTATATTGGAGAAATAAACTATATTCTTTTATAAGAATGTCTATTTGCCAGTGACATTTTGACTGAGAACAGTGATGAACCCAGAGCCTTAGAAGGTAGCATAAGAAAGGGTGTAGCAATATTCCTTGTAAATAAGGTGGAAATCTTGTATCAGCATGTGATTCAGCTTCTACACTAATTGAATTAGTTGCCTTCTGAAAATTTTGGTTCAACCCCAGACCAAACACAATAACAATTCACTAAACAGCTGGAGCATTCCATACCGCACGCACCCATTGCCTTACGCTGTTAATATTTATTTTTAAATACCACTGCCCTTGGTTACACCTGCTCAGATGCAATGATAAAGGTGTGCTGTCAGTCTGGCTCCTCCAGGTTTTTTGTCCTGTGTCCCCCAGAGGCTGCTGAGGCAGCTGGAGCTCTCGGGCAGTCTGTACGTCACCGAGTCGGCCATCAGCAGCTTGTCCAGCCTTGCCCAGGAGGGAGCTCACCTCTGCCGCATCATAGCCAAGGTAAGGGGGGCATGGGGCAGCCCAGAGCAAACTAGCAACACAAGCAACTCATTTCACTGAAGAGCAACAAAATTCACTCAAATAAACTACTTTTTTTCCTCTTCTCGTGGTGCTTTTGCAGGTCTTACTCTACAGAGTTTACCACCACAACTATGGCATTAGAGGTTTTTTTCTAGAGGACCACATCCTCCTAATCTTTAATCTAATAAAGCCCAATACCTGTGCAAGCAGCTTCAGTAGGATGGTCAGCTCCAACAGGCTCCTCAGCATTGCTTCAGTTGCAGTTGTCTTTGTGCCATCTGAGGTGTTATCACTTCATAATTTTGGGAACTTTTTTAGTGTCTCTCCTGATTGTACTTTTTAAATACCAGCCATGGAAATGGAGAGAAACTTTACAGTGGACTGTGGCAGGCTGTGCAGAGAAACAGCAAGACCTCTTCAGCTGTATGTACAGGGGGGGTTAGAGATATTATTAAAGATGCAAATTTAGAAATACTTTGCATTCATTATTACCCCTTTACAAAAGACTCATCATTGCAGTTACTTCTGTCAGTGTGTGTTCTCATTTATTGAGTTGTTGGTGCTAACTTTTGGTATAAATGAGTCATTCTGTCAAGATCCATGACACGGGAAATCTCTGCAGAGTTTGCACCTTCGAGGACACTTGGATTTGAAAAAGTGAGAAAGGTGGGACATGGTGTCCTGTTGAGGACAGGATAATCACAACCACAGGGCATGCAGAAAGAGGAAAACCTCCCTCCCCCAGCTACTGCTTGTAGAGAGAACTTGCCAGTTCCTTGTCCTACTCAGAGGCAGGGTTAGACAGCAGCATTTAATTACTTCTGATGTGCCTTTAGATGGATATTTACACCATAAAAGCTACTCCTCTCTTCTGAGGGCTGAGAATAAGTCAGATTCAGAAACCTGTAGTGGGTTCTGTCAACAGCCTGAGAGGTTTAGTTTTTTTTTTTTTAATTGGTATTTGAGCTCCACTCAGTGGTACCCAAAAACAATGTTAAGATGTTGAGTATTGAGGAAGTGCAGAATTAACAAATTGAAGAAAATTGGTCTTGGGCTTTTTATAATTTTACGACTTCCATAACAGTTTAATTTAGCAGAAGTGAAGCCTGACCTTTCATAAATCACTAAGCTAATATATTGCTAAAACCTGGGCGTGTCACAGGTTTACAGCTGAGGAAATGCATCCCCCTGTGCAAAGAACCCTAAGTGGTGTTTGGCTGCCAAATCACAGCGGTGATTGCATCTCCTGTCCTGGGCCTCTGCCTGCCCTGTGCACTGGGAAATGCATTTGTCCAGACTGACCAGCATCCTCCACCCTGCAGTGCCTCAGTTCCCTGCACCAGTGACCAAGGGGGCAGAGGGGCTGTAACAGGCCAGAATTTCAAATAGGTCAAGAGCTCTCTTCAGACAGAGAGACTTAACAGCGCTGAGCTTTGCTTGCTTTGGAGGTTCACTTGCACCTTTCCAAAAGCTCCCAATATGAATAAAATATGCTTTTATTTATTGTTTGCAGGCTTTTCAGCTTTTCCAGTTTTTGAGCAAATAACACAAAAATGTTGCTTGTGCTGCAATTCAAGTTTCATTTGTGACAGGTTTCAAAATCTCTGAAGTAGAAAGGAAGAGAGGGGCACTGGCTCTAGTTAGCTATGACATGAACAGTTAGCTATGACAGTAAAAATTCAGGGTGATTTCCAAACAAAAAATAAACAACAAAACAAAAAAAAAAAAGATTTTTTTCTCAGCCATTATGAGGGATTGATTATTTGTTTACCTTGAAAGCGAAATTCAGCAAATTTGTCCATATCACCTTGAAGTCTTACTCTCCATGACAAAGTGTGGTCTTGTGGAACACTGCTGTTAGGCTTTTTCCTGTCCCAAGCTAAAAGTTACAGCTCTAAAGCACACCAATCTTGCATGTGCAAAAAAAAAAAAGAACCAAGATAGCGCTGTAAAGATACAATATTACGGGAGCTGGCCTCTCATTTTACATTTTGGTAAGGGTTTCAGTCATCTCTCTCCTTCTCCCCCATCCCTGGTAATATTTTACAGAAATTAAAAAAGGCTATCAAATGCTCCCCTCTATGCTGAAGCATCACCCATAATTTATTCCACCTACAGGCATTCTTTGACACTTTCTTTTTTAGCATGTAACTTTGTAATCTGCTGTGAAAAAATCATGTTGCTGACTCACCCTGGCAGCCAGTAGTAGTTCTCACTAGCTGTCAGAGACATAAAACCTAAGGTCTCTAACAAAAATGAGTAGTAGCACGGACAAGCTAAGAAAATTAGCATTACTTGGAGCAAATGGGTTATAAATAGATTTGGATTAGTAACAACCAGAAGAATTGGTAAAAATCTGTTTAGGAGTTAGAATAAAGAGGTCATAAGAGTGATAAAGAAAATAGAATTTTTTTAAAAAATTAATTTTACTCATAGCATCCAATACCAACTGTATTGAACAGAGTACTGTGACAATAGGCTTGCAAAAGAGAAAGGAACAAAAATGAAGATATCCATACCTCATAACAGCCTCATAACATTATGGAGAATATTTGACTATTGGAATTCCTTATGGCTGTACAGCAGATCACTTGCTCTGAGAAGCTTCTAATGCATCTTGCCTTTTATATGCCAGTTCCTTTTCTAGCAAGTATTTATGATGAAGATCTCTTTGGAGATTATCTGTCAAGGTAATTACAAATGTAGTTAAAGCCTGGATGACAATTTGCTGCACTTTGTGTCATTTCAGGCTGAAACCACAAAATATTCCACCTTAGTATTTTTGCTTCCCTTCTTTATTCACTCAATCCACATAGTTTTGGTGACTGTATTTCAGATGATTTTGTTACCTAAAACAGCATCCCACAAAACTGAATTCCTGTTAATCCAATATGGGAGAGAAGTAGGTCATCAGGTAGTAAAGCAGGTCCCTCTCTTCCTCTGAATGTTTACCCACTTGACTAATTTATCTACGTCCCTGTCAGATGGAATGGTTTGGCATCATTGCAAAAGTTACAGGGGATGAATCCTGAAAAAGGTGAATAAATTCTGAGAAGTGCTCTGATCCCAGTGAAGGGACTGGTTTTGCCAAGCCATGGGATCAGGCTCAGTATTTTCCACCTGTCCAACATTTCACTTACAGATCTCTGGGTTCATTACTCATGGTGAATATTTTACAGCTTAGTAATGGCACATGGGGCACAAAATAGAGAGTACAGATCTCCTCCTGACAAATGCAGTCATAAATCACTTCCTGTCCATCAAAGGCAACATCAGGGCACCCATTTGGCATAGAAAAGGCTGAAAGCAAATGTGCCAGCATCACTTGAGCATTACTAGATTTGTCCACAAACTTTTGCTTATTATAGCTAAAGCAGAGGATCAGATCATCCCTGATTCAATTGAACTGTGGGAAAATTCAAATTGATAATGAAATTTAAGCAAAAAAAACCCAACAAAATTGTTACCTTTGGCTTAGGAATGACAGTGCAACAGCTTTTTCCCTATATTTTTGATAGATAATTTAATTACTGCTTGAGTGAAATATCAGTATCCTTTTGTGGAAGGAAAAACATGACTGAAAGAAACTTTTTTGTTAGTGTACTGCCTCTTTTCTAATTTAAAGGCTCAGAAATATCTTACTGCCTTAGCCTATATATAGCAGTACTAGATATAAAATAACAGACACATGAATGCTTCTCACAATTCCAGAAATAAGTTTTACTCCTGAAAAACTTCAGTGAGCCTATTGTTTTCACTGATGCCATAAAAATTCCATATATTCGTGCAAAGATGTGATCTAAAACTTCTATCTGGAAAATATGTTGAAGAGTTAATTTTGCCTAATTCTATATGACTTGGTATAAATTTTTTGTTAGACTGAACAGAGGGCTTTGCTTCCTCTATTATTCTCTACTGTATTCAAGCAGAACTAGCACAAAAATATAGAATTCTGAAAATGTGTAAAGCCTGAATCGCAGCCCAGAGGTTTTAAGTCTGTTGAGCTTTCAAATAATGGTTGAGGAGAAAATGGTAGAGGAAGAACTAGATTATTTCTGTGAATCTAAAAATATTTTTCAACAGAGTCTACTGAAACAGGCTTTAAAAAAGGGTGTACTTTTCACTTGGTCCATGATTTCAACTATTTTTAATTTACTGCTGTAATCTGAACACTTTTGGCTGAGATCTTTCATCTGTCATCAATAATTTAAATGCTTTCGTCTTCATCATATATCTGATTCTACATCATAAAAGACATATGTAGTCTACCTGATAGCACAACATTCTGAAATGAAAAATAATTTTTAAAACCCCGCCACAAGAAGTGAAACTTTGTTGGTATTTATTTAAATATTTACATTTTTTATATGATTTTTTTTTAAACTTATGTTTACAAGCTGTGTTGGAAATTAATTAAGGGTAGCTAATCTAGTATGTACTCAAGTCTTTGCCACTATAGTATTTAAAGAAAAACTTTTAGGAATGCAAATTTTATTTATTAGAGGATGAAGATTTGGATTGTCTGTTTAGAATTTGACACCTATTTCCACCTGATTTTCAGTACCTCTTCAAATATATGACCTTCCCGTTCATAATTTTAGCATTAAGTAAATTTTGTGTGGAGCTCGGAAATGTAGAGGAACGGGAAATATATAGTAACAAAATCTGTTTTATACTAACAATATGGCTGAAGGATCAGTTAAATGTCACTCTAATTGCCACCTATTGATGGTTCTTTGCAATTTTTGCAGGAATGTCAGGTTTAATTTAAATGGAGCTTGTAACTGTGAGAAGTCAATCACTTAAGCACACCTCCTACTGAGGTTGTATCACTTTTTCATCACTTAGTGTACAAGCATTAATCCACTTGAGTTCTCTGTGTGAGCTTAACACCCTCTTTGTTGGTGTTGTTACGATAGCAATTTTGGATAAACTACTAAAGGAACCTGCTCCCCCTCCCAATCTTGATTAAATCCTAGGGAAACCTCTAGAATTACTTTCCTGATGGCTGTTTTTCCCCTGCAGGAAGGAGGTGTCGTTGCTCTCTTTAAGATCTGTCGCCAGGATTGTTTCAGGTGCCTTTATCCCCAGACCCTGAGAACGCTGGCATCAATTTGCTGCGTGGAGGAAGGGATGCACCAGCTGGAAAAGGTGGGCACTTCAGGGCTCCCTGTGTCATAAAATAGAGAAGCCCTGTCTTTAATCTCTTCCAGAAGTTGATAATTTGGTGGTGTTTGATACTGTGTTCCACACTATGCTCACCGTTTCTGTGCTGAACACATCTTCAGCCTTTAAAAAATTAGTCCCAGCTGTTACATATTATAAGTTGCTCTGCATACAGACCTGCAGAAAAATTCTTCCCATAAAAAAGCATCTTTTACTGTCTTTTACTCTGTATAAGTTTCTGTAAACAAATCTCTGAGCTGTGTTTCAAAGACATTTAAATTTCTTTACCTATCTCCCGATATGAGAAATAGAAGTTTTCTTTCTTTCAACCTATGAGGTGAAAAGTTGTTATCTCTAATTTTGTAAGCTATTCTAGCATTCTTTAGTCAAAGCTAGAAGCAAGAGCTTCAAACTACTCCAGACTAAACAAATAATAACCCAAATCCTTTGTACTATAAAGTCATGTTAATAAGTCATATTTAACCTTCTAATATTATTATGAAAAGTCCTTTGTCAACGTATAAACCACAACAGTACCCAGCAATAGCATTATCCTATTATCCTTGCACAAACAACCTTTATAAGTGGGGATAATTTTGTAAAACAGGTAAACATGTTAGCGACTACATCAAAAAGGAGAACAAAAACTGGAGAAATTATGTTTTCTGGACTCTCTAAAGTGTTTTGAAACTCCTCTGCTTCAAATGGTCCTTAAAAGACAGAAGGCTTTATACCTCTTTAAATCCTTTCCTGATGGTCTGACAGGGCTCTGCTTGTGGCAGTGCTGCAGCTCGTGAGAGCTGGAGTTGCACAGAAAGAAGTGGGACAGACACAGCCACTAGTCAATCAAAAAATGTGTCTGCTAATCAGCAGCAGCTTCCATAAAAGCCACTTTTAACTGCGATGGCCAACATCAAAACATTATCCAGAAATAAATTATATCAACTTCTTAGGCTGCTTTCCTTTCTCACATTCACTACATACTGCTATGTTTTGGAAAATGAACTCTTCTGGTCACTAAATCATGATCTCATCCTTTGTATTTCATAAAAGAGTCATCTTCCTCAGCTGAATAATGGCCTCTTCAAGTTAATGATAAATGATTTCACTGCCTCTTTACATTGGCGTGTCTTGTAATTTACTTCCCCGAATTTAAGCAAACTGTGACAGAACACCTGGAGCAAAAAGCAAGTCTCTGAGTTTACAGTAAATGAAGATGACTTGAATTTTCTTTTAACATAATGCTGATTCAGACTGACACCAGAATCAGTCTAAAAGTATCTTTCATTTTGTCCATTATAATGGTGGAGTTAATAGAGTTAGAAATGAAAAAGATTGATTCAAGTCACTCAATCCAATTCCTGGCAGTGTCAACATGTGTTTAACGTGGCCCATATCAAAGCTGGTGGAACAGGGGTCCCAGAAAAATGAACACTCTCAAGCTCACGTTTCTTTGATCTGCTTTAATGTTGGCCAGTAAAATTGTTAAGGGTAAAGTAAAAGTAAAATTGTTAAGGGTAAAGTAAAAGTAAAATAGTTCGGGGTAAACCTGATCACAACCAGGATTGGAGCAGGGTTGAAAGGGTTTTTAACTGAAATCCCTACTTTCAAGGCAGGGATTCTTAAATCATTCTTAATTCTTAAATCGCCGTCTTTAAATATGAATAGTTTATTTCTTTCAAAATTTGAAGTACACTTCCAAAGAACACAAAAAAGAGTTAAAAGTATTAGCAGTCCTGTAATTACAAAAATTATCATAGGACTTCTTATCTGGCAGAAAGTGTGGCTTCTTTTATCCAACAAAGTATCTGGGTGCTGGTGAATCATTTCATTTCTCTAATATGGATATCATTATGCCACCTAGTGCATTAAAATATCAGTGCAATTTGAACTGGATTTTCAATGACAGAAACTTCCTTTAAAAAACCCCAAACTTGGCTGCCAAGCTATTCAGATTAGAAAAATCAAGATTAAAAAAACCAAAACAAAAAACCTATGCAAACCCTCCCCTCTGTATTTTTCAATTAGATTGCACAGCCATTGCAGTGTTTAAAAAACTACTTAAAAGAAAGCAGCAAGAACTATCATTTCTTATGAAACACTTATCTGAGAGGTAAACTAAAAGGGGGTGGTACACTTTCTGCAGTAATTGCAATGCTTAATTACTAAAAACATCAGGAATACTGTTTATTTATCCAATGCTCCTTGATCTTCCAATTCAGTGCTCATTTCTAACGACATAGAAAATTGACTATTCTAATAAAATGCATTTCTTTCAATTTTTTTTTTAACAAGTCTTGTTCTTCCCAGCCACACATCTATAAACGTATCACATTGAACAAAGCCATTATCACCTTTTTTATCAGCTTGATAAACAAGCTGGTCTTTGCTATAATTGCAGTGATAAGGTAGTTGTTGCAATGATTAGCTTTTCCTCTTTTAGATGAATTTAGTCAGGTCTGTGTACAATGATGTAAAATCAGTTGGTTAAAATGTGACTTTGGAGCAATTATTTCACTTGCAAGTACTTGACTGGATTTTGATAATATACTGGTACTCATACTTTGCTGTACATTGAAGTGCAGAGCTCCAGGAACTCAAGAGTGACAAATTAGGCGATTAAAGTAGAAAAATGGTGAAGAAATAGTCTCATTGTGTGCCTGAGAACTGCATAAATAAATGTTCTCTGTAAGCTGTGCTCAACAAGTGGTAATTTTTGTGCTTCAAGGTGCTTCAAGCTGCTTGTGGGTGTCTGCTTATTAGATAAACTTTAATTTTGTAATCCAGTCTGACACCAGCAGGTTTGAGATCATTATTTGGTCTGATCTTCCTGACCAGTCCTACTTTAGAGTGGAGTGGAGAGACCCTGGAAAAACAACCAGAATATATTATTTCTATAGCTGTTTGTCCCTGTACCCAAGAGAACTTTGTCATCTCTGTCTTGTGGCACTCAAGCATTTTTAGGGGGAAGCTCACTGCACCAGAAAAGTTGGTTATTCTTGATCTGGGCATTCCAGAGTTTTTACAGACACAATATACAGGTAGTTGGGAATAGAGAAAATGGATAAAATCCCTAAACCCCGAACTGAAAGGAGTTTGTGAGAGCTGAGCATGCCTGAAACTGAAGAGCAGTGTTAGTGCTGCACGTGCAGCCAGATCTGGTGCTGTGTCCTGCTCTGAGGTTTGGGGCAGAAATACAGTGATGATGTGGGAGATTGGCTCGAGATTTGTTGAAGGTTCTGGAGAGAAGAATATCTGAACCTTCATGAGTGTGTTTTGCAAACTTAATTCACCTCAATGTAGCAAGGAGAGCTGGAGGCACAGAGTTGGGATAGATTATTGTGTGTATTTAGTGACACTTAAGGCTCAGAAAAAGTAAAAATTGGTATCTTGGTGATGTATATCCTGCAAATTGCATTAGGAGTAACTATTTCCAATGAAGACACGCACAAAATCTAACAGATATGGGTTTCAACATGGAGCAAACCTGCCTGGAAATGGGGTTTGTGTTTGAATAGACATTGTTTTTTCTAAAGCAATTCTTCAGGCCTTGCCCCTCTGAGCGTACATTAGGTCCTTGTTTTGCAGAGCTGTCAGGACAAAGTGTCTCCCATACATTTGGTGACATGCAGCTTCATTAAGGTCTGAAAACTGTGGCACTTTCTCTGCTTCAGGGCTGTCTGTACAAAAGCTGTTGGTGGTGGTGGTACTAAAAGGCACAGCTTTCCAATTTTTGCCTTACTGAAGCTCAGTTGTGTGGTTTTTCACTAAAGCTTCTGTGGCAATAAACTTCTGCTTCTGCTGCAATAAAAGAGCTACAGAGCTCGTTCAGAAATTAATAGCAAACAGTTCAATATACTGCATTTTTTTACTGTGCATGTGAAATGTAATCACATTAAAAAAGGCAGGTTAGGTGGGACCTAGATCAAGGGTCAACTGCCACAAAAACAGGATGATTACACGAACAGCCAGCTGCCTAAATTTTAACAGTGTGCTGAGTATGGTTACTTCCCTAAATTCCTCCCAGGCAAAACCACCACATTACATTATTTAAACTATTCCAGAAAGCAAGACACTTGGCATCAGCTCATTAAGAGGAGATAATCCAGAGACACTGGTGACAACAGCTGTTTCTTTCGTTAGTAAAACCTTTTTAAAAAATGACACAGCTTTTATCACTGTGCTTTAAGCAAAATTCCCCAGGAATAGATTACAAATTACTCTGAATCCTTCATTTAAAGCACACTAAACCAAATTACCCCCAGAAGAAGAAGGGTAAAGAAAGTATGAAATGTACATTATCTGTGGCTGGGAAACAATATGAATTTTATGAAGATTTCTAAAACATGAGTGACCTAAAAATCTATTAGGTCACTGTGAACCCGGTCTGAGCCTTAGAATAACCATATTCTCATACACAGTAATAATTTCTGCATGATGGTATTGCAGTCTGTCCATGATACAGTTGAAAAAACAAGCTTTTCTGGGGAATGAAGTAAAATGTACATTACGGAACCTCCTACTACAACTTACTCATAGTTTTTGGATGAACGTGTGTTGATTACTTAATTCAGTTCTAACCACTTTGAACTTTCAGTTTCAAACATTAACCTCAGTTAAAATCATGGAGTAACTTTGCCTCAGGTGAAGTCTCAGCTGCTAAAGCCACTGAAGTCCATGTGAGACGTGACTGTAGGGTGAGACAGAAATGAGAACTCTGTACTAGGAGGAAATTCCTCACTGTGAGAGTGGTAGAGCACAAGAAGAGGTTTCCCAGAGAAGCTGTGGATGCCCCATCCCTGGAAGTGTTCAAGGCCAGATTGGATGAGGCTTTGAACACATCCATCCTGGTCTAATGGAAGATGTCCCTGCCCATGGCAGGGGGGTTGGAAGTAGATTATCTTTAAGATCCCTTCCAACCCAAACTATTCTATGAATTATGAAGAGGGCTTTGATTATGAGAGCTTGGATGGTATGAAGGCAAAGTCACTAATTTGAAGGCTGAATGTAAAAGTTAGCTGGTGGCCCATGGATTTCACTGTCACAGCATGGGGAATGCTCCACAATCATAAATGTTTTAATTTTCATAGTACCTGGTATACAGTGGAAGTGACTTTGTACAATGCAAGAGATGGAAAATTTTCCCGCTCTGAATGAACTATATAGCTGCCTTCATATTTCATTATTCCAAATGCAAAATGATAAGGGGTGTTATTAAGAATACTTTTGTAGAAAAGGTGTGTGAGACTGCCAGTTGAGGTAGGAGAAACTCTGAGGCTGCTACATTTAAAAGCATGTCTGCAGGTTGTTTTCTTCTTTTAAGAAGTGCAAGTTTTCTGAGAAAAGGGGAAATGTTGATTTTTATTGTGGCAAATGGTGGCTTATTTACAGGACTTCCAATAACAAGAAAACTTCAGAAAGTGCATATCTCTGCCTCAGCCTCTTAGCCCTTATTGCTCCTCAGAGAAGAGCTTTGCATTAGTGTTTCTTTGTTTATTAGATGAAAAATTTTCATGGCCTGTTTTAGTAGTTTCAGAACAAGGATTAGATGGTCTCAAAGATGATAAAAATTGCATGGTTATTTTATTCTAAAATGAGTTGAGTTCAAGAACTAAAATGATTAAGAGTTAAAAAAAATTCACAACGGCCATAGTTTTCAAAGTTTAGTTTTAATACAAGGAGATAGTCAAATTTCATGTTATTCTGTTTCCTGGGGGAGACAGGATAAAGCTGGGTAATAACAACAAAATACAGGATCCTTAGAAGCCATTAGAAGGTATCAAGTTATCAAGGAGCCCTTCTCTTGTCTCTTTTCCACAAAACCAGGTCACGTGCAGCGTTACAACCCTTTCTGAATTTTTCACGGGCCGTGTTGGCAAACACATCCTTAATGCTGTTTTATAAAGAGGAATTCTTTTATGTTCCCTAAAGCACTGCTTGCTTACAGGAGAAACTTGTGAAGCTTCACAGTTAGGAAGAGCCTGGAAACTTACTTCCTGCATGCTCAAAACCACAGAGCACTGGCTTGTGTGCTGAAAACATGTGAAATGATTTAGGTGGATAGGGTTCAAGTGATGCATTGCTTTTACAGCCCTTTGGCTGGAGAACCAGCTCTTCTGCTCTAATTCACTTCCTTTCATCCTGGACCACTCTCTTGGCTCATCTTCCGTGGCTGTTTGTAGCCAGGCTTTGAAATCACACTTGTGAAGTTACAAACAGTAAGCAGGGATGGATAAAGAGGTTTCTGAGTTTTGAGAGAGAAGGGTAACATTTTGAAGTCTAATTCTGGCAACTTTTGACACGCAGAGCACAGCACACTGAAAGTTGGTGGCATTGATAGCTGGAGCTGGGAACTGTGTCTCACTGCTGTCAGTGGGTAATTGTGGAAGTCACATGAGAATGAAGAGAAATGAGAAAGAAATATAGGTCAAACTTAGAGAAATAGCAGGAGGGACAATATATTGAAGCTGCTTTTCACATATCTTTTTAGATAACCAGGCATATCTGTTTCAGTAGCTGGGTTTATGCTACAATTAGATAATGTAAAGTTCTACGCTTGCAGCTCTTTAATTTACTGGACACTTCTTCTGAGTAAGGCTGTTTAATTAATTGGCAGTGAAAAATGTGCTGTGTTTGGCAAATTACATTTCTGTCAAAGCTCCTGCAAGGTTCATTAAATCATATCTGAGAGTGCAGGAGCTGCCCTTCCTCAAGTGCTGCCTTCGTGTGTGGTTCAAGTTTTACCTTGGACTACACAGCTACGTACACAAAATTAGCAAATGTAGCCTCTTTCAGCACCTTCCCAGGCAAGAGCAGCAAGACTTCTTAGGTCACTGCAGAATCTGATCATCTTGGATGCAACACACTGCAGTTTGAAGGTGAAATAAGGAAGTCATGGAAGTGATATTTGTGAATACTGAAAAACACTGTGAAAAGAGGTTTAAAAAAATCCCATCCCCCCACAAACCTCACAACAACAAAGAAAAAAGCTTAAAACCAACTGGGAGCCAGTCTCTGAAGTAGCATTTTATTTGTTGAAAGCAGTTACACAGTAGATTAAAATTTGTTCACTTTATGGCAGTACCCATTTCATCATGCAAAAAGGAAAGCAAGGGTTTTTTTAATGCCTCATTCAAGAGATGTAGAATTGAATAAAGACAGACAAGTTGGTGCAGGATTATGGTAAATTGCCAGCTCTCCATAGCAAAAAAAATGTACACACAAACTGCTTTGGCTGAGGTCATGGCCATTATTTCAATTCTGTTAAAATGACTAATGAAATTATCATTTTTGTGTTGTTGTAGCCCTGATGCTCTAAAGAGATATGTATCTGTTGCTCTGATAAAAGATATTATCTCTACAAATCTTGCTTAACTTAAATCATATTATAGCTTTTAAAAGCGGGAGAAAGGGGCCAGCAAGTGCACCAGTAAAGATAACATTTTGATAATACTGGTGAAGGAGGACAACATGACACTCTGCTAAGGAGTTGGTGACTGCCTGGCTTTGGATGACACAGATTCTATTGTTTATTAGCAGATCCAAATATAGATCTCTATTGCATTTAGATATCTGGCCTTGCCCAGATTCTGCAAACATATAAATGTGCACTCAGCCTTAAATATCTGAGTAATTTAATTGAAAAAGCAAGAGAACCACTACCTGCTAAAAATTTCAGCAGGCATGCACATCTGATGGTCTGTTCATGACTGAGATTTCTGATGGCAATAAATTTCATTAAGTAAATATTGATTTGTTGACTACTGAACACAGTGCTGTGCACAAAGGGAAACTTTTAGAGTTAAATCAAGTAGGTGAAAGATCTTTTTCATAAACTTTGTCTGCCTTTTCAATGGAGTGCAACAGGCAGTCTATGAGTTGACATAAAAATCTACCTGTAAATTGTTAATGTTAACAATTTATGGATAGATTTCTATGTCAATTCAAGGTGACTGTCCTCTAACCCAAATGAATACTTGAAGTTCTTTCCCTGTAGTGTGAGTCCTTCCACGTCACCCACAGATGTAGGCTTTGTGAAGTTTGTCCTGCCCTTGAAGTGGTATATTGCTTAAGCTTGGATATGTGATAATGTATCCACATGCAAAAATTTCATAGCAGTCAAAGCAGCCTGAAAGCAGCCTGTTTTATTGTTTTGTTTTTTTTTTTTTTCATGTTTCAGCAAGACCTGATCAGAAGAAGGCATTGCAGTGGCATTCAGGCTTTATCACTGGTGTGCTGGGAGTAAATCTTGCCACTGTTATACTTTTTTCATGGCTCTAGAGCAGTGTTCAGCAAGAGAGAGCTGATAAAATGAGGTGTTCTTTAGCATTTGCTTTCCATACAGGATGTAGTTACTGAAGGAGGAGCAACCACTCTTCTAATCTATCCCCCAGCTCTGCCTTTTTATACACCTCGATTTTATTAATTGAGCTGAAGGAGAGACTCTACAGTTCTTTTTTTTTCTTCTTGTTTTAAGAAGATAAATTTCATCGAAATAGATTTTAAAAGCTGAAAAGGAAAGTCCCCAGGCTATGCCAGGTTACTGAGGTGTACACTTCAAATGGCAAGGTCAACTTGGAGCAATGCCTGTGGATTCCCATTCCCTCCAACTTCATTTTGAAAGTTTGGACTGGTGCCACATTACTTCTCTGCACTTGTTTGGCTCCCATATAATTCACACATGGTTTTTGCAGTCAGTTCTGTTAGTATTTTACGCTATCTATTGATTTTATATTTCATTAAGTATTTTATTTCAAGCACTCCAAATAGCTGTAGATTTATGTTTCAAAAGTCAGGGTGTTAAGAGAATTTTATAAATGAAAAATAATTTGGAAATCACCAGATGATGATTTTTCTGTAACAATTTAAAGTATTACTAAAGTGATGACGGTGATCAGGGCAGCGACTTATCCACGAATGACGTCAGAAGGAGCAGAAGCCAGCACATCAAAGAACAGGTGGGTTTTCCCTACCTAATAACAATAATAATAACCATCTATCAAGAAAATTTAATTTTAAGATGAAAGAAACAGCTTACTCAGCTCCTAAACTGAAGGCAGAGATTAATGAGAATCAATTGAAGCATTTAAAAAGAGTGCAAGCAGAGAGCTGTTTTGGACCTCAAATATTCCCTTGTCCCTGACAGAGGCAGAAAGCTGGAAAGAGATGGCCTTACAGAAAGACCTGACAGATGAGTAACTTTGATAATCCTTTTCTCCTCACTCAGCAGGAAACTACTGCATCTCATATCTGCATTTGTAGCCAGGTGGAAACGCATGTACTGATTGTGTTTAGGTTCCACGTTTTAAATAGTTCAGCTGTAGCCATGATAAAAGAGAGAGAGGAGTGAAAATGCTTGTAAAAGGAGACAAATACAAGTAGATAGTTCCCCTCTATAAAATCTCTGCTAATAATAATAAGTTGTGCTGATCTAACCAATCCACCCTGCTGCAGATTTCATGACTCAGTGTTGTGGAGGAAATTTCTGGATCATAGAAAAGCTCAAAGAGTTTACTGCTCAGAGCTTCCCTTTCTTGTTTGGCTGATCCTTGAGCTTACCTAAAACCTCACTGGTTTCTGATACCTCTGCAGGAAGAGAGCAGGTACCTTCCTGCAGAGATCTGGTAACACATCAGGGATTTAAATGCCTCTGGAGCCTGAGGATTCACTACCACCATTATTTTCCTTCTAATCCTTCTCTCGTGTTTATTTTCCCGCCTTAATTACCTATCACTCTGAGAGTTTCTGAGTGCTCTGTATGGTTTCTTGTGTATCTATTCCTGCTTGCATGACATCAATTTTCAAAAATGTTAATACACATTTAATTTTGAAGGACTGAATTCTCAGATGGATGTTACCAAAAAGCAAAAGAAGAAAATCCTTTCTTCATTCATCTAACTGCAGATATGGGATTCATTACTAATATAAAACTATACTGACAGAAGTACTGAATGACCAAAACTCTCAAAAATACAGAATTATTTCTCCTGATTCCAGGTGATTTATATTATTTTTCTTTAGGCCATGCCAGTTGGAAAAAAATAGCTCTGTATATTCATAAATGAGCTGATCTCAGTCATACATGAGGGTAACATGATGGAGGCTGCTAGACAAAGTGACTGGCTTATTTAGTCTGGAAATAGATATTGGTCATGTATTGGGGTTACAGGAGGTGACAGCACTACAGAAAATTGCTTTTCATCACAAGAGCATCCATATTCTGAATCAATTCTCATCTTGACCACTTCCTTGTGCTTGCTTTTTGGTAGTAGTTCAAACTAGCAAAACACATAAACCTCAGCTTATGTTCAGCTTACAACTTGGCTCCTTCCCAAAACCACTTTTGCCACTCTTGTACTCCCATGAGTGCTACTACCCTTCCTGCAGTTCCACGTGGTGCTGACAAGCCCTTGCATCATAGCACTTCCCAGAGTCCACACTTAGGCAGGGAGACTCTAAGAGTCCTGCTGTGACACAATTCAGTCCAGCTATAAGCTGGGAATCTTTTCTAGCTGCAGATACTAAGGAACCTTTGCAAATCAGGTCCAAGAAGGGCTCCCAAAATGGGAAAAATCTGGATGCTGTTAGGGATGCTAACAGAAAAATCTGGATGCTGAGAGGGAAATCCACAAGTTTGTATTTTGCAAATTTTAATTTTATACAGTTGCTTGTGGTTTTTGTTTCATTTCACGCAATGTTTGCCAAAATTATAGTCAAAATATTTGGTCAAATCTTCTTTTCTCCTTTCTCGTCTCCTTTCTCGTCTTTCTGCAAGAAAGTCAGAAAGCTCTTTAGAAAACAGGGAAAAAATAAATGCAGGAAGCTTTTACAATACCAGCTTTGGCCAGTTCTAGCCCTGGCTGCTATTAAACGTTCTACCAGTAAGCTTGCTTGGTTTAAATGAGTGCTTAGCAGTTTAACTTTACGCCTCAAACAGCATGATAGAAACAAAAAACTCAGGGTTTTCCTGGTGGTAATATTCTGACTCTGCTGCATGGGCCAAAAACTAGCCCTTGGTGGTGCTGACTGTTTCCCAGAGGCAGTTGTAAAACAGAAACAAAGGAATCAAACCCAGTGTAATCCAGCTGGCTAATTAGACGAAACCTTTCTTTTCCTTGTGGTGTACACTTGAACTCAGGGCTGCCATTACTCAGGTGAAGTGTCCTGCATGTGCTCCTAACAAACCAAAGGAAGTTAATTGTGTGAGATTTTTCTGCTCAGAGCTACCAGGTGGCTTAACTGAAGCTCACCCCTGATATGTAGGAGTCTCCATGTATTACTTAAAAAAGGGAAGGTTAAACAATAATTAATGGCAGATGATGTAGAGACATGTTTGTGTGTCACTGTAAGGGGATTTTTTTGCTTAGGCTTGTTTGCAGGAAACCACTTAGGTCTGGCACGCTGCCTGATTTACACTAAAACTTTCATGTTTCATAAAGCATCTTTGAAAACACTTAAAGAGCTGTTGGAAAAACAACCTCTTCTGGTAAAGATAATAATCCTGTTAGCTAAACATCTAGCAGCATTGCTTGTGTATTTGCCTGACCTGTACCTTTCTTCTCTTGCCTATCATTAAGTTCCCAGACAGTAGCTCTTTCACTGTGACTGCTCCTTCCCTTGCCACTACTGTCTCGAGCTTTTCCTTTTTGAGAGCTTTCAGTTTGTTCCTTTGCAGTCCCTGGGAACGGATCAGCAAGTTTTGTATGGATCAGGGCATACTCGTATGGTTGTCTGACAAGGATCTTCAGCTGAGATGAAGAAGGAATCCTTATGGGACCAGCAAGTTGAGTTAAGAAGACAGAAGCCTTTCCAGTTTTTGTAGGAGCTCATCTTTGTCACTTTGTTCTCACAAACAAGGTGTGGGAAAGTTTTTGCAGTGACTTAAATTAGCCAAGGACCAGTCCTGCCTGACCAAGCGAGTGGCTTCTCTGATGGAGTGACTACACTAGTGGACAAGGGGAGATCCACTGCTATCATGTATCTGGACTTCTGTAAGGCTTTTGACACAATGTCCTCATACTGAGAATCCTGTCACGCTGGACATGTGTACACTTCCTTTATAGCTCATATATAACTGACAGATAACCTTATTTTCCTGTCACCACTTTTTATTTGAAACTAATTCTTAGTTTCAAGTTCAAGAAAATAATATTGAAGGAAGCCATCAAATAGTACTGGTCCAAACATGGGCTCCTGAGGAACCCCATTGGTCACTGCTCTCCACCTGGACACCGAGGAGCTGATTACAACATTCTGGTTGTGGCAATCCAGCCAATGCATCATCCAACAAACAGTCCATGTCTAGTCCCAAGCTAGCTGGTGTAACCAATGTTTCTTTCTAGCTTCTGTTGTTTCTCCATAATGACACACTTCTGTGTCTCTGCCAGAGTCCTCATGTCTTCTTGTCTGTCTTTGTTTAAAAATGCACTTAGCTGGATTGCAAAAAAATGGGCATTTCTGGCACAAACCCTTCAGAAAATTGGATTTGGAAGGGAGGCTAAAGTTTTCTATTACATCTATCCCATGAAGACTTGTTGACACTCAACAGGGGACCTATAACATCTGTCACTGAAGAAGTTGATCTTTTCTATTCAATGTGCCATGAAATTCTATGATGTCATGACTGCAGTGGTATCTGACAGAGCAGAAACTGTTTTACTAGTTTTACTAGTCCCTACACTGCTGTTCTTAGTTACAACAAGAATATACCAGCTAAAGGTGCTCCCTCTGTCTCTCTGGACTTTATATCCTTTCCTCCCTATGTACACCCATATTTTGTAAGGCAATAAGCACCTTCTGTGTGTATCTTGAATTTTCAAAGAAAGCCCTTCCAAGAAGAGTTTGTGGCAGCCCCAGTGTGACTGGAGGAAGTGCAGAGCTGGGTGCTCACAAGGCTGAGCCTTATGCCACTGGAGAGACCGTGTCACATAAAGATGTACAGCAAGAGCCATGAAAGATCTGCCTGTGATGACATAAGTTCCTGGTCACTCTATTGTCTATTAATCCTCAGCTTTACTAGCCAGAGTCCCTGATTAACTATGGTTTATAAAATAAGGGAAGGAAACTAAACCTAAAACAAAGAAACATATCAAACACTAAAAAACAAGAAAAATTGGAAAGCTGTGCTGAGGTTAAAGCCTTCTGATACCATGACAATTGCCCAGAAGAATTCTGAAGGCAGAACAAGTCCCCGTGGGAAAGTATTTCTGATGGCTGTGCACAGGCAGTTTCCTGAGCTGTTGGTGAGGTAGGAAAGATCATGCACATCCTAGATTCCTGGTAGGGGGACTGGGCCTCTCCTAGCCATAAATTTTTAGTTCAGATGTTAATAGAAAGATAGGGATTTCCCAGTTTTTGGTAGCACAAATTGGTTTATAAACCTGAACTTCTTTCCACCTGTGACCTTTCCTTTACGTCCTTGTGGGTATGCCTAATAGACACACATCCATTTAGAGAGCAGGTAGACAGTTCTTTTGTCCTGTTGCTGTTTCTGACATGATTCAGTCAGGAGGCATAATGGGGTGATGGTCACCCCAGCAGAGTTTGCCATGTCTGATGGACAGCAGCTGGAAAGCTGATGGAGCACTAGAGCAGAGCTGCTCCAATAGAGTGAAATTCTGCCTCTGTCACAATCTTCTTTTGCAAGTGTTTCCATTTCCTGCCCTGGGTGAATTTCTTGAACTTATTAGCTTACCCTGCCAAGTGACTAGCTGTTTCTCCTTAGCCACAAAGAGCCACTTTTGAGTGCCCAGCAATGCAGGAATGTCCAGGCTGCAGGGTACAGGTCTTACCTCTTGCCTCCAGACTTACACCACAGATCTGTTTAGCTGCTGGTACCAATGATTTAGCTGGCTTTGAACAACTGCGGGTCAGATTAAGATTCAGTCTACTTGCTGCTTGCTTTTGCTGATTTCCCTGCTTTATTGTAGCCTTCTTCTCTCTTGCTGCTGTATCTTCAGGCCTTAGAAAAGTCTAGACTGCCAGATTAATGCTTACATGTTCTTTTTTTGCCATCTCTCTGATAATATAACCTATATTGGGCAGAGTCACTCAAGCTTCTGTTTGCAATAAAGCCTGTGTCAGAATATAGCAGATTTTCAAGGCAGTATTTTGGATCTCTGCTGGGAAAGGCTGAGATCATTTCAAAGGCCAGTGACTATAGACATTTCTGTACTTATCAGTGTCACTTTCTACAGGGGTTGAGAGGAGTGAGAGGAAAGACCAAGTTGCAAAAGTAGACTTCATAAACACTGAGACACTGCTTCCCCCATCTTCAGCAAATTGAAACAATTGTGGTTATGTCAGCTCTGCCAAATGAGTAGGATAACAAATCATTCCAGGATAGAAGGCTGGCATGAAAATCTCATTGTAGCAGTATTTTGCCTGGAAGAATTTTGGATGTTTTCTGTAAGCTCTCAAAGTACTCCATTAGGTAATATTTATTT
>VXAX01004763.1:235174-317589 GCA_013399835.1 Leptocoma aspasia
TTATATAGATTATTGAATATATTAATATAATGTATATATTTAAATATTTTTATTTATTAATACAGTATTAGTTGATATTACTTAGTTATTTAGTTAGTTACTTCTTTGAGGCCTGGGAAAAGGAAATAAAGCAAAAGACAAGAGCAGGGATAATGTGAAATAGACTAAAGGTGATTGAATTGTCTGCCCAGAATTTTAAAAAGTGATAACCTTAAATTTCAGTCTTTTTAGATTACAGCTTGAATCACCAGAATGGTTTCTATCAGGTGTGGATATCCATGCACCATCAAACAGCAATTAAATCCAGTCCATAAAACCAATACTTAATCGCTATTAATTTAAAAGTTGGCTGATAATGTACTTTCAGTGTTACTGCCATCCTTGGGATGTGCACACAGTTTAAGAGCACTGAGTGAGTGTTGTTAATGTATCTGCAGGTCTGTGGTAAGACTTTACCCTTGTGCTGGTTAAGCTGTCATCAGATCACTTTAGATGGAGACATAGAGCAACAGAACAATTTGGGCTGAGAGGGACTTTTAGAGGTCATCTAATCGAGGCCCTCTGCAGTGAGATTAAAAAAGATAGGGCAAAATAGAGGGTTAAGCTGATTATCAGTCATCATGGAGGAAGAGATCCACACATGGGGCAAAAGGGCTTATTCAAGCACCAGCTCAGGAAAGAATCTGAGCACTTTTGTATCGTCGTGGTCCATGCATTGAAGAAAAGACTCTTGACGACAATTTCAGAAGGCTAACGCGATTTATTAAAATGACTCCATAATTCTAGTATTTTTCTATATCTGCTCAGCAGAGAGCATTCTCCATGCTCCTGCTGCTGCTTCGTCCAGGGAATGTGTCCGAATGGTTTACAATATCAGAAAGATAAAGTAATTTCAGCTCCGTCTCCTCATAGGTAGGAGGAGGCCAACCAATTCCATGTCCTTGAAGAACAGACACAGATATTTTGTTTACAGAAAGCTTATACAGAGTAAAAGACAGCAAAAGGATGTTCTCCCATGGGAAAATGATCAGAAGGCTTACACACAGAGAAACCTATAATATGTTCATAGCAACACTTTTGCATTAGAGCTTTCCAGCTGTAGCGATCTAGGAAGAATTAAATCATCCTCGTATTTCTGTGCTAAAATGATTATCACGTGGTGTTTTAGGGTCATAAAAACAAAGTGGTAATTCCCTACATATGGTCTGAAAACTTCACGGCAGGGAAGCACAAGTTGAAAGTTTTGCCAGGCTGTTGATTCCCCGCAGTAAATGCACATTATGCTATGCAATAGTGGCACCCAGTGGAGGCTGGAATTACAGCAAAGTTTGTGCTGCTCCTGGGTATGGTTTGCTCAGATCTATCCTGTGTTTAGGAAGGCAGCAGAGGACTTGGGAAGAGAGGTTTATGGGACCAAAGCTACACACCACTGAAGCATCCTCCTAAATCAAGGCAAGCCATGTCAAACGGGCATTTAATCTGAAAAGTTTAGGTTCCCTTATCTGTTCACAACAGCCTGGATGGTGTGAGAACACTTTTCCTACAAGATAGACCCTCTCCCTTAACTGCATTAATTAAAAAAATAATAAAATCCTTAAGCAACATCTAATGCAAGAGCATCCTTGGGGGAGTGGTGGAAAATGCTTTCTATTCCTACTGCCCTGAGAGTACTGCTTGGATAGTGGCAGTATCAGCCCTAAAAGCTTGGAGAGAATGTGGGGAGCAGGAAGTGTGCACAGGGGAAAGGGGGTCAGGAGGAAAGCATGGCTCCTTGTTCAGTTTCAGCCTGAAAAGGCTGTAAGGTGCATGAGAGAGGAGTTGAGAGCAGGAGGAATGCCAGGAGTGTCAGGTAGGGAAGGAATTATCAAGGGGAAATGTCTTCAAGCTTTAAATTCAGGTAATGCTAACAGCAGCACCACTAAAATAAATGGTCACTAATAATAATCTGCTAGCAGAACAACCTCAAAAAAACCTATGCTACAAAAGGAATAGACGGTCAGATTTCTGTAAAGAATGAATGATTTACTGCGGGGTGGTCAGCATGCTGCTCCGTGGGGAATAAGGCTATCTGCACTTGTCATCTTCTGGTTATTGCTTTCTCAGGCATCATCTATTGCAAATAGTTCTGATGAACAGGGGTTTGGGAATAAATGACACGTAGTGCTGAAGAGAATGGAGTGAATTAGAGTAACATTCCTGCACACAAGGTGCTGTTGAGCTCAGATTTCAGCTCCTGTTATATATAGGCCTACTCATAAGGTCACAAAAATGTGATGAATGAGAACTGTGATCTGAGTTGCTAAAAAACGTCCATCCTTAACTGCTCTAGCACTGTCTGCCCTCTGCATTTATTTTAGCATTTAGTTATAAGCACCACATGCTTTGGTGTTTTGTCCATAGTGGAGTTATTCTAGATCTGCAAGTAGTGTCTGGATGCAGGAAAACACCTCCAGGACTTTCTGTTGATCTGGTTATTATTCAGTCTGAGAAACACGGAATTTCTGGAGAAATGGAAGTTTATTTGAAGGATAATAAGTAGCATTATTATAATGGCCTATGTTCACATATTATGTGGCTGTAGGTAAGTAAGCTTTCATCTTCACTTTTTTTATCATAGCATGGGGTATGAGAGGGAAATGAAGTCACTCAGGAGTAAGAATCCCCCAGATGTGTAATGTGAACTTCATGGCTGATCCAAACATGATGTTTTACTACTGTCTAGGCTGAGGAAGCAATTATAACAAAAGAGAAGGCAAAAGAGCTGTTAGAATAGGTTTGCAATTTATTTTTGAGAAAGATATACTTGATTTGTTCTGAGAAAAGTAATTAGAAGGCATAAATCACCTTTTAGTTACTAAAGATTGCTTCTGTCTCATCCTGTATCCTGGAAGAAGAACTGGGTTACAGGATCTCACCTAGGAAATATTCATAGATGAAGACACATGGTTGACTTCCTGCTTCAGTTAGCTAAATTTATTTATGTATTTAAAGGCCATGACAAATTGCTTTTCTTCTCACTCAGAAAAGGACTTTTGATGATTTGTGCCCCAGGGAACTGTGGTGTTTGAATTTTCCAGCCCATGGATTTCTGTGTGGCTGTATCAGATGAGGTTGAGAAACACACCCTGCACCTTTGTTTTACCAGCTTTGCCAGTGTATTAATGATATTGATGTTACTCTGAGTAAAAGTTCTGTGTTTGCTGCTCTCCTTTGGTTCATCTTCTCTTTAAGCTCCTTTAAACATGAACTAACACACTTGCATCTAATTTTTGGCACATTTCTCTGCTGGAAGAATTTATGTCTTGTATTAACCAGTAAAAATGAAGCACTTGCCACAAAATGTATGAAGAAGGTAAGGCACTTAGGACCTGGGGCATTGGAGAAGACATTAGGACAGAGAAGTCCAATTAATCAGATCAGGACTTCCAGCCCCCAAAAAAAGGACAGGTAATTGAGACATACTCATGTAATTACAATTGATTTTTCCTACAGAAAAAAAAAAAAAAAAAAAAAAAAAAAACCACCCCAAAAGGTAAAGAATGACAATTGCTGAAAGTGGTTATGGCAAAGGAAGTGATTTTGAGCCAAGATGACACTGACTTTTTTCCCTTCCTTTTCTCCCTTGATTTTTAAAGAAGCTATGAGTGCTGATTTCTGATCCTTCTAGTCCTAAAAAGAAGAGTAAGGCTATACCAATAAGTAGTATTTTATAGTTCAAATAAAGAGAAAATAACAGAGATAGGAAAGGATATAGCAATCAAAGACCTTTTCAGTAACATGGATTAAGATTCACAATTGGATTAAGAGAGATCAGTTAAAACTCATTAAAAGCTGGCAGATTAGACTGTTGGTGTTTTTATTTTTTCCTTTAAGAAGAATGGTTTGTGGCCAGTTGAACAAAGACATTTGCACTTTCCTTAAAAATCCTTAAGGCTTTGGAGCAGGTACTTGCATTTACTTTGGCCATTCATCTTTTTAGTGACTCCTGTATTTTACATCTGGTTCAAGTTGCTCTTCCCTAAAACAAGTAAGGATCTAAGCCATAAGTGTCAGTAAAAGGCCAGCCAACATCCCTGCTGCTGCTGGGCAACTTGTCCATGGTGGTTGGCAGTGGAGATGACAGAGCTATCCCACAGGTTTTGTGCACTAGGAGTGGGAGGCATTACCTTTCTGTCATGGCAAGGACCATCTAGAAGGTGCTTTGGATCTACCTTGCTTTAGAAATATCTTTGCTCAGTTCTGGGACTAATGAATCTCCAGAGTTCGTGGTGAATCTTTGCTGTTGGCGATATGGAAGTTATTTTGATGGGAAGCAATATGGAGATAAATGCTATTGGTATGTGATAAGGGCGTTAGTAAAAATGATAGTCACAGACAAAACCCCAATGATTCAAATTGTTGTGTGTACACACACAGAGTTGCTTCAAAAACTGGAAATTCTACAAATATTTTGGAAACAAAAGCCCACGTGTTCAGTGCAACAACTGCTATTTAGGTTTCTATACAGAACTTTAGAGCAGATGTTGTGAACAGAACACCTAAGTGCCCAGGCAGTCTGAGCGTGTCCATACCTGCAAAGGCCTATAGTGACTTCTGGGACAACATGGGATGTGGAACAGTTCTTAGCTTAACTAGGTCTAGGTGCAAGGGCTTTTATTGATGGCTCCTAATTTCGCTGCAGAATGCTAAACCTTCAGCTTGTCAAATCATTAATATGCCTCAATTGCAAGGCACTTTTCACACATTTTGGGTGAAACCAAGCCTGAGGCATGCTCTTTATTTGTGGAATGTGAGAGAGCCAGCAGTTCTTAGCACACAAGAGACTCACTTCAAGACATTTTTGAATGGTCTTTACTAGAACATCTCTTCCTCTTATGTGGAGAGGAAAAGAAATCATGTAAGAGAGATTGGCCTGAGTTTTTTGTTTGGAGGCTACTAATCTAATTATAAGCAACATGGGAGATATTTTTAAGTCTCATTTGCACTGATCGTTCTTTTTTTTTCCTTCAGGATCCTTGTTGGCTTTGAATTTGGTATAATTTGTTTATGTTCAGTCTTGTTTTATGTGGTTTACTTTCCTCATCAGACATCAGCCAATTTCAAAAAAATATGCAAAATTCATCTTTGGTAAAAAACAGTGGGAGAGACATAGCAGAGGCTTTGCAGTGGCTTTTCCCTAGCAGTTGCTATCATTGCTTTCAGTGGCAGTTCAGGCTTGTTACACTTTCCCAAGGGTGAGAAGGATGTGACCAGGACTCTGCCTGCTGCCCAGTGAAGTTGGACATGTTTGTGCTCCGAGACATGATGCTAATATAAATAGAATGTCCACTGTTCTTTCTTCCTTTTCTTCTTTGTCAGCTGTAGAGATGAAATGTTGGAAAAATATTTCCATTGAAATATTTTATTTACAGTCTGAGTCATTCTAGATTAGGTTGCTTAGCAAATGACATAGATTTTGTTTGTTAATGCTTTTGGAAATGGGGAGTGCACAGAAGGCAAGCCTCAGGAGAAAATCCAGTAAACCACAGGCAAATTCTAGGCAAGGCATTGTCTTTCAAAACAGCATTTTCTTTCTTCTGAATGCCTTGAATTTGAGTGTTTCCTAAAAGTCTGGTACATTTTGATTTAAAGTTACATTCTTTGGCCTAAAGGATTCAGTAGCTCTGGTTTCAGAGTGATGTGTATATACCTCAGAATCCTAGCTGTCACTCTTTTCTAGTATCACTTCTAGGTGTCCAGTTATGTTATCTTTGATTCCTTCCGAAAAGAACAGATCCTAATCCTGGGAGTTCCTGGATCCAGGAGAAACCCAGTGCCACTCTGTGGAGACCTGCAGTGGCTCTTCTGTTCTGTATGGACTGGCAGATGGCAGCTTGGTCGTGTGAGATTTCTAGTCCAGACTTGAGCTTTACAGACCTGGGGGAATCAGTTGGTTTGGAGTATGGAAAGAGAGTTTTTACTGCTTATGAGAAGTGAGCCTCGAGTGTTGCTGGGGAATGCCAATTTTTAGTACGTTGTAGTTACATTCCTTCTGCCATAACATCTTGCATTTTTCTAAGAATGAGAAAACTGGTTTATGGGTTAGGGACAACATTAGAAAAACAGGCAGTGACTGGATGACAGAATCAGAACAGTATTTGGGATTTTCCTAAACAACATATTTGTTTTCCCAGCTCTGCACAGCTAAAATAAGGCAAATTGGGGTTTTATCCTTGCTGAAACATAACACTTCCACATTCATCTAGCCAAAATACCCTGAGAAGATCCTGGCCTGTTGAAGCTGGAATCTGCTCACTCGGTAAATTCAATTTCCGTCAGTTCTGACCCATTTTTCTGATGTGAGATCAGCTTATGAAAATAAGCTGACTTGGAGATACGATTTTGGATGCAGATTGTAACTGCCCCTGTATCAAAGTGCTGTGTGGTACTTATCCTTGGATTTTCATATGTTGGAAGAACAATCTCTATTGAAGGTGTAACAAAATATGTGGTTTTGTTCCTCCCAGTTCAAACACTAGCTTTAAATATATGTGTTTATTATCCTTTGTAAGAGCGGTTCTTTATGTTGAGACCTGTTAAGGCAGCAAAGTAGAAGTAGAGTAGAAGAAAAATCAAAATTCAGCTTGTAAAAATATTCAATTTTCCCAACGTTTTAGGATTGTCCTTATTTCTTCTAATATAGAATCAATGTAGCAACTGTATTTGACCAAAGAGCAGCACTGGAAGGTGCTAATGGAGAGAAAAACATCTGAGATCACTTTACCTGATGACTCCTAGTAGACCTCTGACTGCTCATAAAGATTGCATGTGAACAGCTGATCTTAAACTTGAATTTCTTAGGCTTAAAGCAATTCTGAAATTATTTTATTGCCACTGCAGTCATAGACATAAATCAATGTTTGTTGGAGACCCAAGGAGATTTACCTAAATGTCAGGAGAGGAATCAGGATCAAATAACTTGGGTCTGCTGCAGCCAGTAAAGTTCTATCATTTCTCACCAGATGAAAACTACCCCCTTTTCACTTTTTTTGAATTTTTTGTTTAAATAAGGGTAGTAATTTCCTCTGTTGTTATTACAACACGAATGAACTCTTATTGAGTTGCTCACTAAAAGTTTTATAGTGAAAGTACTGTGAGTGTTTTTGTTATAAATGGGTATCATAAAATTCTATAACTTGCTTGTAAAAATTCTCTGCCAATAAAAATCTGGCACATCCAAGGTTGGTTCTGGAGCTAATTTATTTAAAATAATTTATTAAAATAATTGAATAGCCATTGTGAAGTAATGAATGTAGCAAACAATTCTATTAATGCCTGGTGCCTCATAGAGCTGTTCTTAAAAGCAACAGAAATTTTGGGAAGAGAACTATGAGTAAAGCACTGAGTCAGTTTTGGTAAGTGAATTTAGACATAAAAACATTTTTCTGAGCAAGTTACTGTGTATATTTAATACACTACCTTATATAAATATTCTACTATTGTAGTGCATTTGTTTAGTGTACATATGAATGAAATACTGCAGAAGCCTTGCATTTCAGAGAGTGGATTTTTTTTAGGCTAAACTGACTGACACCATTGAAATGAGAAATGCAGGAAAATTGTTTGCATAAGGATCTTTTTCTTAAAATTGTTTGCAAAAATCTCATATTTAAAATAAGAGTAAAAAAAAAGCACAACATCCTATGCATGTCCATTGCTCACTTTCTCTACCTCTCTAATGTAACTCTGCTTTCTACTGTGGTGTTTCCATTGTCCTAATTTGAGAATAAAGTAGGGTTGTGTTTGTGTGCAAGTCATGGTATAATGGTATACACCTGGTCAAGGATTTTAATTCAGTGAGAGAAGCTGTATGTGGAATTACAGTAATAATAACAGCAGGGATTATTAAAATTATTGATTAAATCTGCAGCATAATTAAGGTTTCCAATTTTTGACTTGAACAAATCCAGAATTCTAGCAGGAAGATTATCAGATACTTTTCCTGAGAGAGTAAAGACATTATGAAGAGTTAGATTAGGTGATAATGAGTGGCTGTGACCTCCATGCTGCTCTTTTTGGATAGAAACCCTTTCTCATTATTGTAATAGAATGAGGGTCCTCCAAAAATGTGGTGTGCATGAGATTTTTTTTTTTTTTCTCATGAAGGGCTACACTAAGAGACACTAGAAAATAAAAACCATGGTGTCACACCAAAACCTAAGTGATCCAAGTAATCAAGCACGTTGAAAGAGCGTCCTTGTTTTTAAATGCCAGGCACCAGGTGCTGGAGAATATACCCTCACACCATGAAGTGTCTGTGACATTATTTATTTAAAAGTAGATGACTGGAGCATGTTTTTTTCAGGGAGCACATCTCATTTTCTGGAGTGCCTTGCTACACATAACCTGGAGCCCCTGTTTGTTTATAGGAGTAGTTGAGGTGGGTATTTTTCCTTTTCTCAGACTATGACCCCCCAGGGTAAATAAAAATGAGGGCTATGTGAAAATGGCTAATGTATAGTCTTTCCTCAATTCAGACTTCAGGTCCCAGTATCTTGTTCAGCATTCTTGTACACCACTTGACAGCTCCTCTCATCTTGTTGACAAGTCCTTTTTTTGGGTCTGTGTGGCTTCATTTTAATGGATTTCAGACCCCAAAATATAATGTATAAAGCCTTATCCATTATTTAAAAGAAACAAGCATGTACTTTCTGGAATTTGTAATGCAGATGCAGATACCAAGAAAACCCTACAAACAGGAATAGATTCTTGCAGCTTAAAAACAAGCTGGTGTATCCAGCCCTCAAAAATGTAGGGCACAAGAACCTGAGAAACATTTGGTGCCATGTGTCACATAACTCCAAGAATTTAATCTTTATCATATGTGAGCATAAATAGCTCTTCCTTATTCTTACAGGTCCCTCACTCTACAGGTAACATAGTCATTATTGGGATTGTTTGACAGAATAGGAGAAAGAAAGTGTAACAAATGTTGAGTACCAGGGTCATTGCAAAGGTCTTTTTCTTTTTTTTGTGCTCATTTGTGACCGGTGGTTTTCCCTCTGTTTTATCAATGCATCCCAATTCTGTGAACACCTACCTGCACTACTAGTTATGCAGATGACTTCTGCATGAGAAAAAGTGAATTCCTCTGCAGTCTCTTCTCCTGCCCTTTGTAGCCACTCAGTGTTTATCCTGCAGAAATGGAGGGATAGCACATTGGAGATCAGGAAAGCTGAGTTTATCCTTGGGTGTTTCACTCAAGTTTGTGGAGGGTAGTTTGAAGCAATATAAGCTGTGATTTATGGGAACATGTGACTATTGCTAGGCTAATAGCAGTGCAATGCCTGGTTTCCTTTATCAACCACAAAAATACTTCAAAAGACTTTCTTATCCTTCATATCAGTCCTCAGTGTTGAGGGAGTTCAAAGCCAGCTATTCTCTTATCCTTGAAGCAAAGACAAGAGTGGAGTCTTGTCTTGGATATTGACCTTACTGATTTTGTCCATCCTTTCTGTAAAATGACTTACTCTCTATTATCTCTTCGACAACCATTTGTACTTTTTATCTGCAACAAGCTTAGAGCATCTCTGAGTGCTGAGGAACAGGAATTCTGAGGTGCAGGGCTGCTTCCTCTTGGTTTCATAGGAAGAGTGGGCTTGCATAAGATTTATCTTTCAACTCCTAGACAGTCCAGAGTAAGGAATTTCTCATTTCATCTTGCTCTGCACTTTGTTTCTCCCTGCAGCATTGATGTAAGGTTGCGACTCAGGCATTGCCACATTTAATGCATCCTTCAAGCTGATACAGCCCAATGTCTTTTCTCTTGCGCACATAAGAATATTCCTAGATCAACTGGACATTTCTCCTTGATGGATTAAGGTCAGAAAGAATAAATACCTCTTCATCAGCTTGACCACATCTAAAGGAGGGAAGTTTTAAAGGGAAGCTGTAGTCAAAGCTGCTGCAAAGCAAAGCACAACTCACTGCCAGTTTAGTTACAAAGCTAAAGTTATTGACATTAAAGTTTCAAAGCTACTGAGTTGGGGACTGTTCAACCTCTATTCAGCCCCACACTATTCCATGGTGTACACAACAGGGCTTATAAATAATGCTGCTGTACAGCATTAGTTACAGAAATCATTGCAGTTTTGTTCACTGGTCACTGCTGCTGCCATGGAATTGTTGCAGTAGTTTGGCTTCCTGGGGATTATATCTGGTGATGTTTTAATGGCATCACTTTGCTACTATATCATCTCATTACTCAGTAACAAGTCATCAAAATAACAGTATATGATTTTTGCTGGATGAATATGATAATCCTCCCTCCCTGCCTTCTTTCTCAGATACCTTCATCCTATAAATGTTGATGTGTTTGGGTTTTTATCCATCTTTATATATTTGGTTTGCCCTGCTAAAGTTCATGTCTTCACTTGCACAGTTAACCTGTCCTAGCTTCGGGTAGGAGGTGTTACTACACAGCATGGGTGAAAGGACAGAAGACACACAGGTCTGATCTACCAGTTCCTATCTGTTGGGTGAAGCCTCTGCTTTTGAAATTCTCTTCTGGGAAAGCTGAGATTGTTCAAGGGACAATCCCCTTTGTGATATTGTTTCCACATTTGCTGCCCTACCTCTGGATCTCAACGTCTCCACTTTACTCTTCTGTAAAACTGCTTTGAAATCTGCTGGTTGTTCTTACCAGAAGCACCCAGATTTAGGCTGATAGTGTTATGCACGGATTTGACAGTGGGAAATCAGCTGACAGAAACCTCTAAGACTTTCCAGTCTCACTAAATAACTCTGGAGATCAATTTAGAGAAGGCAAAAAAATGTTTTGACCAAAGCTTTACCAATATGTAGGGATCATCTGAATGTTAAGTGAGCAAACAGGGATGGTAGGGAAAGTCATGCTATGAGAAAAGGCCTTCAGCAGCATTTTATACAAATGAACATAGACATTACTAAAAGGAAGGAGATGGGTCTTGGTTCCCAGAGTGGCATGGAAAAACTGCCTTAAACCCCCTTGTAGGAAGCAGAGAGTTAAGATTGCTGTTGTGTATAATATTTCAAATCGTGAAGTCATGAATACAATTCATCTCAAGTTCTGTATTGGTATTTTTAACAGATGCCTAGTTTTATTTAATATTTTTAGGAGGAAGGACAGGTATACTGAAGAAAGAAGACTGTTGCCCCAGAACTCATTCATCCCTGCTGCAGAAAAAAAGAAATTATTTCCTTTCAGAAGACTTGATCTATGCAGTAACATGGTCACACATTTATTTTGTCACTTGGATTAAGTTTCTACAACAGGGCTATGCTCATGAGGGTGCAAGTTCCTGGCATTTTCCCAGTTATCAATACTGAAATATTAGTGATCAAGCATTTACTGAACACCATTCCTCAAATGCAGGGGCTTCACAGCATTTTGTTGCATTCATGGAATTCATTTGTTTGCATTATCTGGCTAACTGGTTCTTTTGTATTGCCAAGGTGATGAACAGATTTGACATTTAGCTGATTACTTCACCAAAATTAAACAGAAAACAGGGCAGCCATCCAAAGTTCCTTTCAGTGTGAAACCTAATTATAAAAATGCTTTGAGCAGCAATTTCTTTTTGGATGTTAAAGTGCTTTTATTAGATTGTTCCCTTGTCATTTTAAAATTTATTGCTAGACACTTATAAATGGGGTTGCCTGCTGAAGAAGAATTATTTTATTTTCTATATTTAAGATGGGAGGAAAAAGTGTATGGAGCAAATTTTAGGCTGAATTTGTTAGTATTTTACATGTTTATGAAAAGGGAGGAGAATAACTAGTGCTGGCTTTCTCAGACCCAAAATATGTAATTTATCTCTGTGTTGAATAAAATAGTATCTGCTTTTTTTATTCACAATTCAGCAACTCCCAATTTCCAGAAACAATTACTTAGCAAATAACGAAATCAAATAGGTGATTTAAAATTTGAATACAGCCCTGTGTTGTTAGAAGCTTGTAACATTAATGTAGATTTACACAATTACTGGTGATAGAAAAATCTAACCGTGTACTTGTACCTGTCTTTCATAAGCCATTACCTGTTCTCAAACAGCATAAAAGTACTCTTAAGTCATTTGTCAAGGTCATAGAATATAAGTAGGCCAAGAGAATTTTAACCAGTAAATTTAGAGCTGAAGACTGAAGTGGATCTTAGAAGAAGTTTCTTGTGAAGTATTTTTTGAACGTCTTGGAATATGTTTAACTTTTTATACTGCCTGTTGTTATTAACATCCTTTGGAGCCCAGACAAGGTGTGATCTGGGGAGATTTCAAGGTGACAAAATTGTGGGGTTTTGCATATGATATTGTCTAGCACACTTTGGGTACTAAATCATCTTGTGAGGACATAGATTAATTCTTGACACTGAGATCTATTAATATACCTTGAAGCCCAGTGAATTATGTGACTCTGCTGTTTTAAGCTGTAGAATTCTGCCATAACTAGGAGGAAATATTTTGCTGTAGGTAGATTAATGTTGAAAGCTTGTCAAGAAAAAGTTTAACATTGAAAATTTATTCTTTCTCTTCTTGCCAGTACTAGAGCTTCTACAATAAATACCATTTATGATCGGAGGAAAAATAAAGATATAATTTCTTTTCTATTTATCTCTGTTATTAGAGTTTCAATGATATAGTCTATTCCCTATTAAAAACTGCATCCCTCTGAATAATCTTACAGAGGGTAATTTTTATTATTATCCCCTATTAAAAACTGCATCCCTGTGAATAATCTTACAGAGGGTAATTTTTATTATTATCTGTCTGAGAGCTTTTCTCATAAAATACAGTAACTGTCAGTGCTTCTCAAATAGTTTAATTCATGCCCATTCCAGGATGAGTAATTAAGATAACTCAACATTCTGTATTAATAAATAACAAAAATGAGAATAAGAGATTTGCTAAATACCCTTTTTGAAGATAATGGATAGGACTTAAAATGGATGTTGTGAGGAAGCTTTGAGTTGACAGAGAATGCAGTCTGAACAACAGAGCTAAGAGGGGGTGTACAGCACAAATGTGGGTTTGCTTCTTGTTTGAGTGTTGAAGTATATTTCAGTATCAAGCCTTCCTAACTCCTCTTTGTATCTCTAAAGTGTCCAGAGCTGGGGGTGTTTAGCCTGGAGAAAAGCAGGCTCAGGAGAGATCTTATCACTCCCTACAACAGGGTGAGAAGAGGGTGGAGCAAGGTGGGAGTCAGCCTCTTCTCCCGGGCAGCCAGTGACAGGAGAAGAGGAAATGGCCCCAAGCTGCACCAGGGAGGGCTCAGGCTGGACATCAGGAAAATTTCTTCATGGAAAGGATTGTCAAGCTTTAGAATGTACTGCCCAAGGGAGCTTGGGTGTCCAGGCATCCACCGTGGATGTCACAGCAGTGAGTGCCACGTCTGCTCGACAAGGTGGTCAGTCACAGGCTGGGCTCAGTGACCTTGGAGGGCTCTTACATCCTGAATGATCCTGTGTTCTAACTGCTGCTTGTCAGCGTGATAAGTTATTCAGGGCTGTGTTAAATGGGGAGGAACTCATTGCTGTTCACTTGAAGGTTCACAGATCACGCCCCTGTGCACAGAGAACCCTCCCTTGCTGTGTTTTGTTGCTAACAATGATCCCAGTGGATCCCAGTTGCTGTCTTACATCGTGCCAGTGGGTCTCCTATAACTTAAACCAGTAGGTCTGTGTATATGATCTATCTGCATGAACTGTGTGAGAACACTTCAAACACTCTAAAAGCATAAACTTAAGTTAGGTCTCATTTTTCTGTTTCCCTCTGAAGTAAGCAAGGGATGGGTGGACCTGGCTTTAATATAAGTGCTGTGCAAGCTCATCAGGGGCAGCTTGGCCAGGGTCACCTTAATAGTATTCTTTTTGATCCTGTGTTGGCTTTGTGAAAATTTCAGTGAAAAATGTCAAAAAAAAAAAAAGTCTGTTTTGACCTTAGTGCACACTCAGATTTTGAGTCTTGTAGTAGAGCTCAAATGAGGCATAGTAACAATTAACATTTGCTTATCAGAGCTTATTTTTAAATTTATATTTAACTTCAAATGTCTGTCAGAGAAGACTTTGTTGGACCAAAATTGATTTGACAGAAACATTAAGGGAAAAGGAGCCGCAAGACTTTTGGCAGGACAACAAACTCGTATGCTGAACTCATTTGTATTTGCTAAACTGAAACTTCCTGCAACACAAAGGCCACCAAGTTTAAGTTATTTTTGAAAACAAATGGAGTGGTTTAGTCACTGCCAAGAAAAGACAAATGGAAAGCCATCTTTGGTTGCAAAAGTGCTTCCTACAGTATTTCTAGCTTCTACCTATTGTTTCTCCATAGGTTGATGGGATACTGTGCCTGGCTGACATCCTCACTGACACCAGCCATTCTGAAGCTACTCATGCAGAAGCAGCAGCAGTAATTGCCCAGATCACATCTCCACATCTCACGTTCACTCAGCACCTCAGCAGCTTTCTGGAAAATATGGAAGAAATCGTGACAGCACTTGTCAGTAAGTTTTCTACAGGACTTCTGAGTCCAGTTAAAATGACAGCTTAGGGTATGACTCTTTCATTTAGAAATAATGTTTACCATACTTCCCTTAACAGATAAAATAATAATTTTAAATTCTGAACCAGAGAATTCTGCAATTACGTAATATTTTTTACTCCGCATGTGAAAGGAATTTATGCTTTTTTGTAAAAATAATATCTGTGTGAAAATCTGTCTGAAGAGTCTCAGGAAAGACTCAGCAAAGCATCCTCTTGTCTGATTTTTGTCTGTAAAAGAGGAATATTGAGAGCTGCTAACCTTTATGCCTGTTGTATTTTCCAAACTTCCCAGAACTCAAGCTCACCACTACATCTGCATTTGTATGATAATTCAGAGGAAAAGTAGAGTGTCATTAAATCTCTGGGTATTGTTACAAGAAAATAAAAGATCTGTCTTCCTTGTCTAGGCCCCTGATGCATGGTAAAATGAGACAAAGTTAACAGCAAGACTTTCCTGAACCTGGGTCAGTGAGGATACTTTAGAAAAACAAGATGACATTTCTCATTGCTTTCTAATGAGAGGAATATCTTGTTTCTGGCACTGTGCTCCCTCCCTCTCAAACACCAGAAGCTTTAATTCAAGCATTCTCTTTCTCTCTAGTCTAGAAGTTCAGTTTCCCAGAGCTCCAAGTCAGAATGTACTGTTTGGGTTTTCTAGTTTGATTTCTCATGTATAATAGATCAGATCATTTGGAATTTTTTCTAGTGAACCCAGTGGTTACAGTTAAACTGCAGCACTTCAATTTGAATGCTTTTTTTTTTTTTCTGTTTGTTTTTTTTAAGGAAGAAAAATAGAGTAGTATGAGTGCTTGAGGATTCTGCCGTGGCTGGGAATTGTCTGAGATGTATTTAGTCATTCTTCAATTGGTCCAAACAAAACTAGTGATGCAGAAATCAAGGGAACAATTTATTCCTGATGTCCAGCAACAGATGGAGAAACTTGTGCCCTGACACTGCCTGGAATCCAGCAGGTGGAATTAACCTGTGCTGAGCTTGGTTCTGTTGTAGCTAGCAGCATCTGGCCTGGTTTGTTCCAGATGATTTTCTGGGTTATTTTAGTGTACCACAGTCAGGGGCCAATCTGAACAGCCTATCCAGAATGTATTAGCTGGTGGATCATTCCTCAGTTGTTGCTCTTTTAAGTTCCACAGGAATTTTAGCAGTGTATATTCTGCCCAAGAAATGTGAGCATTAAAAATAGAACATGTATAACTTTGCAAGAGCTGTTTCGGTAACCACACACCACTTTCCTTGTAATATTTATAACTCAGTAATTGAATTACTTTAATATGTTTAATTTTTAAACCATGCAGAAATCCCATTACCAGGTGATTCGCATCTTAGTTAAAGTACATATGTACAAGGGATTAAAAGGTAGCTGTCTCTTCAGCACTTCTTATTGAAGTTGAAAAATATCCAGGATGATTTTTGACTACAGAGAATTAGATTTAGAGATAAGCAACATGTACTTTGTTCTAAAGAAGAGGGTGGAATTATTCTCATATGGATCATTAACTTTTAGCTTTCTGCCTCCCGTATTTAATTTTATTTAGTTATATCAAGCTTTATTTTGAACAACATGCAGTGAAATATTCCCAGTAGAATGGTATACTAGGTAGAGCATATCGTTCATCAGACGTTGTAGTGAGGTGGGTGTTGGTCTCTTCCAAGTAACAGGTGATAGAACAAGAGTAAATGGCCTCAAGTTGTGCCAGGGGAGTTTTAGATTGGATATTAGGAAAAAATTACCTCATGGAAAGGGTTGTTAAGTGCTGGAAAACTCTGCCCAGGGAAGTGGTTCAGTTGCCATCCCTGGAGGTACTCAAAAGCTGTGTGGATGTGGCACTTGGGCGTGTGGTTTGTGGTGGACTTGGCAGTGATGGGTCTGGTCTTTGCCACCCATAACCACTCTGTGATGTTACATAACTGACAAAGTTAAGTTTATAGTTTTTGTTTCCTTTTTTTATCTCCATGTTTATGAACTTGATGTTGGCTAAAAGATCGCTATTTCAAGCTACAGATGCTTAAATGTTGCCTTTAAATGCTGCAATGAAGGAAGGACTTTTATTCGGCTTATTTTCTGCATTCCTAGAACTGTGCCAAGAAGCCTCATCAGGTGAAGTTTTCCTGCTGGCTTCAGCAGCTCTTGCCAATATTACTTTCTTTGATACCATGGCTTGTGAAATATTGCTCCAGTTAAATGCAATGAAGATTCTCCTAGCAGCGTGCACAGACAAACGGATAGTGGACACCCCGTATTCCCGGGATCAGGTGAGGAATTTCTCTGCCAACCACTGTCACATTTGTGTAAGAGCCAAAAGATTTCAGCACTCTGTCCGTTTTGACATAGCCAAACCTAAGTTTCTTTCATGTATTCCTTTCTTGGTTCTTTTCATTATGTGAAAATTATCTTAAAATTCACTGTGTGAAAATTGTCTTTCTTTATCTGCTTCAATTCCTTTTTGGTTTTGCTTTGTTGTGTGGTGTTTTTTTTTTGTTTTTCATCACAAATTAGGCCAAATAGTGACACAGAGACCCAGAGAGGTTGTGGAATCTCTGTCTTTGGAGGGATTCAGAACTTGACTGGCCAGAGCTTTGAGGCAAAGGTATATATGGAGCCTCAATATACAGTTGTCAGTTCAAAGATGAATTAGCTCCAAAAGCTGAATAAGGACCTGATCCCCAGCCCATTGACGTCGGTGGGCTTTGGACCAAGTCCTGTCTGCCTGGTAGATGGTTTGCAAATTCTTATTGGCAAATACTGCCAATTCTGGCAAACTGCCTTTCCCTTTCCTTCTCACCACTATCTAAAATTATTTTTTTAGTAAAGGACAGAGAATACTAAAGGTCTATGCTAATGCACAGATTAATTATGGTAGACTTGGGATCCTCACTGCCACAGAAGGCTTTTTTCACTCTTAACCAGGAGCCAGGCCTTGGAGATGAAGGCCCAGTGGACTCTAGAAACTGATTATTGTGTTCTGGAGGGGTGACTAGGGCTCTTTTAGATTATATTAGCACTTGCTAGTTTTTTTCAGCTCAGGACTGTGCATAAAATGATAGAATTAAGCCATAATTACTGTAGTGCTCCTTGGGCAGTGAGAGATTCTGTTGTGGTGTTGACATGGCTGTGTACTTTTACATATGTACAATCCTTCACAGTCTTTTTTTTTATTCCTCCTGTATGCTCTTATAGTTTTGATTTCCTTATTTCTTTATGCCCTCATCTGAATTCTGCTGTCAGCTGTGAGTTTGCAGTTTGCTCTGTGGGTAAAGAAATATGTATGACTTTTTGTTAGGTGACAGGCTAGTTCCAGGCCTTTTGCAGCTAGCAGGCTGCAAGGTCATCTCACTAGCTATAAGAACAGCAAACTGATGGCTTCCTTCCAAGAACTGAGGAGATTTCATCCCTCATAACACCTCACCTTCCTTCTCAGAATGAGAAACTAGAGCAGAAAGGGTGATGTTCTCTGTGGGGTGCTGCAGGAAGCTTCTGAGCTGAGTCCTTGGCTCCTGAACAATGGGAACTATAAAATCCTACCTTGGGATCCTTTACTGAGCCCTGAATGTCCAGGTGTGTTGTGTGAACATATTATAAGTTTTTTTGTATGCAAGCTTGCAGCAAACTTTTTTTATAGAAAAAGTTTTTTTTTATTTTGTGTAAGTTTTTATAAAGAAATTTTTGAATTGTGTTTTAAGGACAGAAGGTTTTTTTACCCTGTCTCCTGATAATAGGAGATGGGGTTTTTTTCTTCTTTTCAACTTATGAAGTAAAAAGCTGTTATCTCTGATTGTGTAAGCTATTCTAGCATTCCTTAAACGGAGCTGGAAGCAGCAGCTTCGATGCTCCAAACTAAGCAGATAATAACCCAATTCTTTGAATTATAAAATCATGTTAATAAATCATATTTAGCCTTCTGATAATATTATCCAGAGTCCTTTGTCAACACACGGACCACAGCAATACAGGAGGAATCTGAGTGCTGGATGTCACTCTAGTGCACAACACAAAATGCAGAGACACAGTTGAGTAAAGGCAAAGAAGAAGCAAACTTTATTTTGGTTTTCACATTATACAGAGTTTTGGGAACAACTGTCGATTGGAGGGTGAAGTTACATCCTCTCCAAGCACACTGGTCAATGACAAAGTCCATCAAACCTTTCTCCTCCCAGGAGAAAGAATGAAAAACAAAAAGACAGTTAGAAAAACATGTGCATGTTTACAAAAAACAGTGTGAGAAACTCCATCACAAGAATGAAAACATCAGAAGGCTGAAAAATGGGAGTGACAGCTGCTCATCTCATCTTTAAGAGCAGCCAGTCAAGCAGTTTTGGTAATACCAAAGCCTTGAGAGAAGTCTTCCTTCGAGTTCCTGAACAAGTGTGTGATTGTTTCCTTCCTTCAAGCTTCTGAACAAGTGTGTGTTTGACTGAATTGCTGCCCTTGCTTCAGTCTTGTATTTGGGGGTGGGGATGGTGTCTGCCAGTTACAGCAGTCTCATGGAATATTTTGCCTTTTAATTTGCTCTGTGCCTAGCTGCAATGAGGAAAATACACTCAGCTGAAAAGAAAAACAGCACTACAATACTATATTTTATAATGGTATCATAAATTGCGATTTTGGCTTTTGACAGGAAATCTTTTTAGGTAAGTGATGTAGTCAGTATCTTTTCCTATTATATAAAATATTATGTCCCAGGCAGTAGACATTTGCCTAGGGAGATGTACATTAAAGATGAGTTGGTTGGAAAATTTTTTGATTCAAGATTTTATTTTGGATTATGGAACCAATGTGAAAGATAGTTTCATGCACTGATGTCATTCTGAATGATCAAGTCATCCTGGTCAGTAAAAAAGATGATTTGGAACTGAGTTATACTAAATGTTGAAATGATTAAACAAAGTAAGAAGGTTCATACCTTTTACAAAACGTGGTCTGAATATTATAAAATTGTATAAAAGACGCCTCAAACTTAAATGCTCTGTTTTTCATACAAACTACTACTTATAGAAAACTACCTAATATTTCTAAGTATGTTACTATTTTAGCATTAATGCTGACTTAAGAAAATTCTGTTTTGGTAGACTGAAGTGTGCTTTACTGTAAGCCAAAACTGGGAGGAAGACAGCTGAAATGCTGGGAAGGAACACTGAACTTTGTTTTCCTTTGTGCCATTTTATCTCATCTTAAATTCACACTATGTCCTTCTATACAGGACATAGAATTATTATCAGTTATCACCCTCTGTGATAGTACAAATAAATAATATTCTGCCCAGGCGTTGGGCATTGGATAGATTGTGTACTGGCTGCAAAAAATATTTTACTGCTCAAGCACCTTTAAAATTGTTCTGCCTTTTGACTTCTGGAAAGCTTTTTTGTCCAAATGTTAAAAAAAAAACAAACACCCTTTCCTGTCTTTGCTATCCAAAAACCAACCTCCTTCTTCTTTCATTTTCCAGGCAGTGTTAGATTAGGTCAGGAAAGAAATCTAGAACTGAGAGCTGGGCTTACTGATAAACAAGATTATCATTGGCCATTTTGCAGAAGAATGTGACTATTTCTGTAGCCAGCAGCATTACACTGAGATTCCTTAGTTTTGTAACAAAACACATTTTATAAGAACAGTCATAAAGCAATATTTTCCAGATTCCTTAGTCCCTAGTTTTGAGTCAAAATGGATGAGAATGTGCCATGTTCTGTTTCTTTCTGCAGATAGTTGTTTTCTGAAGCAGGTTTTTTACTACAAAAGCATCAAAATATCCTTTTAGAAGTGTTCATGCCTAAATTCAGCAGTGTAGTATATGCAGTCTTAGTGGAGTTTAAGATCTGTCAGAAGAGGGGTTTAGCCAAACCTCTTATCATCCAGGATCTTGTTGATTTTAACCATCATCTTAGATTCTACCTAGAAAAAGATGAAATATGTATGTTTGGGCACAGTATGTTTATGTATAATACAATTTTTCTCTCTGCATTCCCACTTGTCTCTTCAGTGCTGTTAGTATTCTCACCTTACCTGTGAAGTTGTGGAGGTACAGCCTAACACCTTCTGATCTTCTCTTATTCAGGCAGACAAAGCATTAATGTACAGTGAACACATCCATTTTCAAGTGGTTTTTCCTAGGTCTAAAATCAGTGCAGTATGTTTCAAAACAGTTTGAGGTGGAGAAAGGCTCTTAAGCTGGAAGGAAAAATTGCAAATGATTGCTGCTTTTTTTTTTCTAATAAATTCTTTCCTGCCTTCTTGGTATTTGGGAGATGCTGCTGGTTTTGACACTGAGATCTTCTGTTTCATTTAAAATTTAAATCCTTAATGCCATTCTTCTTCTAGGTTCCACGTTCTTTTCTCTGCTCTTCACCTTTTTTTTCCTTATCCAAACAAGCATTGTGCTTGTTTTCACTGTCCTTCCTCACATTTTCCCCCTTTAAATGAAGATTGTAGTGTCAAAAGGAGATTAGAGACAGATGTTACTTTAATATAAAGAATTTTTGATTTTTAAATGTTGCTGAGCCCTCAGTGAAAGACTTTGAGAATAAAGTTTTTAATGAGAAGGGTATTAACAGTTCTTTTAGATTTCTTTTGAAAATCCCTGTCTGTGTGAAAGAAACTTGTAGTACTACTTCTCAATCTGAGTTTCTTGAATACTGGGGAGTTTATTAACAAAGCCTTTACATGTGGACAAGGTCATAAAGGGGTATCTGCACTGTTTTCTTGCACAGGTCTCTGTTAATATCCAGCTCTGACATTAGTACCATGATCACTAGATATGTGGTTGGAATTCCCTCTGAAAGGCCTGACTGTGCACTGTGGTTGGTAAACTGTACATTAAAGCTCTGGGATCCTTTCCAGTACTGACTAGATCACACAGAGAAAACATGATTTTAACTAATATAGCTGGAAAGAGAACTGATAAATTAAAAAATTAAGTTATTTTAAAAAGTTAAGAAATCAAGAAAGAAATACTACTGCTAGTAAAAGTTGCAAAAATGAAAATTAGGCCAAAGTCATCTGACAATCTGAATTTTAACCACATCATTACAGTAATGATATTCCCGTTAGTTTCCTATGTAAGTTTGTAATAGTTTTCCCGATGTCTTTTGTTTTTCTTTTTAACTGCTTATCTCTGTCTTTTCATGTACATGTGACCAGCATAAATAAATGACAGTACTGACTGGCATGATATGGTCAATATTATGGATTGCTATATTTCAGGGGTCCAAAACTGACTGTCTATCTTAAACACTAAAATTTTTGAGACAAAATTCCTGCTTAGTTACAATTCTGCCTTTCATATTTTAGATTCTATGTGGGATGAGACAATGTGCTCCCACTTGCAGAGCAAGGGGTTCAGCTGGAAGAATAAAATCTCAGCTCAGTTGAAAGGCTAATTTGTGTTGAAAGGCTAATTTGTGCTCTGCCCTGGGGAGATCAGATCTCTTAGGTGCCTTTTAGCTGGTTGAGCCTGTTTCACAAAACATGAGAAGCTTTTCAGTGCCTTGAAGGAAGTCTGAGAGATGGTGATTCTTTCCCCCATCAGGTTTTAACCTGAAAGACAGAAAACTGTGGCCACTAGCTCAGTCCCTGTTAGTAATATGCCCTGGTTTATGGGATGTGTATTTTCACAGGGTGCATGTCCTATGTGCTTCTTTAAAAACAAATGATGTGAGAGCCTGGCTATTCTGCCTATTCCTTATCTACATTAGTCAGCAATAGGAAGTAAAGTAAATAAAAATGTAGTAAAGACTTCCTTCATTCCAAAATGTAAGATTCCTACAGCTTTAGTCTCTGTTGCTCTGCCTCAGCATGCCAAAAATACAGTCTGGCACAGTCTCAGAATAAACCTAGACTTTGAAAGTAGATGCTGTCTCCAACCACTGTTATTATTTTTGGGGGATGTTAGCTTCTTCTGCACATCTAGGTGTATTTTTTTTTCTGTTTTCAGGAAGAAAAACTAAATTCCCAATCACAAAAATGGCCATCAGAAGCAATTGCAGTTATTTTCTGTGTTTAAGCAGTATAATGTCCCAGAGAAAATTTCCAGAGATTTCTTACTGAAGTTTTTTCTCCTGATAGATAATATCTTGAAAGGTTTTTTCTACCTCAATTTGCTGTAATGCCTGTTCCTGATGCCTGCTAAATGCACTCTTTTGCTGTCTCCCTGTGGATGAATCTTGAATTGTGACATTCAGATGATTTTAACTTACCTTCAGAAACAGAGACTCTGTCTTGCTTCTGAGTAGTTTTCTGGTGCCACTTTGTTTCTGAAGATGGCTGTCTGGAGCTTTGCAGACACACTATGATTTATGCTTATGTCATTTATTTGAATGAATTACAAAATGCTCTTATAATATGTACAAAAATTAATATTACTTAGTGATGAATCAGCCTTAAAGGAGTAATTAACTAAGAGAATTAGCAATTATATATTGATCTACTTTGCCACTCTATTAAATTACTTGCTAATTCTTATTTTGAGCTTGTGTCTTTCTTTTTATGTCGGGATTGTGGATAAAAGCCTACTGAGCAGTGTGCCTTTATTATCAATAAAGGTGTATTAGCACCACACCTTCCACCTCTGTAGACACTTCCCCCTCCCACAAATGAGGTAAGGGACCCTCAATTGTGCAAGATATTGGCCCTTGAGCAGGCTAAAATGTGTGCTTTCGTCCTCCAAATCCTTTGGCATCTTTCCTCCTTAGCAGTTGGTTTCACAATAAAGAGAAAAACTTTCTTAAATCTACCACTAAGGGAAAGTTCTCAGAGAAGCTTTCTGTTTCTTAAGTGTTCTTTGAGTTTAAATCTCTTTGATAACTACAGATTTACACTCTCAGTGTATCTTATTTTATAGCAAAGCATTTGTATCTAGTTTTTACTTTTGCAGCAAAGATTCAGTACCTTTGTACACTGGTTGATGAGCATTAGTCACCATTAGTTGTTTAGAAAAGTTTTATTATAGTGTTAGTAATTACATATCTTAGCAAAAAACAATTTCCAAGGTGACTGTTGTTTGAAAAAAAACTATTTTAAAGGTTCTTAATTAGCCACGGTTTCTCAAATTTAAATTGCTCCTGACAATTGAAATTTCTACAGTTCACGGCGAAGCAGACTGCAGAACTCAAAAGGAAGGTTCACTACTCATAAATTCAATATATGTGAAAGTCTGAGGGAGTGGAAGGAAACTATGTGGAAATAGAAACAAATTTTTAATTATGAAATATATATAGAATAACAAAAAAATATCAACGCTGCCAATTTTATAATAATATATGATATTGTCACTAGAGATGTATCTGTGTTTAATATCTATTTACTTATTTTGCTTACAGAGATTTTTAATTAGATTTCAGATCAATTTCCAGGGCAATTTCAGGACTAAGAAGATGATGCTGTATTGACATTTGAAACATATGAAATAATGACATTATTTTTAAAGTTAATTTATTAAATAGGGAAATTTTCCATGGGTCTTAAGGGGCCCTCAAATATCCCTGTATACTCAGTTCACCAACAAACCATGGTGAATCATGGTTTGAACCATGGTGAGCCATTTGAAGATGAACCTTCAAAGCTTCTTGATTTTGGGTGAAAAATCTTGATTTGGGTGAAAAGCTCTGAAAGTTACCTGCTTCATCTCTTACTCCTGTGGGAAATCTTCCTGCTCCCAGAGAAATCTCTGCATGTGGATATTGTGCTGGGCTGGTGCCCCTCCAGAAGTGCTAAAGCATCAGCAGGTCTGAGACTTCCTGTGCTGATGATTTACCTGTCCCTGTGTCTCAGTGCCTGTCCCTGTGCCTCAGTGCCTGTCCCTGTGCCTCAGTGCCTGTCCCTGTGCCTCAGTGCCTGTCCCTGTGCCTCAGTGCCTGTCCCTGTGCCTCAGTGCCTGTCCCTGTGCCTCAGTGCCTGTCCCTGTGCCTCAGTGCCTGTCCCTGTGCCTCAGTGCCTGTCCCTGTGCCTCAGTGCCTGTCCCTGTGCCTCAGTGCCTGTCCCTGTGCCTCAGTGCCTGTCCCTGTGCCTCAGTGCCTGTCCCTGTGCCTCAGTGCCTGTCCCTGTGCCTCAGTGCCTGTCCCTGTGCCTCAGTGCCTGTCCCTGTGCCTCAGTGCCTGTCCCTGTGCCTCAGTGCCTGTCCCTGTGCCTCAGTGCCTGTCCCTGTGCCTCAGTGCCTGTCCCTGTGCCTCAGTGCCTGTCCCTGTGCCTCAGTGCCTGTCCCTGTGCCTCAGTGCCTGTCCCTGTGCCTCAGTGCCTGTCCCTGTGCCTCAGTGCCTGTCCCTGTGCCTCAGTGCCTGTCCCTGTGCCTCAGTGCCTGTCCCTGTGCCTCAGTGCCTGTCCCTGTGCCTCAGTGCCTGTCCCTGTGCCTCAGTGCCTGTCCCTGTGCCTCAGTGCCTGTCCCTGTGCCTCAGTGCCTGTCCCTGTGCCTCAGTGCCTGTCCCTGTGCCTCAGTGCCTGTCCCTGTGCCTCAGTGCCTGTCCCTGTGCCTCAGTGCCTGTCCCTGTGCCTCAGTGCCTGTCCCTGTGCCTCAGTGCCTGTCCCTGTGCCTCAGTGCCTGTCCCTGTGCCTCAGTGCCTGTCCCTGTGCCTCAGTGCCTGTCCCTGTGCCTCAGTGCCTGTCCCTGTGCCTCAGTGCCTGTCCCTGTGCCTCAGTGCCTGTCCCTGTGCCTCAGTGCCTGTCCCTGTGCCTCAGTGCCTGTCCCTGTGCCTCAGTGCCTGTCCCTGTGCCTCAGTGCCTGTCCCTGTGCCTCAGTGCCTGTCCCTGTGCCTCAGTGCCTGTCCCTGTGCCTCAGTGCCTGTCCCTGTGCCTCAGTGCCTGTCCCTGTGCCTCAGTGCCTGTCCCTGTGCCTCAGTGCCTGTCCCTGTGCCTCAGTGCCTGTCCCTGTGCCTCAGTGCCTGTCCCTGTGTCTCAGTGCCTGTCCTTGTGTCCCAGTGCCCCGTGGTCTGGGTGAGCAGAGCCCAGCACACCTGCCAGGCAGGTGTGGAGCACAGGAGTGTTGGAACCCAGGGCACAGGGAATATTTCTCTGCCTGTGTTAGGGAGCCCTGGTTCCCTGCTGGACAGTGCTTTTAACCTTCGTCCCTGGAAAAAATCGCCAAGGCTTTGGGACAAGGTGGAGCACACTGGTGTGAAGTAGATAGCAGTAGCAGTAATAATTTATCACTAGGTGAAGAATATAAGGTTTTAGGATTTTAATATGAGAGTAAATAGGGGACAAGATGGAGGATTTTGGGCGTTGTCTCATCCCTTTCTTGTTCCTCTTCTACTCCATTTTCTGTAGTGTTGGTGGCACAAAGTTATTGGTTAGAGAAAGCAGTGGCATAGGTGCTACATGAATAGATTAATAGAAGTTATGGGTAGAAAAGTAGAAATAAAGTACGTGTTAGAAAGCAATTGGATTAGGTATCTTTAAAAGGCCTTGGTTTTGGGTGCTTGGGGTCCATTTTGTGCCTTGTTTCTCATATGCTAAGTCTGGTGTGCAGACAGCATACCAACTTCAAGATAAGAAAAGAATAAAGAATAGACTGAAGACAGAGAAAATTCAGAGTCCTGCTTGTTTTTCACCCTTTGCCAAGAACTCACAAGGGAACTGCCTCCCAAGGGCCCAGGGGGTAGGTTCCATCTCGTGTTGGGGGCTCAAAAACCCCACACAGGAGGAGCCCTGGAGGCCTGTTCCTCTGCTTGTTCTTAGCAGTGCTAAAACTGCCCTGAGTCATCCATCCAGCTCCCATCAGATGGCAAACAAACGTCACAGGGCTGCCAGGACCTGAGGCAGCCAACAGGGAAGGTGGAGAAGGACTTTTTACTAGGGTGTGTAGTGGCAGGAAAAGGCGAATGGCTTCAAACTGAACAAGAGTAGGTTTAGATTAGATATTAGGGAGAAATTCTTTGCTGTGAGGGTGGTGAGGCACAGGAGCAGGTTGCTAAGAGAAGCTGAGGATGTCCCATCCCTGGAAGTGTCCAATGCCAGGCTGGATGGAGCTCTGAGCAACCTGATCACGTGGGAAGTGTCTGTACCTACGACAGGGATTGGAATTAGATGAGCTCTGAGGTCCCTTCCTGTGGTTGTTCTCAGTTCCTCTGAAGAGAGAACAGAGATAACTCAGTCTGGGAAACTTAGAGGAAAGAATTCAAACAGTTATTATCTTATCCCTTGCACCTGGTCTTGTGCAGGATGTTTACAAGAAGGAGTTACTCCCTGTTTAACCAAGGAGTATCCTAAAGGCCAGTCAGGTCTTAGGTGCACAAACTTCTCTCTAAGAGTGTGATATTCTATTAATAAATAAGCCTTTATGCCTTCTGAATCACGGAGTGCATGTCATCTCTCTTGCTGTTCCTAAACTCAACAACAACACCTTCCAACCCAAGCTGTTCTATGATTCCATGATGATTATTTGTTGATCAAGTACATTTTTCTGTGGTCTGCACAAGTGCAGTGGATTTATGGCTGCCAGGTCACAAACTGCAGCCACCAGCTTTAGCAGACTCCTGCTCTGAGAGGTGCCTGCAATTCTTGATGGATTTGGATAGCAAAGGAGTGTGGACCAGCCTGTGTCAGTCTGTTGGAGAGCACTGCTAAAATACAGATATTGGAAATGCATGGTCCAGATCCACCTCCAAAGCAGATCTGCTTAGCAGAGATACAGGGGCTGGGGTAGAAAATTATGCTGGATTCCCTGACAAAATTTGCTTAATAGCACATCTACAAATCCCACAGGTCAAGAATTGGTGTGTGGCTTCAGCACAATCCTTCTCCATGGTAGGAAAGCAATGGCAGATGACCAGAGCTCATGTATCCTGTGTTCAGGATGTCTTCTTTCTTACACTTACCACAAGTTCATTGCATGGCTTAGGAATCCAAAAAAATTGCCAGAATCATAAATTGTGTCAGGTGCCAGTGCGTTGTAATCACGAGTGAGCTCTTTTACAGGATCAATTACTTGAGCAATTAATGAAATTGATATTAAAAATTGCAGGTGAACAGTAGAGATTCCATGTTAAATACCTTCAAGTCTTTCAGTTATTTCAACGTCATTTCAGTTCTGAAAGAGGTTTTGGTATCTATTCTTTTCCAGTAATTTTCAGCTGTGAAAAGAGGCTTGGGCAGTCACTTTTATCTGTATCTGTTTGTGTGCTCCATGTCTCACAATAACATCTGAGCTGGTTTGCTGGTTCAACAGGACTTGGTAGTTATTTCTGAGACTGCCTAGGGCTTTATGAAATTTGGAGCCAGATAGTGGGAAAAGAAGAAAGATAAAGACTGTAGTGTAAGCCTCTCTATCATTAGACAAAACGGAAAAAAAAATCTACAGTGGGAGAGAACCTACTGGAAAACATCTATTTATGTTTTTTGATCAACTCGAAATCCAAAAGAGATGAGACTTCATTAATACAAGTGCTCACAGAAGTGTTACTTTCTGAAGCAAATTGAGTCTGCATTTGTTTGTGTTTTCCTCTAGAGAGTTCATCCTTAATAGGAAATTTCCTTGAACTTTGGTTTGTATTACAGAGGAAATTTTCATGTGAGTTGCATGAACTTTAAAATAGTAAAGTGTAGGGAAAATAGGGCATGTAAAGCCAACTCTTTATTCTGCTTGCCTATTACATTTTTACATTATCCTATTTTGTTGCATTGTTTACATCACAGGAAAATGAATTTTCTTGGGGAAAAAAAGTCTGTCCATATGGAGTGAGCTAATCTATGGCTTAACTACCTTTCAAGTCCCACTAAGATTTTAAAAGATAATATAGGTAGAACTTGATGGTCATTGATCATAAAGGTCTTTTTTACACCCCTCTGGAGAATGTTACATATAAACTCTCTAAGCTAGTCCATACATATTGCAAAATATGGGGGCCACATAATCAGCACGAAGGAAGTATACCTATAACCTCAAATAATTTTTTTGGTGTCAAAAGATGCACACAAACTATTTTTATGTATGAAAATACTTATTAGACAAAATAACTTGAAGCAGTGGAATAATTGGCATGTATCCAAATTGTGGTTAATTGAATTCTTCATCTGTGGCTTAGAGAGCCACATGGGGTACAGATTCTGCACAGAGGAAGCAATTTTCATTAACGGGATATAATTTAGAATGAGAAAACATATACACTCTGCCTGCAACACAGTTAATAATTAATATGGAATAAATACATAGACATACACTGAGTTACCATATTTCTACCTGTCACTCTGTAGAGTTTCAGCAACTCATTTGCATGCTAAGTAAGTATATTTATTCAGGGAGATGACACTGTAACACTACCTTCAAAAGTGAAAGACCTTTATGTCACAGCATCGGAAATGAGTCATCCTTGTTTTTAAAAGGGCAAAGTGAGATCAGAATGGTGATTTGATCTCATGCCTCCTTACATCTAAGAAGTTTGCTGGTTTCTGAAGTGACACTGCACTGTTAAAAAGCTGATAACCAGGTCCAAAACTGACCATCATTTTTGAGGCTGGTCAGTTTTCCTGAATTAGATTAGAGAAAATTTAAAGCCTCTTAAGAAAGAGTATTATTTCTGTTTTGCATTCTGACGATCTCTAGCATTTATTATTTGGTCTCTCACATATGCTGTTAATATTGGGATGTGTCTGCATGCAAAAAGCAAACTATTTGAAGGACTGAGAAGGATGTCTTGCAGGATGGGTGATAAAGTATGTGATATCAATGAAGGGTGTGGCTGACTGAAAGCCAACAGCACCACAGGGCTCAGGCTCTGTCAGTGGCTTGCTGCATCACTTTAAGCAAGTTGAGTTACACCTAATCTCAAAAACAGTGAAAGTTATTTGGGATAAGAAATGCTGTAAATCAAGATGTCAGGATGTGCTTGTGCACCTACCAACACACAATGTGTTGGTACAAAGCCCAGCCATGGTCTTTACCTCTGGAATGCTATAAACAGAATTTTAATTCCGGTTGCTTTCGAGACAATGCCTTGACATGCACACGACTCTTGACTTCAACAAAACTGAAAAATATTCCTTAAATATTCCCTTGAATCAAAGCTCAAAACTCCAAATCTCTTGCAAGAATTTCTTAGCATTTCACCTGAATCAATTCAGCGCAATAGCAGCGCTCCCAAATATTTGCCATATTTCTACCATATTTATTTTATGAACCATAATGCTATTTAATATTACTGAATTGTAGAACTAGACTTCATATTTCCTTCTCCTTTTAACAACAGGTGGTAACAATATTGGCAAACATGTCTGTGTTGGACCAGTGCGCTTCAGAAATCATTCAAGGAAATGGTATGTATTTTAGCTGAATTATATTTTTTATTTATTTCAGGTGAGTCTGAGTAGATGGGAATGTAGAACTTACAAGGTAAAGGAGAAAGGCTTCACTAATAAAGCTTCATTTGCATCCTGTCTCTGCTGCATATTGCACATTGCTGCAGGGTGCAAAATTAGTCCTGGGGATGGTTCCACATAACTGAAATAAAATGGCACGTTTTAGGAAACTTTGCCTTTGTGACCGTGGTGTTCTGTGTGTGTGACTTACTCCTAGATGCAAAGCAAAGTAGTAAAAAGTGTTTCAGCAACCTGTATTATGGTGATGCAGGTAATATTGTGGTAAGATGTAAATGCCTTCTTAATACACCTACCAGCAAATTCAAGGCCAAGCAATATAGTAAGATGGGTGCCTTTGTTTTTTCTCTATTTTTTTTTGTTTTGTTTTGGTGCGAAACATTAAATTGATGTGAAAATTCACATATATTGCTTTGCTGGGCCAAGTAGGCCTAACTCATGCTAGACACTGCAGTGGATTGTCAGGGACAATGACAGCAAGTAAAATTTGTGTATACACTCTGTCATGGAATTTCACAAGGATCATTTGCCCCCTGGCTTTTGAGAGGGGTTGGCACTCATCCTGTGTGTAAAATCTTTTTTGTGTCTGCCTAATGTTATAATAAACAGGTGCTAGTCAGAGGCCACATTCTGAGAATGGTCTTTGAATGCTGGAGAATTTAGGTACTTTCTTCTCAACTCTGACTTTTTTGTATGTTGATTGATTATTATCTAGCTGCATGGTTCTGATGATAATTCTCTGAATTATTTATGCAAATGTTCTAACAGTTAAAATCCTCTGATGCTACCTGGTGTAATCTGAATGCCTAATAGCATATGGAGTCTAATAGCATATAATTGTCTTTACACTTAAAATAATCTAGAAAGGAGAAGTCATCTTCTTTTTTTGTGGTGCTACAAGAAGAATATCAACTCCTACAGGCAACAATAAATTAATGAAGCTGCTTCGACGTGGATGACATTGTCTCTTCTGGAGTGGAGAGTTATACAGTAAACTTCAAGAAACAGAATTTCATCATTTCTTTCATTAAAGGATTCCTCATTTAATACCCTCATTAAAATACCCTTAAATAGTTTGAGAAGGAAACTTTTAAAGGCTTGCTTAAAAATATGCAAACAAACAAAAAAATAATTACTTTAATTGAGAGTGAAACTTCATTTAGAGACCTGAAATATGTCACTACAGTTTTTTCAGCTAGTGATTGCCTTCAGATTAATTTAGAAGCAAATAAGGAATTACATTTGGTTGACTGAAATAAATTTGTGAAATTTAAAATACCAGCTTTTAGAGGAAGAAAGAGTCAGTGCATTTTCTAGTTCCAGAAGTTCTGTAGTTTCCTAGTGGAGACAGACTTATGCATAGATTGGATGTGCCTGGGTGCTGATGTCAAAACTGCAGCCTTCATTTATGTATTCTCCATGCCTTTTTTGGGCAGTGGCTGGTCTCTATTAACCCTGCTTTGCTTTTCTGCACTGAGTTTTTGATAATCTCTTTTAACCCTGCTTTACTTTTCTGCATTGAGTTTTTAACAATCTCTATTAACCCTGCTTTACTTTTCTGCATTGAGTTTTTAACAATCTCTATTAACCCTGCTTTACTTTTCTGCACTGAGTTTTTAACAATCTCTTTTCACCCTGCTTTACTTTTCTGCACCGAGCTTTTTTGTCGGAGAGCGGATAACGAGGGCTCTCGTGTTCTTTTAGGTGTTCAACTTTTGCTGGAGATGCTCTCTGAGAAACCCTCCTCAGGAAACCCAGCAGAAGCTGCAGCTTGTGAGCGAGTGCAGCAGAAATCTGCAGTGACCCTGGCACGGCTCAGCCGAGATCCTGAGGTGGCAGAGGCAGCCGTAAAACTCAGCTGTAAGGATGTGTCACCTGCCTAATGGCACTGAAAGAGGGAGGGACTGCCAGTCGTGGAGAAGATCTTTTCAATTTTTAGCCTCACTTGGTGAACTTTATGAAAGATATTCCCTACGGAGTCTGTCCAGAGGATGACTGAGGCGATGGAGCTAAATGAAGCTCTGGCTTGTTTCCCAGAGGAACCTGAGGTGCAGCATCCACTCGACACGAAGCTGTGCCTTACTGTGCCAAATGACACTGCTGCCTCCTCGTTCCTTCATGCAAACCCTCGTGCAGCATCTGTCAGGGCACAGAAAACTGGGACCCCAGTAGGTCCAGATGTGATGAATCCAATGGGAGGGAATGTGTTCCTTGGGAAGGAGTTTTTTAAGGGAATGTGTTCTCTGGGAAGGAGTTTTTTAAGGGTGTGTGGGAGGATTGGTAGGGAAGAAACGGAGGTCGCAATTTCCACTGTGAAACTGCATCTGCAAGTAAACCCAATTTATTTGTTTATGCTTTAAAACTATTAATTATGACTGCTCTGAACTGCATAGCTCCATGGAAAGTCCCTTAAGTATTTGCATATCATCTTTGCATTAGAGATCATATCTACTAAAAAAAGATAAACATGATGCATCTAAAAAAAATCACAAAATAAGAAGTTGTTTTTCTAAATTATTTCTCCTGACAGTCTTTTGTGCACTCAGGTATTCCTCGCCTGATTAAACTTTGCAGATCACCGACGGAAAGAAATAACAGTGATTCTGTTTTAGTGGCATGTCTGGTATGTACATTTTAGTCTTCCTTTCATGCTTATACTGGAAAATTAAGGAAAAAGCATCCCTTTAGATTTCAAAATGCATAAGTATTGCAGAAATGTTTTAAATTCATGTCAGGGTCTCCTGCTTTTCCCCTTAAGCATAATCCTGTACACTGTCAATTATGCATTGTCGAATTGAAGATTTAAGCACATAAGGAAAAATGGCTTCATCTTCACATTATTGGGTACCAAAAAAATTCCTTGGAACACTTTGGAATTTAAGGATTCATTAATTCCTAAATTCCATTCTGTGATGGTTCTATGTTTGTTGAAATTGGCCTTGAGGCACAGGGGTAGCCCTTTGAGTGCACTCACACATATATTTAAAAATATTTATGTAAAGCATCCAAAAAGGGGAAAAGATATTTCTTGCTTCCCCTCCAACCCAAATTTTTGTTCTATTTGTGTCACCGAGACAATATAGTGCCCAGCAAGGAGTGGGCAGCAGAAGCTGAAGACTTTCTCTGCTCAGGAGAAAGATCCCATCTGCTGGCCCTGCACTGCATGGACTGTGAGCCAGAGCTGCATGATTGCACCGAGCACTCTGTGCAAGGGCTCTGGGGACGTGGGTGATCTAGGGCTGGAGCACAAGCTCTGGTGAATGAAGACTGAAGAATATTGTTTGACAGTGCTTTATTATGTTCATGTTATTTTAAATGTAAAAGTAATGCTCGGTTATTGCAGCTTGTTCATTTAAGCCGGTCTCATTCAGGATGAAGAAAGTATAAATGTGAGCATAGAAAATGCTGTGATTATTCTCCCTACATGCCAAGAAGACTTGTTAATCTTGTGTGGTTAGAGCAGAGACCACAGAGTGATGGCAGCAAACCAGACTATGATTTTTCTGTCTCACTGAAGTTGTTGCTGCACATTCCTTGAATCCATGCCTGTTGCTTGAGACGTTACCTACCTCCCCGTCTCGGAAATTCTGCTTCTCCTGATATTTTAGTAACTCCTGAAGATGTTTTCTGATAAAAATGTGGCAAAAATATTGTCCTTGAGACATAAGCTGCTTCAAGCTCTGATAGGTACAGTCACTGGTGTCTGAGGGCTTGTGCTGTACTTAGACCTGCTGCTCAGGTCTAACAGTAGTGCGCCCCAAAATAATTGTCATTGAATAGCTTTGCCTGGGGGAAGACTCATCTGACAGATGAAGCCAGTGGGGAGAGATTACCCAGCAGCAGCAGAACTCCTAGACCTGCACAGCTCAGAGTTGAGTTCTGGCTGTTGCTTAGACATGGTTTAATGGATTCCTGCAGTGAAGATTTGCCAGACCTGACTGCAACGATGCTGTTTTGTTTTCCTAGGCAGCCCTGCGGAGACTGGCAGTCATGAGTCCTGATGGACTGGAAGATTCAGATTTCCAGCAGCTGGTAAAGCCCAGACTCGTGGATTCTTTTCTGCTGTGCACAAATATGGAGGAGAGCTTTGTATAAATGGGAGCCAAAAACCTTTGAACAATAATGAAGATCATAGGTATACAGTAAGATAACACATGTACAATTTTATTTTGGTTTAGTCTTATTGTTATTTATGACTTATTTATTCTAAACTCATGAACACGTGGTTTGTCACAGCAAAGGAACAGAATGAGAAAACTTGTTATTGTGGTTTGCAAAAGTAATTTTTTAATTTTATTTTCCTGCCAAGACACACAAGACCTTATCATTGCCATCTAACAAAATGTTTTGTTTAATATAGTTAAATTAAGGTAATGAAGCCAAGAATTTTTTGCTCTGATGTTAAATGCTTCAAATGATGTTTTACCACTGATATTTTTCTATAGTTAGGACATTTTGTAGGTTTTTTAATAAATGTTTTAGCCTCATCTCTATTAGGAGAAAAGTAATCCTAAAAGCTGCAAGTGTATACTTTGAAAAGAAAGGGATGTTACAGTCTGAGTCCAGTTCTTAACTGTTGTTATTTTTTAATAGAATTATGTAACTGAGAGAAAAAAAAATCTAAGAAATGTTCAAATACTGGCTTCAAATGATGCTAGAATACATTCTTAGGCTGTGTAAAGATGTGCTCCATCAGAGGATACACACTAGCAGAAAGCTCTTTATTTACATTGACTGAAATTTCCTAAAGAAATTCATAGAATTCCAGAAAAATCTTGGATGGTGTGTGTGTTTTATCTCATAATGTGAGATTTTCCGCTTATAATTTAAAATCATTACACAGTGATAATTTTCTCTCCGTTTAAAGCCTTACAAGAACTGGAAGTGCTAATGTCCAGACATGTTTCTAACATTCAAGCTACTGTTTTTGTGAAAAGTTGTTCACACCTATGCTAAATAACCTGAAGAGTTTAATTAATTGTAACTTGAATTTTCACTTTTCTGGTTTGCTAACTAGTCCTGTATTTTTAAAACTTAAATGGGACTCTTAGGAGCTCTGGAAGTTGAGAAATGGATGATAACCTAAATAAGAGATGTGATTTTGAAATCGAGTTTTTTTCGTGAGCATTCTTCTTAATTCTTGCTTTTTCTTTTCATTGACATATATTGAAAATTACTCCATCAGCAATATCTTGGTAGTGGTTTTTTTTCCTTAACTTTTCACAAAGCGCTCAGCAGATTATGAAAAAAGATGTAATTTTTTTCTGCATGGCTTCCAAACTCTGCTTTGGATCATTTTATGATCAGCAACTTCAGGGTACTAGGACATCTGCCAACACCCCCCCACATTCCTTCCTTACTGTACTTTGTAGATTTATTAAGCAGCTTAATTCATTAATGTTTCTTTAGAGTTATGTGGTGTTTAGATGAAAGGCACCAGGAAATTGTGAAGATGTGATTTCCTTCCACATTTCCTGTAGCTGAGAAATCTGTCCTGCTCCAAGCAGTGAGACAGTGGTGCCTACTTTTTTCTCTCTTGATTGTGTGGGTTAAGCAGTCTCTGCCTTAATGTCTTTCTTGTGAGCTCCTCATTTAATCAGCCCTATCTTGACTGAATTTTAAAACCTTACAAAACATACAATGACCTCTGTCATGAGCAGCTCTTTAAAGGAAGGCGTTGAATAAGATGTTCTAGTAAGCACAGAGATGAATTCTGCTTTTTTTTGCTTACTTTGAAGCAGCTTCTTAAGTTTCCAAGACTGTTAAAATGTATGGTACTGTAAAATATTTAAAAATATTGCATTAGTGATGGACTTTAACACTTTCCTTACTAAGCAGAAATACAAGTGTGAGCCATGGATGTCTTGATATATACAATGAATTAATAAATTAAAAAAAAAACTCATTCAAAATAAAATCCTGTTGCTATCATTCTGATAGCATGGCAATTCCTGATAAATCAAATTCTGTGGTGAATTTCTGTACAGAACCTCATTCTGTCAGCTTCAGCTAACACCAGAAGTGTTATACATACAAGTTTCTAGATGGAGTAGGGTTTATCCCATAATAGGTAAATTTAAAATCTCATTTAAAGAAATTTTCCACACATGCATAGTGAGCTGAAGCAGCTATTAATAAAATGCCATCATGACTCATAATGTTTTAATGTAATTTCTAACAGATCAATCAAAAATTCAGTGAGCAGGTTGGTAACAACGAATTTGCTCTCAAACACAGTAATGTGAACCCACATTGATTGAATTTACTACAGGTACTCTCAATCTGCAAATATGGGTCCATAATTCTAGGCCCATATTTTCCATTTAAATGTGTTCATATTACAGATGTGGCTGTTTATATTGCAGAAGAAAAGTACATTTAGGTGGAACTCATATTTGCAGTAGAAAATATATCTTGAAAGAGCCATTTCAGCAGGCCTCTTGTCACCTAAGTGTCCTCAAAACCATTTTAGCTAAGTCTGATTTTCTCACCTAGAGCTGTGCACTTTATTTTGTATATGCTAAAGTTTATGGGAAAATAAACATACCTCTAACTTTACTTCTTGATTCACTTGGAAATAAAAAGTCATTAAAAATATTGATTTATTTTTCTTATTACTTTTGAATGAGTATTCTGGATTCTAAATGAATTCTTGATTCTAAATATTTGCTTTAAAAGTAACTCCTCAGCTTTTAAACAAAACCAACAAAAAAGAACAGTTTGAGCCAGAATAAATACTTTTGCTTTCAAATGTAGTAAGAAATAAAATATTTCATATTGAGAAATTTTCACTAAAATAAGTATTGTGGTGGCTTAATCCCTGGACTCCCTGTGTATATTCATATACAGGTAGGAGAGAGAGTGGAGAGTATGTGTAATACATTCAAAATTCAGCTCATTTACGTGGACTCCTTGGCCTATAGAGACTGAATATAAATTAGGTATTGGTTTAATCTTCCTGGAAAATGAATGTCAAACTTGTTAGAAGTGTTGTTGTTTCACTTAAATTCTTCTGAACATTTTCAGTTTTGTATGGGATTAGAAATGCTTAACAAACATGCAGTGAGCTGCAGGATTCTTTGTCATTTTGATTTACACTCCAGCAACTTTGGACAATGTCCTCAAATTTCAGCTTGAGTTTCAAACTGTTTACAGATATTCAGGGCCCAGATGTTTCATTCATAGAATAAAGTTTGGTTATTCTCAGTTTATTGTGTACTTGGTACATGAATCACTTATGTGGAATGTTACTTGTCTGACCTTTACAGTTTAAAATAGTATTTGTATGTACAAAGAATAAAATAATGTCTTTGTAAATTGCATACCTTAACTATTTTTTGGGGTTGCCTGTTAGAATCCAAAAGATTACTTCATTTGGAGGGTTTTGCCTTTGTACAAAACTGATTCTCATGGGTCTCTCACATGGCTTGCTCCAAATTTTTGTGTTGACCGTCTCCTTTTAGATAACAGCAATGAACAGTCAAAATAACCTTGGCTTTTGTATTTTGAGGAATCTGCTTTGATCTTCAGTTTAAATTTATATTAAGTTTAATGTATTTAAAGAAACACTCTAGACACTGTAAATTATTCACCACTGTTCTCATTTTTAAGGGGAGGGGAGGGAAGATGGCATTAAGCAGTGAAAGAATGGTCCAGAGTGAATTTTTTAATTGGAGTTGGAAGTGCAGAACTGGTGGGAAGGTGGATGAATAATTTCAGCCCTTGACAAGCTAAAGAACTGGGAACAAGAAAAGCACAGTGTCATCTATTCTAGATACTTATATGCTTTGTGGAGACCCTTATCTCTATTTTCTGGCTTGCTCTTGGATCTGAGTTTTTCTTTTTTCCAACTGTGACAAATTTCTTCCTCTTGGGAGAATATTTGTCTAATTGCTAGTTATCTAACAGAAGAGAGTTACATTCCAAGGTCTGGTCCTGCTAATTATTATATTGATAAGGTTTTTGCTGAGAAACTAAGTAACAAAAATACCTTGTTAGATAGATGTAATGAGGAACACCTAGAACAGAAAGAAATGTTTATTGTTGTTACAACAAGGGGAAGAACCAACATATCCTCCAAAATGCCAGAGACAAAGCATAGGTATATATATATCACCTTATGCTTTTGTGCTTTTGGTACTTTTACAAGCAGACCTGCTGACTAAGAGTTTATGAATTGATCAGTTGTCAGCCAAATAATCACTGAATCAGAGAAATAAAAATAACCCACTAGACCTACAGACCAAACGCTGAAAAATCCAAGATTTTTCTCTTTCATTTTCAACAGCCAGTCGCTGACTTTTAATAATTGAAGTGTGCCTAGAACCCAAAGAAACCTATGGCAAACCAGTGGGGCAAAAAAAAAAAAAAAAAAAAAAAAGTAGCAGGTAATGCTGCTAATTTCTCAATTTCATTGGAGATGCTGCTAATAATCTCAATTTCTTTGGAGTGAAATTGAAAAGGATCAAAAGGATAAATGATGTGAAGGAGGAGGTGTGTATGATGCAGTGCCTCACCTGTCACTGTTGTGATCACCTGTGTTAAAAATCACTGCTCATACCCTCTTCTTTAAGCTTTCTGGATTACTGCTGGGTTTTAGCCAGATTTTGTCCACATTCCTCACATCATTTAGAATGTGACCTAAAAATGCATATGTCTTCTAATTGATCTACTTAGTTTGATTTATTTTTTTTATACCCCATATTGTAAAAATCCCCTTTTCTGAATAGTTCTGAAAGGATAAACCTAACAATATATGTCTGTTATGTACGTTCATCAGGTGAGACAAAGATTATGAAAAATCAAGAAGGCATATCTAAAAGGATCCAGAAACAGACATGTATATTTTCATCTGCATCAGAAGAATAATTATGGGCCCAAATGATCTAGGGAAGTCTTATTTGATGCCCCTTCTTCTGACTTCTGTAAGTCAGTTTCCTTGCACTGAATTAAAGAAGAGCCAGAGGTAACCCAAGGTTTCCAGGATCTTGCTAGAGCTAGATGTGTAGAGGTCTAACACATAAAATAAATATAAATAAAATCTTACAGCATGAAACTAAGAATAGAAACCTTTTTTTTCAGAGCAGCAATCAACACAAATCAGTTTAGAAGTTTAGAAGTTTATCCTATCAGTAGAAGAAATTATCATGTGCATTATCTAGGGGGGAATGATGAACTGTTAGAAGTTCAGCCCTGCAAGCATGGTCCAGACAAGGGCTTTAGGTTCTTTCTGTAGACCACAGAGAGAAGTATGGAAAAATGATGCTGATGATTTCTTTGAGGGAGCTGTGTAAGCACCTCCACATCTGACTCTTAGCTCAGATCAGGGGAGATGAATTCCAGGCTCAGTCTGGAGACAAACGGGAGGCACTTTTTGAACTGGGGTTTTGCATGCTGTTTACAGATCAAGCACAATTTCCCTCAAACTAGAAAATTTTGCAAGATCAGGCTCTTCTTTTGAAATGACAAAGACATCATTTACTTGTTTGGTACGTGTTAACTGATGAATTCTGTTTGCCAGTGTTTTAAAACAAGGAATAACTGAACCGACACATTGATCTCATGATAATATACCAGATTCTGGGTTTATTATTACAGAAAAATATCTTGCATTTGAAAAAATGGGAGAAGAAAAACAGGTCATGGGACACTAGCTGAGAACTCCAAAGTGAGCTATCCTGGACAATATGTGAAATACCACTGAGCTAATCACATTGCATATATTGCACATGCCAGGAGAGCTACTGCTCACCAGAAAACAAGAACAAAACCACAAATGCCCTCAAACCCAGTACACCTTCTTTCCCAAAAGCAATCAGCTGAGCTGGAAGAAGAAGAAAGGATACTTCACTACGAGGCAGAGCCTGGAACAAAGCAACATCACAGGTAAGGTACAGATAAATGAGGACTATTTCCAGGTGGTTCAGGCTATCCTATAGGAACCCATGCTGGCTTGGAAGTTGCTTACTATCCAGGCCATTAGATAGTAATGAAGTCTCTGTTGCTGTGCCAACTGTGGCTTAACCTTTGAGCTAGCAAACTCAAAAACCTTTGAGCTAGCATTGATGGAAAGCACATTCTTGACTCAGGAAAGGGAACCCTTTCTTGAGTCAAGAATGTGCTTTCCATCAATGTTGCAGGTGAGGGGTGTGTGGTGGTCCACAACTGCCTTCCTTTCCAGTTTTCTCTAGGCCTTTCCCCCTGATGTCACCTGATTGATGCTCCCCTTCAGGGTGAATGGCAGCTGAAGGATTTGCATAGTTCAGTATAAGGGAAAGCTAGTGAGAGTGCAAACCCAGCACTGTGAAACTGGACAGGGACATTTTTTACAAGGTATTTGCAGGTGCTGTCTCACTGCTCTGCTACATCTGCATCAAGGCAATCTCTTGGTCTCACATCTTGGCTAAAATTTTGTCTGTTTCCTCACTTGCACTGTAATCACCGTCTCACAACTGTTTCTCCTCAAATATTATCTATTTTTCCTTTTTGAAAGCATCATACTTATAGTCACCAACATGCTGGGTAGTGCACTCAGATGGAATTTCTGGATTCTGCTGCAAAGACCAGATGAATGTTCATGAATTGTTCCTATTCTCCTTTTTTGTTTCTCTTGCCTATGTAGGCTGAAAACTGCAGGAGTGACGTGTTCCTTTCCATCCTTTTGTATGATACTGAGGTCTCCAAAACTGTTCCTTTCATTTAAGGCCACTCAAAGAGAATTTATTTTGAAAAATATTAGAAAAAAAAGACCAATTCCTTTGACAGTACCAGAATGATCTTTTCATTTGTGACCCTTAGATGTTCCTTGTGTGCAAATGCCTTTGGAGCTTTTCTACCTGTAATAGAGATGCCTTTTGTGTCCAACACCTGTTCAGCTGCAGCTTTCATTCACTAAAACCAGATGATTTCAAACATTTTTTTATCATTTATACTTCTGTTGCTTGCTAGCTCATCTGAGAGCCCCTTTCATGTGGCAATGTTGCTTCTCATACTCAGCTGAAGTTCTGCCTTCTTCATTTAGCCTTTGATCAGCTTTTTAATTTGTTCACTTTTCTCATTATGTGTATCAATAAAATATTATAGCGGTTTTAATTCAGATTTAAATACTCTAAGTTGGTGTGAGCAATAATCAAAAAAGCTACTGAAAATTACATAATTAAAATATGGTTTTGGTAGAGAGGTGTTATTGACACCAGGATCTCAAGCTTTAAGTATTTTGAAGGTACTTTTAAGGTAGGGTGCCTTTCACTATAGAAGTATGGATATATTTTTCTTAAAAACATTCTTTCTTAAATAGTTTGCTTTTTTTTTTTTATTAGAAACATTTCTATTAAAATACACCATAAAAAACTTTTGCAAAAGATTTTACCAAAAAGGTCCTTATATTTTGTTTTCTTTCATGACATTTCACAAAGGTTTTATGTCCCTTTTTACCTTGAGTCCAGAAATGACAGTGTTATCAGAAAAAAAAAAAAATCTACTTTCACCCAGGGGCTGCTTTTCCAAGCAAATGACCAAACATCACCAAGTGCTTGGTTTCACTTGCAGCACTGTGGCAGTTCCAGGCTGCAGACTGAAGGTGTGTTCTGCGTGGGAGGCCAAGGGGCAGGAAATGTGGGAAATACCAGCAAAACCAAAGATCTGGCTGGAAGTGCTTCCTCCGGTTGAAGATTCAGGAAGTCCTTGTCCTTTGGAGACTGCTCCATGGCCCCTGCGGAGCTCAGGTGTGCCCTGCCTTCACTCAGTACCCTCTGGGATTGTTTTCTTTTTCAAAAAACCTCAAGTGGAAACTTCTCTCTGTTCCCATCATGACAGCTGAGAGCTGCATCCCTGTGGATAATTCTGATTTTGTCTGCATACCTCTTTTTTTCTGCTTTATTTGTAACAGTTGCCTGCTGAAGAATCATCTTCCTTATTATTTGTTTGCTCATTACAGGCTTTTCTGAAATCTAAGAAAACTGCAGTCAAACTCACCACATAATTAATATGTTTCTTCTGTGTAAAGGCAGCATTATTTTTGTGATACTAAAGCATTTTCTGGAAAACTTAACCAATTTTGTCAGGGACAGTTGCTCATATTATTCTCCTCCATTTGCATACTCTTGTCAATAAACTGCTTTTAACAGTTCAAGCAAAAAATCTCTCTTCAAATTTAACTTATTTTCAAACGAGGAAGAAATTTCAAACGCTTGACATGAAAGTTTGTTTCTTTAAAAAAAAAAAAAGCAATTAGAGAATCTTCTAAAAGGGGTCAATTGTCACATAGCAGCCCAAGGTTTTGCCACAGACTGCATTTTTCCTTTTTTTTTTTAAGGAGTACAGTGTTGCTATTGTTCAGTTTCATGTTAGTTCTGGCTACAATTCTACAAATCCCGTGGACAATAGAGTAATTTAGAGGCCCCTTTGCAGCTGGGTGGGAAAGGAATTGCAACAATAATGGTTTAAATATTCTTAAAAAGTGCTTTACAGTTTTTTAACTTGTTCTGGTGACCTGATCCCATGGAGAAAGGCATTTTTAAAAGTCTAAAGGATGCTTTGGAATCTTATCTCACTTCCTAAAATACTTAAGAACCAATTTTCCTTGCATCTGGAATGTCTTTAGTCAGTTTGGCTGTTTTAATCTGGGTGAAATCTGAATGAGAGCAAGTGATCTAGAGACCTGCAAATGAACCTTTCTGAAGTCTTTAAACCACTGCTGAACTCATCAGAAATACATGATCATTATCCAGTGCTGTGCATCCAAACCCTCTTCCAAGTCTTAAGGGGTGAATGTAGCCAGAAAGTCAGCTTCCCTTGGGGCCACCTGGTAAAGTGACAAAAAAAAGTCACACAAAACATTTTCTTGCCCTGGGAACTGCTGAAAATTAATTTTGTCCTCTAATATTCTTTAGAAAATGTAAAATTTGTCTCTAATGAAAGCGTTTATTAAAATCTCTTCAGAAAATGAAGTTTAGGCTAAAGAATTTTTTCTGCAGCAGAATAAGGTTTTCTTAATTTGGTTTTTCACATCACAATGTCCTGTGGATCTGAGTTGCTTTTTAAAAAGAGCAGGGTAATTTTTTTGTTTTATTTCATGATGCAGAGAAATATAAAGAGATTTATTAATCTATTAAATTTAAAATACTTATCAATTAATTAAGAAAATGTATTAATTATCAGATGTGAGGAGTCCAGGTCAGTGTAAGCAAATGAACATCCATTGATGTTGTTTCTCAACGATGCAGATTTTACCTGGATTTGAGTTTCATCTGATACTAATTTAAAAATATTTTCTTCCATAGAGCCTTAGTGTGCAAGGAAGAAGGGGAAGCACTGGGAATGTCTGTCTGGGTGGGACTGACCAGAAGCATGAGCCTTCTTCCATCCTGTCAGAACTCCAGCCCTCATGGGTGTCTGGTTCCCAGTGGGAGTGGAGAAAAATGTAGCCATGAAAATCAGGTGAACTGAAGCATGAGGCCTCGTTTCTCATGAGAGGAGAGGATAACAGCAAGCAAAAGCTGAAAAGAATTGAACCCAAATGTTTAGGAAGGAGACACTTGTGGGGCTTGTTGAAACTTGGGAAACAAAAGCAAATGAAATGTCTCAGGGAATGGTTATGAGCACTGGAAAACTAACTTGAGGGAAGTTTTGCTGTTTCCCCCACACACAGCTGGGAACCTACCCCCAGGGCCCTTGAAGGAGGTTCCCTCCCGTGAGTTCTTTGCCAGGGATGAAAGACAAGCAGGACTCACTGTGTCTCTTGGTCTTCAGGTTGTTGTTTATTTTTCTCTTATCTTAAGTTCAGTACGCCGTCTGCATGCCAGACCGAGCGCGTGAGAAGCAAGGCATAAAATGGACAAAATGGCAAAAATGGCCTCGATACCCAAAACCAAGGTCTTTTTAAAGATAGCTAATCCAATTACCTTCTAACACGTACATTGTTTTTACTTTACTACCAATGACTCCTACTGATCTGCACACGTAACAATTATGCTGCTGCCATCCCTAACCAATGACTTTGTGCCACCAATGCTACAGAAAATGAAGAAGAAGGACAAGAAGGAAAGATGACACAATGCCCAAAATCCTCCATCTTGTCTCCCATTCACTCTCACACCAAAATCCTAAAATCCTAAATTCTCCACCCTGTGATAGATTCCTACTACTACTGCTACATACCTAGTTCACACCTGTGTTCTCCAACTCTTCCCAAAGCCTTGGCAATTTTTGCCCTGGGACAAAGGTTAAAAACAGTGTCTGACTGGGGGTCAGGGCTCCCTAATACAGGCAGGGAAATATTTCCTGTGCCCTGGATTCCAACATAACTCTAGTCACAATCAGGGTTATAGCTACAATCAAAGTACCATTTAAAGCTTTGATATTTGTGAAGTTCCAAGTGAAAAAAGACAAAAGGAATACAACACTAGGTACTGCTCTGGATTAGCAACAACATCAGGTGGCAGCTGATTTGCACGTGCCTTGGTTTGCAAAAGTGGCAGGAGTTCTGGAAGCTCATTAATTCATTGGCACAGATTAGGAAAATGGATATATTCTTCTCCTGTCAAAACACAATGTAACCCAAAGCAAGAGGAGTCTCTGCGCTTTCGCAGCTCATGATGAAGTGCAAACTGAGTTTTCAAAAGCTTCTTTTAGATGTACTTAAGGACTTGCTGGGGGAGAAGTGGGGACATCTACTGGAATTTTAAACCACTTCATCATGTTTCCAAGGCTGCTAGTGAGACATATTTGGTTTAGGTCTAAAGTTGGATGAATAATGCAGAAACGATTTCTACTGATATTTGTGCAAATTTGGAAGCAAATCTTCAGCCATCTTGGGGTTGCTTTTGGTGTCATTTCCTGCACACACTCACAGAGTTATTAAACTTTAATCACATAACTGTTGGCAGAAAATAAATGTTACGCTCACACAGGAATACTATGAAAAGTGAATTTCTAATGTGCTTTCTGTAAGCCTGCGTACTACAAAGCTGATTCCATGAGTTATGTTCATTAGACTGGAGGATGGAAACAATATTAAGTGATTTATGGGACTAACTGCTATTGAACAGTGAGTTTGTGCTTGGAGTAGCAACCCCTTACTTTAAAAGAAATTAAAAAAGAATTCAATGAGGAAGGAATATGTGAAGGAAATTGCAACCCACTCCCCACATTTCATGGTAAGAAGGAAGGAAACTCATCCATCATTAAATGCATTCATTAAAAATTATTCACTCAGATCCATTTAAAGCATGTTCTAACTTTAATCTCCTAATTTCTTGGGGCTAGATTGGGATGTGTCCTGCATGCTCAAAAAGAGCATGAAGGCTCTTCCTGCATCCTGATGTGGGTTCCCTGGACTTTGGGCCTGCAGGAGCAGCAGGGTTGTGGATGTGCTCCCTTCCTCTCCTCAGAGAAAGCCTGGGGAAGGGAGGGAAAGGGGGATGAGATTGCAGAAGGGGAAGCTATCCCTCTTGATACAGAAATCCTGGCTTGCTGAGTTTGGATGAGGGTCAGGGTTTCCCAAAATTTTACTGCTACGAACCAGTGAATAAATAATTCCTGCTGGGACAAGGAAGATGGAGGCAAAATTGGCCTGAAGGGATGTTTTCCAGTGGTATCTGTGTGCGTCTGCAGTCTGCCTGTCCCATGCCCTTCAGTCCATGCCTTACTTTAATCCTTAAAGTTCAAAGACCTTACGACTTTACAAAGTTTCTGACCTGATTGTATGATGTGATTGTGTCATACAATGAAAAGCTGTTGAAAATGAGAAGCAGGAGTTTTCTCACTCACCTTAAACTAAAAGCCACATTACCAATGTTTGAACTGCATTGGTACTTCATGGACTGGTCCACAGAGTTTCAGAAACTCTGTTTTACTGGGCTCTTTGCATTTTCAACCTTTGCATACAATGGACTAAATAAATGGTGTGATTTCTGGTGGGTAATGTTAAATGATTGTTCAGCAAATATTTAAAATAACAGGCACAAGAAATGCCACAGGCAAAATGGAGAATGTTGTTCCTGTAAGTCCCACCACCATTTTTCATTCTTGCTGAGAACTGCTTCAAATATTACACATAGCTGGCTCACATTATTGTGCTGGGTTTTTTTTACTCGTTATATCTCTTTTGTTAAAAATTGTCACATCTGTGAGAAACTTTCTGTAAGGCTTTGCACCAAGATGTCCTTAAGGATTTTCTGCTGGAATGACAAAAGGGAACCATTTGCTGCTCATCAAAACGCAGATTTACCTCCAGTCTTACCCTTAATTCTGAAAGTTCAGATGTGTGGAGATTTTTTGTGGATTTTTCCACCTGTGAGCGTACAAGCTGCTGTAATATTCTATTCTTGCAGCCTTCTGTTGGGTCCTGGGAATCAAAGGAGATCCCAGTCACCACAACTTTTTCAGTAATGGGATTTGTTTTGCACAGTGTCAGCAGTAAAAGAGATCACAAGTGACAGTCCCACTTACCTGCTGCTCATTATGAAGTTTGGCTATCAGCTCTAGGGTGAGAAATGCTGACATGACTGTTTTCTGACTTTAATAATAACTTCTAATCCCCCAATTTTGTTAGCAAGTGTTGACTTTCCTGCACTGTGTCTCTAATTTACTAAACTGACACATTTCTATCAATGTATCGGTCTCATTTGGCTGGCCTGCTGCTCCCAAGTTTTTCTAAATTTATCCCAAATGACACATTTTTAATTGAAACGAGATTCCCTGAGTCTGTATGCGTGTCTACATCCATTTCTAACCATTTTTGAGGCTTAAACCTGCTCCCATTGCAGACCCTCCAATATCCAGGATCTGTTCCAGGACAAAGTTCTTGTACATTTTCAATTAGCACTTTTCATAATTACACTTTAGTGGATCAGGTCATTGCTGGGGAAATAGACGTGTGTGTTAGAAATGCCAGAAGCTGCCTGCACAAGGATGCTGGCAGAACTTCTGGCACAAGTTCAGAGTATTTTAGTACTACCTGCACTTGTACTAGCTGAAGATCTGGCTGAAGGAATTAAAGTAAAAATACTCCTACGTTAAGCTAGTAAGACAATAAATGATTGAGGGTGCAAGTACTAAAATCTTCCCCAGACAACAGAACATAATATCCAATTACTAGTTGTGGTAAATCTCTCTGAAATGTATTCCATATAATTTGTGGCAAGAGTTGCTTTCAATAGGAAATTACAGAGAACATTTAAATTAGTGGTGAGAATTACCCTGAATAACAAGTTCATTATTTACTACATTTGCATTTTTTGTTGAGTTTATTAGCTGTACTGCCTGGTTAGATTTTGTGGATCCTCTTCTGTCCTTTCTGCACAAAAGCCCAACTATGGAAGGTTTCTGAAAGCAACAATTGTGATTTTATAATGAACCACAAGAGGGGGGAGAATGAACATAAATGAAAGAACTTGATTTTAATGAACAACTGTTACATTTAGGGCAATGCTATATCAATGCTGAATTTAGGAATCTTGCCCAGGTGTTGGCTGTGGAATGAAGAGTTTGAAGGAATATTGAGATGTTTTCCCCAAGATTCATCTTTTCAGGTCTGCTGATTTATTGCTGAGCTTCTCTTAAAGCTGTGGGCAAACCACACTTCCAAATGTTTCTTGCTATGCTGAGTGTGCTCATCCCTTTCTTTATTGCCTTGATCAAACACAAACAAATTAAATGAAATGATAAAAATAGAGATCTCTGTGACCTGAATAATCAGTTTTATAACTTCCTACCCTGCCTTTTAATTTTTTCCCACATTTATACAAAGAAGCTCTCTAATTCAAGTAATCAAGGAATTCCTCCCTGGTGCATGGATGAGTTTTTGGTATCAATATGAAAAATAAATCAGCTTACTCTTGTGATTATGGACCGATACAGGACTGGTGAATTTCCAAGTGGTTTCAGCTTACTCTTTAAAAAGGGCTCATGGTCATTGTGTGCAGAAGCAGCTACACTATGGATTAATTAGCTGGGAACTCCTAGAGATGGAACTCTGGGACTGCTGAGCCCACATGCCCCTGGATCAGCCCTTGGGAGAGGATGCACAAGCAGCTTTGGCAAGGAATCAGCTTCCTAATCCCAGAACTGCAGTGGCAGTCCCTGAGCCAGCTGAAGGGCAAGGAAGGAAAACAGATTTCAAGAAGTCACCCACTCCACTGCCCACTTTCTTTTATTTCAAAGTGAATACAAGGGACAAATATTTTTTCCAAGGTTTGGTCCTTTATATCTCATGTTCCTCCTAGCCTGGGCTGTCAGTCCTTTGGGAGAGAGATAGGAAAAGAAGGATTCTTACTTTTACCCAGATTAAGAAAGAAGCAAAGCAATAATTGTAACAGTAATAAGAGGATGGTGTTGCAGCAGGTGTTTGCAGCATGGAAAAAAAAAAAAAAAAGAATAGTAGAATAGTCAGCAAACATCAGCTTTTTCTGCAAGTAATTGCAAGTAGCTCAGTAGACTGTAACTCTGAGAGAACACCATGTAATGTTATTAGGCAAAATGATAATGTCCTTAATTTCATGTTCAAAAGCTGGATAGTTCTGAAGGAGTCTAGCAAAAAGAAATTAAGATAGTTATACTAGGAGAAGACAGAATGTTGATTACCAGCAGTGAGGTATCCAGATTTGACTAATGGCACAGTTATTGTATGCATAAGCCCTAATGGTGTTTAAGTGGTTGCTAGAATGAATGCAATTAATGTAATTTATTTGTCAACATCCAAACACTATAATACTCAGAATAGGATGGGAGGTCCCTTGCCTAGCACATAACCCTAAGAATATTTTTCAGTGTCTCTTTTCACAAGTATACAAAACCAGTGACTATGTGGGGTTTTGTGGTTGCTTTTTTTTTCTTCAATGATTCTCATGTTTTAAGGGGCATCATGTGCACAGCGCCGCTGATTTAAACTGATTTTGTTTGCTTGGTTTAATGGATTTTGGAGGGATATTTTAGGAGGTTTTAGTCTGCCTTGACACTTGGAGACAATAACGTGCATCTATTCTACATGTCTTGGTGTTTTGTTTTTTTTTTTACAGAGGGATCCTCCTAGATTGTCTGAACTATTGTAGGGTTAACAGTAAATTGATTACTCTCTGAAACTGCTTAAGTGATTGATGGTGATCTATGCTCAAAAAAAAAAACCAACCAAACAAACAAAAACCTGTGTATTTCTAATGTGAGTTTCTTTCAGCTAAAAGCTGGAGTTAATCATCTTTGAGGTCTTGTCATGCTACATCAGAGAACCTTGTGTTAGTGGAGAACTTTCCCTAAATGTGACTGGGATGTAATCTAAATCTTTGAATGACACAGGTAAAGCTTCTGGTGTTTCTCATTGTGTGTCTGTTGCTTTAGATTTCACATTTTTATAACTTTCTAACAATTTAAATATTTTCACTTTGCATTTTTGGGGGATTTTTTGGGTGGGATTTTTTTGTTTGCTTGTTTTAGATCTAAAGACCTCACTGATGTCAGGTCTGAGAACAAAATGCCTGTGGTGTTCTTGCTTGATATTTTCTTACTCACCCAAGGAGCCAGGAGCATCAGTCCTGTTGAGAGGTGTTCCTCTCCATGGTGTGGTTCCTCCAAGGGTGTAGAGCAGCTGTACTGCAACACTCTCCCCTCTCCTTGCACCAGTGTGAAAACACCCCAAGCTTTGGCATTGTTCCTTGCTGGCTCAGGGAGAAAGCAGAGTCAATATGTGTATGACATATTCTGTCATATACAGATGACAATTGATTGATATATTAGGGTTAATAGCAAAACTTGATCAGCTTACACCTTTCAAGTAAGTTACTCAAAAATATTGGCAGGCTCTCTGAGCTACTGCTGCTCTCTGCACTGAGGGCTGACATGGCAGGGCTGGGATGGGGCACATCTGGATCCTGATCACATCTGGATCCTTTCAGTCTGGATCCTGATCAATTACCTTATTGTGAAGCCACCAGTGAGAGACCTGGGCTGTATATCAAACTTCAACATAAGTAGCAGCTGTCAAAGCCATCAGATTAATTATTGTTCATTAATCATTTCTTGTTCAAGAGGGAAAACCCTCCCAAATCAAGGCATAGAGAGCTTGAAATTGCTGTTTAGAGCAGTGGACATGTATTTTGAAGAAGGTTTATAGATTTCACAAATGTTTCTTATTTACATGTTAAATACTTTTAGTGTAGTGTCTCCCTGCTATACCCAACAGCACAGTTAAAGCTTTAGGAAGAGATATACCAATGCAGTTCCCTTATTAAGAGGGGAGCTATATAAATTTATACAACTGCTTCCTCTTTCTTCCCCCTGACTTGTATGGCTCGTTTGAAGAGACTGTCATGTTTAGGAGAGATTAAAGTAACATGGAAATATTTCTCTTAAGACTTATTAATACAAATGCAAGGATTTTCTTCTTTGTCTTCTTTGCTTTTTTTTCTTTGTCTTTTTTTACTTTGTCCTCTTTGGCTAGAGAAATGTAGAGAGACAGAAGCATAGATAGTAGGGAAACCCCTTGTAGTGGAACAAACACACTGCTACTTTCAACTCTCTTGTGAAAAAATGGAAGACTCAAATTTAGCTCTGATTCAGAAACACTAAATTGCTAATGGTTTTTTAACAATCTGCTATATTGAAAAAATGTATCCTCATGCCTGTGTTCCTCTGAGTTCCTCATGGCATCTCAAAATCTCTGAGTTGCTTCTTTTTGGTAGCTTGATCCTAGGAAAACCTGGAAGAAGCTTTACTTAGCATCGTGGTCAAACTCTACTGTGCATTATTTCCCATGCCTGCAATCTATACAATGATAAACCTAAGGTGCTTGAGTTTTTACCTCCAATAATCACAACTAGAAAACCACAAATGGGCTTTTCATTTCTCCCTTGCAAGAGCTATAAAAACCAAGGTAAACCATCCTGCCAAATCACTTTTATAGAGACCTCACTTTCCTGTTCACTAGTTTTACTCCAAATAATTAAAAGCAGCACTTCTGCCCTTCACTGTGATTTCCAAGGAATTCACAAGGTGCACATGCTCCATCCAAAGTCCTGAGTGAGACTGAGTTGGAAGTCTTTGGTGGGTTCATAGCCCAGGGCTCCTACACCTGGGAATTTGAGCTACAGCGTCCACAAAGTCCTCTTCTCCAAAAGATGGAGGCTTTACAATGCTGAAATGAGCAGCCCACATAAAATTTAATACAGTGATAAAGATTAATTTAGTCCTGATACTGTTATTTTTTGTTTGCTTCAAATAGGATTTATCATTTTGATGCCACTGTAAGGAAAAGGTGAGCTGAATACTTAAATCTATGTGTGGATTGTTGTTTTTGTTTTGGTTTTTTTTTTTTTTTTAAGAACATATTTCTGACTGTAAAAGGTCCTTAAGCCTTCTGCATTCTCCTTGCTTTCCAATTAAGTTTTCTGGTGTTTCTAATGTGGTCCTCTGGAGTGCTGGAAAGTAATAGGAACAAGAATGCATTTAATACCTGGCCTGGTGTCTTGGCAGCAAAGCTTAGCACTGCAGAGTGGGGAGCAGCAGGTTCAGGACCAACCCCAGGAGTCTCAGTTCTTGGACTGGCAGAGGGCTGGTGTAATGCACAGACAGTGAGCTCATTCTGCAGGTGGAGTGTTCAGCTGCATTGATCTTGTGGCAAGCCCAGCCTGCTAAGGTTTTGGAGAAACATTGGCTCTGATCTGAAAGGAAATTGTGCTGCCTTTCCCTGTCTTTCCACTAGTTCAGCTTGCAAGCTCTAATAACATTAAAGCATACTTTAAGCAAGAAGGCTGACGCAGCTACAGAGACAAAAAGTAATTTCCCATAAATAGTAAATACAATGAGCAAAACTCTAATCTCTCATTAGGTAATTGTATTTTCATGGGGTCAGCCAGCTTCCCTGGCCAGGTTGAGGTCAATTCTAAAATATGTGCATTATATACATTAGGCATCTGTTAATGAAGCATAAATTTCATCAGCAAGCTGGGTGCCAAAATCAACTCATTTGGGTACATGGTTTGCATCTACAGTGGTGTCTTATGGATTTGTTCCATAGCTGAAACAGCAAGTTTGTGTAGATGCCATGAATGGCATATAATAAGGGGGAAAAAAGGAACACCGTAAGCATCATAGATGGGCATTAATCTTCTGAATTTTGGTTAAATGAAATCCAGAATGCAGTGGGTTCCAAGATAACAGTAAATAAAGGATATGGAAAAGATCATGTTGCCAGAACCAGGAATACCTGGTCAGGGTTAGTAATTATTCCATTTGATAATATCTGGTCAGTGCTAATAATTATTTCCTTTGACATAAGATGAAATAAAAAAGCTAATATAAAGCTAAATGCAAAGCAAACCCTCCATTTTAGAGCACCATTTCCTAGAAGGGGTTCAGTGAGGCTTCACCCTAAAAATTCACCAGTATTTTGCTCAGATCCTTCACAGGAGCCCTGGTAGAGCAGCAGCAAGATGACACCTCCCAGCAATTAAGCAAGAAGCCCTCATGCTTACTTCTCCTGCCAGCCTAGGGTGTCAAATGTAGGATTTTGTTCCCAAGAACGGTGAGCCTAGAAATGAGAACAGGCTGAACAAACTTAATACCAAACCTTATGATGATGGTACCATAACACTCTTCCCTTGCAAGCACGTAAGAAAAATTACTTATCTGCTTTGTAAGTAAGGCTTGTGTGTCCTTTACACATGTAGGCTGGAATACTGCTTTGCTTTATTTAATCAACACAGGGTCTAAGGACAGCAGGATTTTGGCCATTTTTTATTGCCCATTGAAGTGGAAGAAGTGTTTCAGAGTAGTAGCCAATTTGAAAAGGAATATGAAATAAAATAAATTCTTCAGATTTCAGGAGCATTCTCCCTTCATTCATTAAGTTTCCATAGCTGAGCACTGGATCGTTGCGTGCTTTGACAGTGGAAAACAAAATTTCAGAAAGAGAAAACTTTCCCAGTAGCACATGTTGGAACAACACTACAGGCTCCAAGTTGAGTTAAGCCAATTGTAATTTTGACAGCAGAATTATATCAATCTCTTTGAACAACTAATCCAAGGAATTTATGTAGAACCATGTGAGCTGTTCTCTTAGTTTCAATTCAGTAACTTTCATGGAACACAAAGGTGAGGTCTTAGTAGGCAATAGAATGAGCAAATTAATGGGAAAAAGATTACACCGTGCCAAGAGTTGTCCTGCAAGACATTGAATCCCAGTGAGACTGGCAAATGAGTGAGGGGAAAAGGTCCTAATCTTCTGATTCTTCATTCCTCTTTTCCAGGGGAGCAAGTAAAGGGTAAGTAAAGGAAGTTAGTCCTTGTTCCTGTGTACCCAAAATTCAGGCAGCAAGGAACTGAATAATAGATATATGGAGAAAAGAAGGATGTAGACATAAATTGACAGTTCTTCATTAGTAAAAATAAAAAACATGAAGTCTTTTCTACGTGTATCCACTACTGAGACCCACAGAACCCCACCCATCCACTTCAGTGGGCTTTGGGGCAGTGCAGACATCACCCTGTTGGAATGAGGTTACAAGGAACCTCCAGAGGGGCTGTTTCCCTTCTGCTGCAGGTAATAGTGTTACAGCCTAAGAGCTCAGAGGCTTTTCATGAATACAGCTTGAGAAGAAGCAGATCCTGATTGCCTCTGCAAATGAAAGCAGTGACACAACGTAGGTTTTCAATACTGTTAGCTTCTAGGTTAAACAAGACTGATTCCCTTTTTGAAAATCTCTGTACTGTTCAAATTAGTGCAAACAGTATCATGGGTTTCTTGGGGGGGGAAAAAATCAATGACATATTTCTCCCTTTATCCATCTAGCTCTGGGGAATGTAATGCTGCTGAATATGCTGGCTTTTGTAAGAGATGTAAAACAGAGTCTGTGATCATTTGTGGTCATTAAGGATCACTTTTTCTTTTTTTTTACTTTTTCATGAATAGAGGTGTTAGTGAAGGTGTTCTGGCCTAATTCCAGTGCCAGTAATTGGATTTTTTTTTTTTTTTCTTTAACCTACACACATTCCTCCAGCAGTTTCATTTAGTTCTGTGTGCTGGGCTCAGTACAGTGTTGCCACTTTGCCCCCCCCTTTTTTTTGGCTAGACTGATGCAAACAGACACTAAGACAACTGTAAGCTGTATTTTCCCTCCCATGTAGCCCTTTATCCCAAGAATATAATTACTGCTCAACTCAGTTTCTTCAGATGTACTTTCAGTAGTGTGTCTCTACCACTCCTCCAGCAATATTTGATAGGAGGACATTTCTAGAAGGCAATATTCAGTAGGAGCTCAAAAGTTGAATGGATTATCTGTTAGGGAGTGGACATTGGTGGCTGAGCCATTCTTCTGACACACTAATTTTTAGCCCTGTAGTGGCACACAGGAACACTCTCAAGTCAGCTTGTGGCAGGAGGTGTAACCCACCGTGTGCTGCACCCCTGGGTTTGTAGTGATGGGTGGTATCAGCAAGAAATAAAGATAGATCTGTCTCTCTGTGTGATCTGCTGAAACACTTACAAAATTCATCAGAGAGGAGATGAGCAAACTGAAGGTAAAAGTACAGCGTTAGATGGGAGAAAGGAAGAAACATGAGGCACATTAAATGCATTAGAAGCTGAATCAAAATATTATATCTTCTGCTCTGACAGATATGAGGACATAATGGAAAACAAGGTTGCTGCCTTTCTGCTGCTGTGCCTAATTGAAGTCACAAAGGTCAGACACAATGCAAACCTCTCGTTTTTCATCTAGACTGAATAGTTTCCAATGTGCTCTTTGCCACCAGCTTTAGCCACCTACTTTATTGAGGGGCTCTTCAGCCAGGAATGAGATACCTCAGAATGCTTAAACAGCCTGGGAGTGGCTGAAGTTTGATGAATTTCTGAAAATGGGGGGTTTGGTCTCTCCACAGAGATCAGCAGAGCTAATATACAGCAATGCAACCAAGCTCAGAGATTTCCTCAGACATTCCTCATCCCGTGTGACTCCAGGCACATCACAATTTTAAACCCACAGGTAAACCCTTGCTTCTAGACCAGAAAAAGTCCATTTGCCCATGGCAGAGTGATTAGGGGTTGCCATGTGTTTAACTAGCCTGGAAATTCCCCCAGTCCTCCTTGGAGTTTGTTTTAAAACAGGAGAAAACCCAAATTAGAGCACAGTCCAAACCCCAGCGTTAAAGGCCTGCAGTGAAAACTTTGTGTCGGGTGCACCCTCACACCTTGGGTGACAGAGAGTGCCTCTGTCCCCAGGCTGTGACCACCAGCAGGACTGGAGATCACAGAGAGGTAGTACTGAGAACAGGCATCCAGGATAGGCAAAAGCACAATACATTGGAAAAAGAAGTGTATAGTTCTTATACAGATTACTCTTTCCAGGAACATAAGTGTGCTTGCTACTAGCAAATTTCATTGTAGGCTGTCAAGGGTTAAAAAGCATTTGAAAATCAGCTTCTATTGGACTATTTTGTTTGGCCAATATCTGACATGGGTTGTACTGAGCACGTTTTGCCACCTGGCCAATTTTTTTTCCTGCCAAGCTATTCATTCAGGCTTGTGGTGTGAAAAATAGATGTTTAATAGTCAATGAAGTACTATAGTGGGTAATAGTTTATAAATTTCCATGACTTATTATGCTCAGCCTAAGTGACTGTTTATTAAGTGTATTTAAAGCCCCCCATCTCATTAACTTACAGTACTGGTGATTCCGTCCTCCCACCACTGCTGTTTTTAATAGAAAATATTCACACGTCTTTCTCCTAGGGCATGTGAAACAACCCTGTGGAAAAGAGACTGCCTGGATAAGAACAGGACATCATCCTTGGCTAGGTACAATGTGTTTATAATTTTTGGAAATAAAGTGAATCTGAAATATGAGACATATATGTTGTGGACCAAAAAAAATCTATAAATATCCTTTATAAAAAGTACAGCTGCCAATATCCCGCCCTTTTCTGCTTGGGGTTCACAGTGAATGACACAGTCAGTTTTATCAATAAAGCGTGTCTCATGTAAAAAAAATATTAAACCAGCAACTTAAATATTAAATACTGCCTTTATTTTCTTAATGGATTCCATGGTACTTCGGGGAAATATTACATACTAAGGTTAAATAAATTCCCTGCTAACAAAAACCAGGCCCAGTCTTAACTTTAGGGATCTACTATTAGCTGTGCAATAGGAAGGTGAGTTTCTGTAGCAGGGGAAGACTGCTAGTAATAAGAGAACATGTTTTGTTCCCCTGTATTAACATCTAGAATGAAAAAGGTCATTGGTTGCTCTTGATAAATTCTGTGAAATCTCTCAAAAGGATCCTGCTGACATCAATGAGAGAAGCATCCTTTTGTCATATATAGTATTTTAGTAATGCTGTGTAAGTGAAACTCCAGATTAATCCTTGAGGTGATTCCAATGAAGCCACTAGGAACATAATACAGTTAAGTTTGGGTCATCTAACACTTGTCTTCGTGCTGTTTACATCGATTTCCTGAAGGTCGCTTGGAAGCTGAAGACAAACGTGAGGTAATGGCAATATGAAAACAGAAAAATCGGTAAGTATTATAGTAATGTGAAGAGGTGGCTTTAATAAAGGTAAAGGAAGTGGTGCATGAAACCCCCTCCAGTAGAAAGCATCTGAGAATACAGTTTTTCTAAACTGGGATGTTAAGCTGACACAGATGTTACAGAGGAGCCCTTTCCATATAATCTCAGATGCCACATCTGGAAACAGCCACAAACATCAGCTCAACCTGCAACAGCAACGAGTGGAGCAAGAGCAGGGCCACCTGTGCTGCAGGGAGTGAGCAGCTCTCTCCTGGCCTGCTCCCAGGTGCTTCCAAACAGCAGAGATAAAATACGTGCCCCCAGTGTTGAAGGAGTTAATGTGACACTGCAAAATGAGCTTTGCTATTTGCTGTTTTGTTTGGCCGATAGCTGACACAAGCACATTTTGCCACCTGGCTAATTTTGTGCTGCCAAGTTATTCATTCAGGCCAGTGGTGTGAAAAAGGAGGCATTTAATAGTCAACAGAGCACTATATAGGGTAATAGTTTATGATTTTCCATGACTACTTAGATGCTGCTCAAATTATTCTTGATTGAGCAAATTATTCTTTTTTAAAATCATCCCATTCATTTATTTACTAATGACTCCATCCCTTCTCTCCCATACACCATTTTTTTAAAGTGGGAACTATCAGGCATTTCCATGTTTGAGGGGATTCAGCCAAAGGAAAACTATGAGCGTATTATAGCTCAGATCACAACTTTGAAAGACCTTTTGCCAAGATATTAGAGGTTGCATAAAACTCCTTTCTGAGCTTTCCAGGGAGCCCTGCAAAGGGGTGAGGTGAACTGGAGAGAAACCCTGACATCTTGGTTCAGCAGATGAAAATATGAATCCTCTCTGCCTTCCAGTTATTTTATTTTTTCAGCAGGTGGTTGCTTGGTTGGTTGGTTTTCAAGATGAACCACAGCCCGATGGGCTCGTTCCAGTGGGGTCACCAGCTAGCTGAAAACCCTTCAGCCTTTGCTGACAGGGAATCCTTGGCAAAGCTATCCAAGATTGGTGTTGGAATGGCAAACCCCTTCCTTGGGAGAGCCTACCTGTTAATAGTTGAGTTATTTATCCTGCAAGGTGCTGGTACAGGTGCTTAGATGCATGCCAGAGGGAGCATTTTTGCTTTTGTGTGTACTTCCTAAGGTGCTGGAAGCAAGCAGGAGAGACAATCCTTTGCCTGCCACAGCAAACACACAATGGCACTGTGTGTAAATTGATTTCCCTGAGGGACAATCCTTTGCCTGCCACAGCAAACACACAATGGCACTGTGTGTAAATTGATTTTCCTGACTTTGGCTTACCTGTGTTAAACCAAAGGGAGGAGGGCAGACCAAAGCATCCTGCTCTACAGATGTGAGTTTATTGAGCCATAATGCCAGAAGCTGTCAGAGCAAAATAATGCACGTTTTTCTGAGTTTACCTGATGTCACACACTTTAGACAACCACTGGTGTTAACATTCATTGTATGGCTTAATTGGTTTGATACAGAATAGCAACACAAGTATACAGAGATGCTTGTTATGTAGTTCCTTGTGTTGTTTCAAAGTCTTTATTATTATGACAGCAAAGTCTTGTTCATTAAAGTTTCACAATCCATTTTCATTAGGATGAAACTGATTCTGTAAATGAACAGTTGCTCTGAAAAATCAAACCCTTGCAGCTATCACAGGGGAGGTACAAAGTCTGTATTAATTATCAGGAATATGGTGTCGATCGAAGATGTTAATTGCCCTGATGGTTAGTTATTTGGGGAATTGCCATGCATTTCATGCAGGGATAATAAAAATGAATTTTTAAACAAAGAGATCTTAAAATAATATATAATCTGTAGAGAATACCAACATCAAAGGCTTATCTCAAAGCTTTGAATTTTATCTTTGTGGTCCAAAATGTTAAAGATGAACTGAGCAATATTTCAGCTGGTTCAAGTTTGTGAGAGGAAAACAAAACAAGAGTTAATTAACTGTTATTACAAACCTTTTCAACTTTAATTTGACTTTCAAATATTAGCATTTATCTATGAACTATGCTTCTGGGTTTGACAAATTAGCTTTCACAGAACAAGTTTAATTAGGCTTCATTGTGCTTTTATGTCACTTTGCACAGTTCCAGACAATGAATGGATTAACTTACTAAAAGTCATATGTTTAAAAGAATTTGTTGAATTCTAAAAAGGTTGACAAAGTTGCAAAGCTTTACCAGCCAAATGCAGAAAAGATGCATCCTGTTTAGCATGATAACACGCATTCTTTGCAGAGAGCAGCTGGTGCTGACACACACAGCCCTGCCTGGCTGCTCTCAGCACCCACAGGCTATGTCGCCACCCCCTTCCCATCCCATACCACCCTGGGAAGGGCTGGAGTGTCTGTTTGCTAGCAAAGCCTGATACCTGTGAAAGACAGCAAAGGGGAGAGCTACAGGTGCACATGACATGGCTAAGCATGCTGGTTCTCTAGCTGGAATAAAAGAATCTCAGTGTGAACTTGTATTTCTCGTTTAATTTTTGATTTCTTTCTTTTTTTTTTTACCAGGGGTATTAGGGCTGCTCCATATTTATGCCATATTTATGAGAGATCAAAAAAAAAAAAAAGGGGGAGAAAAGCAATATAGCAAACAGATTTGTCTCAACATAGTCACAGGTGAGAGTGAAGAGCATTGTGGAAAAATATAAATAGATGTGAAGTTGGGGACTGTTTGTCTCCTTCTCAAAGGGATGTGTCGCTTTAGAGCTCACTAAATACAGATTGGTATTACAGTAGGTACTGTCTATAGGAGAGCTTGTTTTGTAGCTGAGTATTAGACCTTTTCTGCTTTTTTTCTGACTTCTCATCCTCCTCTCTAGCCACACATGTGCTTCTCTGCCCTGTGGTGTTAAATTGCTTTTGTCTAGACAAGCTAGAACAGTCAGGAGACCCTGAAGAGGTCTAAGAGGTGATCTAGTGAAAATTGTGCTGAAGAACAGAAAGCCATGGCAATCTGTTTTGTGGAGAGAAAGAAGAACAGAATTCTTCTGGGGATAGAGCACTGAATCTAAAAGACTAAAGACTTTAGACTAAAGTACATATTTGTGATGGCTGCATGTAGGGAGGCAGAAGCAAATGCTTTTAGAAACTGGCAGTGCTGAAGCAGCAGCAGGTTCGTGTGTGTTTGCCCATCCCAAACCACACAGCCCTTTCCTGGTGGCCAGTATAATTTAGGCTACCACCAGACTGTGCTAACTCATGGCTGGCTGACTCCCTGCAGGTCCTTCCTGGAGTGATGCTGCACCAGGATTGTCCAGCCAGGACATTTACACTAAACATCCCCTGTGTTCCATGGGCAAGAATTTAGTAGCCAGTTAAGGATTTTCTCCATGCAGGAGCATTGCCTGGGAGGCCCTACTGGTTTCCTCAATGCTGAGAGTGTGTCCTGTTAGATTTTGAGTGCTCTTGGACACTGTGGGATACTTCAGCATGCACACTATGTTTGATAAACAAGAGGAAGGGTCATACGTGAGAAAGTAACAAAAAAGGAGTTCAGGAGGATAAGGAAGACAAAATAGAGAAGCAGTGTGATGGTCAGAGCCAGAGGCAACAGGGAAGCCATATCAAGCAACAGTGAAAGCCAAACAAAACTACAGACATTGCAGAGGGGAGAAGAAATGAGTCAAAAAATGCATTACAGTGCAGTGATAGCAAGCTGAAATGAAACCAAAGAAACAAGCAACAAGCATCAGGCTGCCACTTAAACCTCACTGGGCAGCAAGATGAAATATGCTGTAGTGACCATTTTGTAAAGGGTCCTTTAAATTTAGGAAAGAGAGGCAGTTCTAGCACTAGCAGCACGCTGTAAGTTGCACCTTTTCCTCCCTCCCTTCTATCTGGCAAGTGCCAATTACTCTGTTTTTCTGTATGCCCAGTATTGGAATTTTCCAGTAACTTTGCACAACTCATATAAATACATAAAGCAGAACTCTGGCTGAAACCAAGGCAGGAAGAAAGTAGCAGGAATATACAATATGCTCTTGTACTTAAAACCCCCATTCCCCTTATCAGGATTTATGAGTGTTCAAGAAGGAAAGGCCCACACTAAACACCTTTAACATTATCTTATGTTTTCCTAAAGTTCTACTAAAAGTAAAGATAAAATCTATAAGGTTATATGTATAAGATCTGGTTGGAAAGTGGAAGAACAGTTTATGGAATACTATAAAGTATTTGACATAATTTCTGTTTTATAAGGTTGAAAAAGGCATACTCTTTTCAAAACACAGTCGCTGTTTTACAAATCAATTTTTTTCCCCGTTGCTCATATTTTTCCCTTTTGGTACTGAGTCCATTAAAATCCATATTGTCTGCACATGCTTACTTCCAACTTTCTTCCTGCTTTCAGTCTCTCTTCTCTGCTGCAGCTACATTGGGAAAGTTATAATAAATAATAATAAAAAAATCCCTGTCTTTTGTAAGCCCGAGAAATAAAGAATACTTTAGTTCCAGAGTACAAATCTACATGAGACTAAGCACCTTATTCTGCTAAGGAGCTTTGACATGTAAGAATCTCATATGTAGTATCTTGGTCTGAAAATACCTTTTAGTGCTCTGTTACTTATCCTGATTGATTCCAATGAGAGTTTTCTGAATAAAAGTAGTTAAAAATATTAAGTAAGGATTTCAGGATTTGGTGTGCTTACATTGAAATCCCCAGTGCTGGAAAGGTTTATAGATTTCCTTTAAGTGTGTGCACTGCAAGTATGTCCTTTGAAGTCAGTGGGACAAATCCTCAGCTGATCTCGATTGCTACTCTTCCACTGATTTCACTGAAGTGATAACATTTATTGTAGTTGAAGACATATCCCATAGAGACTGAATGCTATTGTAAAGTTGCATGCTTAGAAGCTTTTTCCACATTTACCCCAAGACTATTTCCTCTCTGTTCCCAGAGCCTTCAAGCAGCCTTTTATAGTATTTCATTTCACTGGAGTGCTGACACGAGTTCCATTTCAGTGATGGAAGAGAACCCTCTACTTCTGTGGAGCATCAAATGTTATAAACAAAAGGCAAGTGATAAATTGGACCCACACACTGTGCTTTACTTACATATTTTCTGTGTATGCAGTGTGCTGCCTGTACTGGTATGGCATTCTTTCAGGTATGGTTTTCACATGTGAAAAGATTGTACTTCTTGTGTCATTTTTCACTCTCCTGAATTGTACATGGGTTCTGCAAAAATGTGGTCATTGAATTCTTTTATTTTAGTTTCCTTTTGAAAGGTGAAATCAAGCAGGACTCTTTTGTCTGACAAAAGGCTTACAGGGACAATTTATACTCCCAATTTATGGCTGTGCAGCCCCTTCTCTTCATTCAAGTGTTGGGCTGGTGTGTTGATCTGAAACCAGCCTCTGACACTTGCCCATATTTTCTCTTGCAACTCCTTGTACACTCATACTGTGCCCAGTGGAGCTTGGCTGTGTGTAAGGCCACAGCTTTTTATGGCTTGTTATTTAAGTTTCTCTAGTCCTCCGGATTCTGTGCCTATGGTGGCATCAAAATGACTCTTCAGACTGATATTTGTGGGTTTGTAAATAGACCCTAGAAATACCTTTGGAAGGAAACAAAAAGAAAGACATGAAGCTGTTTTTCCCAGATCAACTCTCTCAGAAGATAGGATGAAGCATAAGGGTTGGTACTGAGGACAGTTATCGAGTTTCTTGAAAGACAGCCATCTTCATAGTAAAAATACAAAAATCTGAATTTAAACTCTTCCTTACCGAATATCTTGACAGATGAACTTTGGGGCAACAAACTTCAGCTGTGTGTGAGACAATTGGGAAAGGACAAGATCATCAGGCTTAGCCAAATCATTTTGACATGGCAGTCCTTGCATAAGCAGAACACGAACCTGAGGCTCAGAATAAGTCTTTTACTGCTGAATCAGGGAGTATAAGCATTTTCACACTTCTTTTCTGGAAAACACCAAAATGATCTTGGGTAATTAGAAACAGTAGCCTTACTTGTAGAGTCAGCAGTATATGAACTCCACAGCTCCCTTTTTGCCCAAATCATGGTTCCCAGAACCCAGAGGATGTGGCCCAGGGCCAAAACCCCTGACCCACCCTTACTCAGGGGGGGAATTACGGTCTCTTGCTGAGGGAAGAATGTGTGCCTCTTGCTTCTGAGGTAGCAACAAATGGGACTGTACTTGATCCAGGGGGGAAATCTGCCTTTTCATTTTCTATGGAAACTTCTCCTGTCAGCTTCCAATGCCAAGTCAAGTGGAGTCTGGTTACCTTCATCCAGACACTGATCTGTTGGATGAAAATGGGCACGATAAAAGGGGGTAAATACAGATTCTCATCTTTTACAGGGAGGAGAGTGAATTATTCCCCTAATATGTGTAAAAACATAAAGAATAGAAAGATGTGTCCTTTGGAGATATCAATCCCTAACAAATGTGCCACTGCAAGAACTTTGGGAGACAACGTGCTGTTAGCAGGTTGTGCACTTTGCTCACCATAACCCATTGTTACTGCAGATTTCACAGGTAGATTGTCACCCATTTGCTGAGTGGTTTTGTGCAGTCTCTAAATCATTGCAGGCCATCTCTTTGAAAAGTGTTAGTGGAGGAAGCATAATATGCTTTCATGGTAATGTAAAATGCATTAGAAATGAACTGCACGATGCTTACCTCTCAAATTACAGAAAAGACAATGACACCCATATATGCGAATGCAAATTATATATAAAAATATCACAGATGAATCCCTGAGCTGTAACACTTGTTCATTTCTATAAATATTAACACATCAGGATTTATTTTGACATACCGCTAAGATAAGTGCTGGAACTGACAATAATAATGTATAATTTATGTCCTCCATATTACCTTAACATCACTGTGCTTACATTATTGCATAAATTAATTTAATGTTTCTGACATGCAGCAGATGATTCAAGCATTTGTTCTTTTGTCTTCTACTGGTTTCTGTTGCTGTTTTCCAAATTACAGAATATTATTATACTCTAATGTTTATTTTATGGTACATACAATTCATAAAGTCACTTTAAAGTTCTGAAAGCTTTTATTTAGCACTCAGACAAACATGTGTTGTTATATGATGTGGAAAGAGCATTAAAGCTTTTGTATATTAAATAACTTTATGCTTGTGATGCAAATTGACAATAGCTGAGAAGTGCAAAGCTCAGGAGAAATTGAATCTGCAGCCTGTACTTTTAAGATACTTGGGGAATATATGGTTGCCACTGCAGGTCTGTCTTGTGTGACACTCTCTCACAAATGCATGTAAAAAGTGCTAGATTTATCAAAAAATCTGTTGCTATTTGTTGGTCTGAACTACAGATCTGTCCTTACCTGTCCCATGTGATAAGCTATATGTGATCAGGTGTGCATTTTCACATGGCCAAAAAACATAAAATGTTGTGTCTGTTGCATTCCACTGGTGAACTTGAGGCTAGAATTCAGCTTTTCATTTTACCCCCTGAAAAGAAGGCAGAATATCCTCTCTGGACATGCAGTATTTTTTTTTTCTTTAAGTTAGAAATAAATATCTAAGAATTGATAAATCAGTGCCTTAATTTCTTTGCATTTAATAGAAATGAAACTTCCCTAAAAAAAAAAATACTCAACGAAACAAATCAAATCACTCAACAGCAGCATATGTTTAACTTCCTCAAACGGTTTGGACAATGCATAATTGAAAGCATTTAAAACACTGAATAACTGTTACTTGGTAGCAGTTGTGCATCTTCACTAAACCTGGAAAAAAGAAAGTGTGGAAAAGCCAAGCTGCTCCCAGCCCAGCCCAGCAGCCTGGAGAACTCTGAGTGGAGGATTCCCAGGTTGAACCTCTGAGGCTCTCTCAGTGCCCTTTTCCTGGGGCTAAAGGAAACACAGCATCACATTTTGCTGTAAGAGCTCCAGGGTGTGGAGGGCAGGACACACATAGCACACAGGAGAGTGTTTGTCCTGGTAGATTTTTTGGATGGCTTCCCTCATTTTTTAAGTCTTCAAGGCTACAAAATCACTGCTTGCTTGCATTAAAAAAAAAAAAAATAAAAAAAAAGAAAAGTCAAAAAATTCAAATAGGGGAACTGGCTTTGTTCTAACTCCACTGTGCACGTACTCCGAAAAAAAGGGAGAAGAAAATAGATTTACATTTTAAAGGCCAGATTTACCTGTGCAGCGTGGTAGTCTTATGTTCTTGCTGTAGTATCTAAAAGTGCTATAAGCCTCATTCATAACCAATAACTAGCTATTGGTGTGTTTAGCAAATTAGTTAATAACCTCCAAAATGAATAAATTTTTTCCAATGCCAATATAAATAGGAAATAATTGGAAGCATTGCAGGCTTGTTTCTTGTGCTTGTTTACTGCTTTTGTTTGGATGTTAAATAACTGTGGGGCTTCTCTGAAAAAACACTGCAGAAAGGCAGAGCTAAGGTCAAGATTATGTGTCAGCAATTTGAAAAAGGCAGCTGTAATATGTGAATGTTGTAATAAACAAAAATCAAACAATGCAATCACTGGAAAGACACACTAAAGAGTTGGACATATGAAATTCCATTGCAGCAACCAATTTGTGGGCACCTGAGCTTCAAGGTGGAATCCATAACCCTAAATTATACCTCTGGGTAATGACTAAGGAAAGTCAATTTTCCCAAAAACACAGTCTTCAAAATAACTGGCATCTGTGCAGGGAGCTGCTAAAGGCATGGAAGGTGTTTGCTGACATTCTGCAGCACTTCCAGTGTCAGGTCCCAGGAGATGGGTAGAGGCTTCCACCCACAGGGATCCCCAGTGCAGATGGGCTCATTGTCCACCTCAGCAATATGGGAAATCCTTTCCTGATCTCCATCAGGAATCATGACAGTCTCCCTGTATATATATATATCATATGGAGTGTGACACCTCTGTATTCTGCTGCATAATTTGTCACACAGAGTCAAGTCAAGTCTCTTGTAGTGTTTCTGAATATGCTGCATAGATTTTTGGCATCCCATTCAGACTATTACTTGGTATTTTTATTTAAGTTTGTTCTCTCTGTTGGCCCAAGAAACATTAATGAGACAAATGAAGAACAAAAAATTATTTCAAACGGGTTAATTTCTGCATTTGCATCTGCTCACAAAGCTTCCTCTTTTTACAGAAAGAAAAGTCATCATTAAAATTCCATGGAACAACCACAGTTGTTAACAACTGTAATGGAATTTCAGATGTGCTGTTTCTCAGGAGAGTTGGTCTTAGGCCTAGACTTTGTTATCTCTAGGAGAACAAACCAGAAACCAGTTAAACAAACCTGGATTTATGCTTTCTTCCTGACAAGTTGTGACTGTGCAGAAAGATCTTTTTAATGTTTTGGTGTTACCACCATAATTAAACATCACAGATGTTCACTCAGATCTACAGCAACACAAGTGTAATTTTCACCATGTCAAAAATACAATATTGTACTTCCTACTCATCTTCTGGCCACAGCATGACCACAAATGAAAAAAAAGAGAAGGGAAAGTAAAAAAAAAAACAACAACAAAAAACCACTCCTGCCCCCCCAAAAAAAACCAACCCCAAACCAAAAACAAACCAAAAAAACCCCAAAACACCAAAAACCCAGTGTGGGAACTGTCTCCTTGGGAAAAGGCTGGGATTTCAAGTCTTGGCACTATTTATGCATGCTGTGATTTCTTATGCACAGTCTCTATAGCATGAAAAAGCCTACATCAAATATGACCATCTTCTGAAGATTCTGTGTGGGTTTTGAAAAATCACTTTGCACATTCCAGTGCTAGTAGGTACCCACACTGAGTTATGAATAACTCCCAACGTGTCTCAAAGCCAGCAAGCCTCTGGCACTACTTCAGGATATTCCTGGCAAGAGAGTTTTCCTACAACTGTCATTTTAGACCCAGGTAACATTTTGGAAAAGGATATTCTACCTACCGAGCAACCTTTTTTTCTTTTTTTTTTTTTTTTTTTTTTTATTGTAGGAAGGGGTCACCCAAAGCACTCTTCTTTGTATATAGAGATATGGAAATAGATTTTTAATCCTGGTTTCCCCAGAAAACAAGGCTGATGCAATCAGATTTGTTTATCTGTTTTTCAGCAAAGCTTCCCACATCAGCACATTTGCAAGTAGAACTAGTATCAAAGACATGTGGAGTGAAAACAGGCTGTCAATAGAAGGAAAAGTTCCAGGCTGGGCTTGTGCACTTACTGGTCCCTAGAAAAGTTTACACTCAGGAGACCAAAATAATTTTCTCCTGTTGAAAAAATATGGATGATAACCCTAGAGTAAAAACAGGAGATCCTTCCAAGCCGTGGGAAAATGTCAGATTTCACTGACAAGCATTGTATGCAGCTCCACTACAAACCAGTCCACAATCATTCTTGTACTCCTGAAATTATTTGCTTTTAGCTTTTATGTTGCTCTTTTGTATCAGCATAGCTCAGCAATATTAGAGCTCAGAAACAGCCTGTTCTTGGTGTACTTGTGCATGTCTGTGCACTTGCAAAGCTGCTTGGTTGTTTTGGGTTTTTTTTTCCCCATTTGGAAAGAGAATTTTCACCAGATGCACCAAGAAGCAATCGGGGCAGATGGGTCCTGTGCATTTATCAACCTCATTTATTAGCCAGGCCTCTGGGAGACAGCCCACATCTTCTAGTTCCTTTGTGCATGAACATTTTCTGAAAATTTATTTTTATAAAACATATTTCAGTGACACTACAAGTGGACAACGGCCCCAGGCACAGGTGTGATTTTTGGGGAGTCCTATGCAGGGCCACAAGTTGGATTCAAACACCCTGATGGGTCCCTTCCAGCCCAGCAGATTCTATGATTCTATGACCCTTCTTCTTTCTCAGTCAGTGTGGTAAAATCAGTATGACTTGACTTCCAAAATGCAAGGCCCAACACCAGTTTTTTGCAGCATGGAGGAGAAAGAATCTAGAGTCTTAATTCACTCTTAAATCTAGTTTAGAGCTCTGAAAATACATCTATATTTGCACTGTGTTCTCGTTTTGCAGATAAGTGATAAAAACTCAGTTTTCTTCATGCTTTCAGCTGATGGTAGGCAGATTTTACATGGTTTTCTTCATCTGATTCTTACTTTAAATATATATATATCTCCAGGATGAATGAGAGCATTAGCCTCCACACATTCTGTACTTTATGCTATTTACTACTGGATAGCCCTGGAATATTTGCAGCTGGCTGTACTGTGTTTTGTACAATGCAGCTCTTTATCATGTTTTTTATCAAAGAACTGTAGTTTAGCACAGAATGAGGCAGAGCTGCATTGAAGCTGTAATGTGGTTCAGGTTACTAGATTGCATTTTTGATGATTTGGTATTAAAGTGCTCAACACACACACACAAAAAAAATCAACGTTTAAGAAATGCAAGTGAGAAAAGCTCTAAAGAGAGACTGAATAATCTATACCACTATGGAGATTTTGCCTTATTTCTATATTAAAACAAGTAGCTTTGAATCAATACAAGCGAATCTCCCTATTATTTTCTTTCTGAGGCAAATCTTACACTAAACTTTTGCTAGCAGAAAGTCAGGGGTGTGAGGACATGGAATTTGCAACCAGCACAGCTGTGCTGGCAAAAGGCCCTAAAATAGATGTGGTTTTACTGGCAAAATTGAACTTTTGCCAGCATAGCTAATTTCTCTCTTGGGAGTTAGTTTTGCCAGTACAGCTGCGTCCAGACTCAGGATCACTGGTGTTAGAGACATTTTCAGAGCTGCCATTGCTGACTTCCAAGCACGGGCACACCCTCAGGACACTGCTTTGTCAACACCTTGGGCTGGGGTTGCAACCATGGCTGTCTAACAAAACAAAAGGGTTTTGTTAGCCAACCAAACAAAAGGGCTACCTGGCTCCTCCAGCGCTGCTTCCAGGGTCATGGAGCTCACTCCTTCTTTTCCTCCTTTCTTTCTTGTCCTGACTCCTTGCTGCAGGGGTAACTCAGAACAGTAATTTAGAAGTTAACTTCTCCTGTTGCCTGCTGCCTCTCTGGCAGCCCCAAGCACATCACCTTCTCCCCATTCCCTTGGCTCTCCATGAAGCCTTTGTGTTTCCCAGCTCAGGGCTGATTTCAGCTGATGCCTGTGATAAATACTGCTACCAGCTGCAGTTCCATCACCTAGTCATGGTCTTTGCACAGCTGCCCGTCTCTCATCCTAAAGGATTTCTACAGCATGACATTTCTTATATGCTGCTGAAAGTGCTGATCTACTACCACCTACATGCCCTTTTTCAGCTTTTCTGTCTTTCTCAAGCATTACTGCTTCCAGCTTGTAGTCCTCTTTCAAACTGGGATCTCTCCTTTTCCTGTGGGAAACAATTTTGGCTCCTGCATCAGATATCAGGCATGTGCTTCCCCTGCACATTTAAGACAATATTCTGCTCTAGTCAGAGTGCAGCTTTTGTAGTTGGATGACACGGAATATAATTTCCCCTGTGCCTCTTCATCACTAAAAATCTGAAGAAGTTGCTCTGTATCAGTGTCTGTAGAACAGTATTTTGAGTTTTCAGTAACTCCTCTGTCCTTAACCTTCAGTTAAAAAAAAAAAAACCACCACCGTGGTACCATTCCTGCTGGTAAAGGAGAAAGGCCAATTGTAAAGTAAGGGATTATTTTAAACCAAAGTAAGTAAAAAAAAGTGGGAAGAGTCTGTTTTCTGCCACTACTAAGAGCAGACTCTAGTGAAAATCGGAAGGTTTCTTAAAAAGAGATTTCAGCATCTCAAGCAGGAAAAGAATGACACTGTTAAAATATTGAATGTTTTTCCTTAAAATATTATTTTTAATGCTTCTATATTTAGCTGCTTTAAGCCACCACAACATACACTACCTTTTAAAAGACTGTTGTGTTCTTTCTTGTGGTTTAAACTGACCCATTTAAATCTGTCATTTAACTCGAACTTTTGATAATCAGAGCAGTGTGAAATTATAATTCCTAGAATCCTCTGAGGATGCCTGCTTTTGGGTTTGGTTTCATACACAAAGACACAGGCAGCACTTAGATTCCAGCAGGGCACTTTGTTCTGTGTCAGCCACCACTGAGAGTGGCACAGCCAGCATCTCCAAAGAGGCTCCCACACTCAGCACCTTTAGAGCTGCTCTGCAAACATGCTCAAAAATTTGCTTTGTTAAAGTCCCTCAGCACAGCAAACTAATGCCTTGGTTGCTGATGTCCTCAAACAAACAAATGCAACAGGTTGAATTGATAAAAAGTCTCGAGTGAGATTTGAAAATATATGAAGTAGTTAATAAACGGCAATTCAAAAAATATTTCTTTTTCCTCCTATCCCAGACATGTCATTGTAGGTAATTTACAAAGTTGTTCCTTAAGAGATTGAATTAAACCTCAGATTTCTCCCACCAGAAGATAAAGAATTCAGTTCTGATGCCAAGCACCTTGCACCCTTTTTGGCACAGGGGTACAGAGATGACAGAATGGTGCTTGCCCTGACCATGCAATTTTCATCAGCATGACTAGGATGATCTCCCAGGAGATGAACAATGTGCTCACACATCATCTGGAGGTGGCAAGGAGAGCCAGCCCCTCAGTGAGGCTACACTTACCCTGAAATGCAGCTGGAGGTACCACTCTGAATGGGGATCCCTGTGGGTGGAAGCCTCTACCCATCTCCTGGGACCTGACACTGGAAGAGCTGCAGAATGTCAGCAAACACCTTCCATGCCTTTAGCAGCTCCCTGCACAGATGCCAGTTATTTTGAAGACTGTGTTTTTGGGAAAATTGACTTTCCTTAGTCATTACCCAGAGGTATAATTTAGGGTTATGGATTCCACCTTGAAGCTCAGGTGCCTACAAATTGGTTGCTGCAATGGAATTTCATATGTCCAACTCTTCAGTGCGTCTTTCCAGTGATTGCATTGTTTGATTTTTGCTTATTACTGTATTCATATATTATATGTTACACTTATTCTTATATTTTATTTTGGTTTTATTACAATATTCTTATACTTTCAGTACTGGTTACTGAAGAAGAGTGGCAGCTGTGAAGGATGAAGGCCTCTGATGTGCCATGGGCGTGGCATAAAAACTATAGAGCAAAGATGAGGGAGTGTGCTGTCAAATATTCCTGCCATGGAGTCTTGGACTACTAGTTAGAGCAACTAGTATTCTATTTTTTAAAAAATTAAAATCTGCACGTTCTTTTCTTTTTCTCTAAAAATATTCAAGTAGTGAAATGAACTCTAAAAAGCCATACTTTTGAGTTCCTTTTGATTCTAATTTCCTGGAGATGGTTGTAACCCGACACTTCTCCTAAGTCTCAGGGCAACAGATCTGAATGCATTTCTTTCCATGGTGATAAAATAATCTCTTAACAAAAGCCTGAGTTTTTAGGGGACCTTTAACTCACAGAATGCTTCCAGCTTCTGATAACATTAAATAAATTAAGAATTGGTCTGCTCTTCTCACCACAGAGATACATCCCATATGTTTGTTGTGCTTATTGTCAGTAGAGAAAGGGGTCAAACAGCTATTCCTTCCTGTGCTGTTTTGTCTCAATGTGCAGGAGATATGTCAAGGAAGCTTGGGGTCTTGCATTCCAGAAGTGAGGAAGTTGTCTGCTCTGTGACCAGGGAAATGGTTGCTTGCTTGGCTTTTTCTTCTGCTTGTGGAAGGTCCATTGAAGCAGCCCCTGTGTTAGGGAATAAATAAATAGTATTTTGGCAATCTTTTCAGATTACTCAGCAAATGTGAAGTTTACAGGAGATCATTGAGATAAATAACTTCTTTTCTGTCGTTGAGTGCATGTCTGTAGACATGACAGAGCAATTTGAGCTAACCTTGATTAGAGGTTAAACAGAAGGTTGCTCCCTTACTTGCCTTGGGGCAGATGTATGTTTCCATGCTGCAATTTTTTGTTTGAATTACCAGGTATAAACAAACAGGTGATGTAAGAAAAGATTCATCTGCCTTCTCCTCTTTTTTTCTTACCTGAGAGGGTATGCTCCTGATTTACAGAAATTCCCTGACATGTGACCTTTTTGATGCTTTTCCCCTCTAAGGAGGGTGGGTTTCTGCCCCAGGCCTTGGCTCCTGTCTGTGCAATGGCACCACCTCTGCCAGGCTGCCCCACGAGCTGGGGTGTGCACAGTCCACGAGGCCACAGGCTGCAGCCTCACAGCCCTTTGGCAGGGCATGAGTGCAAAAAGAGCTTTCTTGCTCTAATGGCTGTGAAAAGCCAGCACAAGTGGAACACACTCCGCAGATCGATTCTGAATTGCTGAGTGAATGCTTTCAAAAAACATTTTCTTTCTTGCCAGTTTCCTATGCTGGGGCTTCCAACCCTTCTGGCTTGAAAGGCAAAGGCATTATTTCAAAACCCTTAGGGTTCTGGAAAATCAATAAATGGGGGAGATTCTTTGCTTTGTTTTCAGGCAGCACAAAGGGACAAAAGCCACCCCATCTGGATGCAGATGCAGGGAGAGAGCACAAAGGGGTTTTATTCCATTTTAATCCAGTATACAGAGCATCTCCTGGTGAGAAGAGGGAATATGAGAAGAGAGGATGGTAAAACAGTTGTAGCTTGAATTTGGTCAATGATCTCTAGGAGCAGAAAACAAGATAGCCTTAGACTGAAGTCTGTTCTCACTTCAGGGGAGCAGAATTTGGGGTTCAATGGATAGGTGCTGTTTTTTCCTTCTCTTTCTTGGGCTGTCCTCCATGGAACAATTCCAAGTTTTAATAAATACACTCCAAAACTCCTATTGAGCGGGGTGATTTGGGAACCCCTTATGTGGGCTGTAGACCTCTGGTCAAAGAACACAACTGGGGTGTATTTCTGATATCTGGGCAATCTGTGGTGAATCAAAGCAGCAGTGACATACTTGCTCTCCATCCTGGCAGGGAAGGACCTGGCCTGTAGGAGCAAAAGTCTTGCTGATACCTTCACAATGCATGGGACACCATTTCCAGTGCTGGGAAAATCCAGAGACCTGGGGTGGAGAAGGTCAGAGTGAAATCCAGAGGGGTTCTTTGTGCTGTGTGTGGGATGAAAGGTGGTTGTCAGGCTGGAAGCCCTTCCCTACGTGGTGGGAACGAGATGCTCCTGGAAGGAGGACTCCCTTGTGTGGGAACCACTTTAAAGAGAGAGAAGTGCAGGAAAATGAGTGTCTGCAGTGAGACAGCACGTGTCAAGGAGGGAGGGGGACAATACAGAGTATGCAGAGTCTGGAGAAAAGTATTCCATGACAAGAGAGGAAGGTGAACAGAAGAAAGAACAAAAAAAGGAAAAGCAACTGTAATGGGAGAAATGAAGTCATTCTCAAAATGTAAAATAGACATTTTTCTAATCAGATGGAGCTGCCAGATTAACTCCTTTCTCCCAAATTACCAGGATAATCTCTTCATGAGTTATATCCCTGACGAAATGGGCATGTGTGGTAAGCAGAGGTGACCTGTAAAATAAGAGCTTTTTTAAATGGGATATGAGGAAATTATTTGGCTCCACAGGCAAGCTTGCAGTCTCCTTTAATGAAAGTTTTGTTTTAGACTTTCCGAAAGAGATAGAGGGAGGCCTTGCAGCAATTGCATAATTTTAAATATTAAGGGTGTAAATTTCATAAAGCCTCAAACCATGCACAAGGCTTAATTTTTCCATATTTTCAAGATGGCTTGTACATTGGCTAATGAAGTTCAACTTTGCTTCTGATGTTTTAAAGTTGAGTTTACTTTCTAGTGCATCTTTCATGTCCTACCAGTTAGTTTCCTCAGTTACAAGCAGGGACCACAATAGAGATATGGTTACATCTTATTATAGATGCTTCTTTGAATCTTTGCCACTTTATGGATGTCCCTGTTTCCTTGTAATGATTTTTCAGTATTTAGAGAGAGAAGAATGTACAGTCAGTCTCTGCTAATTTTATTAAGGGTAGTTCTCAAAATGAAGGATGGTGTGGGACTGACACTTATCTCAGGAACTTGTTCACAGATGTGAGCATTGGCCCAGGACTGCAACTGCAGTAAGAGCTGCTTGCATGACACTTGCTGGGGCAAATGAATGGTGTGCCATTTCAGTGCATTTTCTTTGACATTTGCCAGAAGCAGAGATAATTCAGAGAAGAGTCTTTGTTTCTGTGACTCCACTGTGGTAGGAAACCACCCTGAAAACAGACTTTGCCATGAACAGAACCAAGACCAAAAATATAATTTCCCTACTTTAGTGAGTGTGTTCTTACGGACACAAAAATAAAGTGTCTATTTTGGCTTGTGTCATGTTGAGCTGTTTGATAATTCAGTAACTAGTAACAATTGTGTGTGTTATATGTACACACATTCAACAGGATCCTTAAATAAATTACTTGCATAATTGTGCAAAACGGAAATGAATAATTTGTTGTCAAGTAGGTCCTTGCAAACAGTAATTTACCCAAGAAACTCTCAAGGACGGCAGGGAAACAGGAAGGAAAGAAGAGAGAGGGAGAAAAAATTTAACAGCAGAAGAAGCAGACTAGATAGAGGAAGTAAAGCTTCAAGAACACTGAACACTCAGGAACAAACTGGGTGGGTTGGCCATGAGTACATTCAGGCTGAAAATCAGGAATTAAACTAACTGCCAGGGCAGTGGGAGATTAGAACTGCCTGCCACGAGCCCTGTGGACCAAAGGTACAGTTTCCAAGAGGGAGATTTATCCCTTTCTGGAAGACTTTATGTGAAGTGTACACCCATGAGGCCTGGAGCTGATAGCCCAGGTAGCACTCTCATATTCTGTGTTTCTGCAGGAGGTTTGTGCATATGGCTATCCTGTGTCTGCCTTGGAACTGAACAGAAAATGACCATATTATACTTATTTTCCCATGTTAAACCACAAACATGAGTATGAACAGTAGACAGGTAAGGGTTACACTGAATGTTGCACAAAAAACCCCTCAAAATAGTAATTTATTTCCAAAAATATGCGATTAATAATAAATGTCATAGCAATCATTATGAGGCTACAGCTCATCTTGCATTCAGAAAGTGGAAACCTCCTTTACTAAGTATTTCTGGGTTTTTGTCATTAGCACTTGCTACTTTATATGCAGTCACATAGTAACCCTAGACGGTAAGTGGTAGTAGTCAAGGAGATTTAATTAGGTTTTTTTTAAGAACTTTTCATGTGAGACCCAGTCCTCACCTCTGGTGGGAGCTGGCAGAGGTACATGGACAGAATCTTTTATTAAGGTTGTTATAGTTCAGCCTGCAAAGTTGGTGACATTCCATTTTGAGTCTTTGTGTAGATCCACACGTGAAAATTAAACTGATTTTTTTTTTTAAATAACGGACAAGTTTGCGCACAAGCCAATTGATTCCTAAATCCATCTGTTCAAACCAGTGTGCTATGCACTGTAAATCAGGAAACTCATGAAAAATGAAAAATGGTGTTATCATATTAGAGAATTTTGCTCTCTTTGGCGATACATACATAATGCCAGCTCCCATAATCGACCAGGCTTTTTCCTGCACTTTCAGAAGCCTGCAGGCTAAATGGAAGTGAATGCTGGGGGCATTATGGTCTTGATTATATGGTGTATCCATTTTCATACCCTGGATGTCTGACCATAGCCTCTGGGCATCTGTAACAGAGGAGCGGGTCCTACTAACTCATGCATTTGTTACTTGTACCTGCAGCTGCACTTTATATTGGTTTGGAGCACTTCTGCTGTTAAACCTGCTCTAAGAACTATTTTGAGCAAGTCCCCCTGAATGGCTAATTCTGTTCTGGCTATTAGGTTTCACAGGTACAGCTCCTCATTAGATCCCAACTATTCTTCCCTGAGAATGCTTTCCAAGTTCTATTTTCATTCCTTTTTTTCACTCCTGTTACCCTAATAATCAGTGTCCCTGTGGGCACCTAAAAGCTTACACAAGCTTAAATCACTCAGAACAATGTCTCAGTATAAGGCTCCTATCATGAGAATCTGAGGTGTCATGCGGAAAAATAATAAAATATGATTTTATAGAGACAGAATTGGAGGGTAAGGGCCAAGGGAAGGGTGTAGAGAATTTGTATCTTACTTTGTCGTTCTTCTGCAGAATGGTATCTTGCTTTTCATCCTAAACTCAATGTTTCTATTGTTCGGAGGGAAAAAGTAAAAGAAAGGAAAAGTTTAGTTTTTCTACTAAATGTACTAGTTTCTGTTTCTGGAATTTTGACTTTTTGCTCAGTGTTTCATTTTACCCACATGAATGTATGTCATTCAGATTTCAAGAGGAGATATTTTTCTCTACTTTTTGGGGAAAAATCTTGGTGGTGCTAATAGGAGCTGACCAAAGAAGATGAGAAGTACTTTTTGGCAGTTTTGGGGCTTTTTTGGTGATGTGGTTTTCTTCCCCATCTTGAAATTCCCATTCACTTACTTTCTTCTCCTGTACCTTGCTGCTGAAATAATTATTTTTCTTCTCAGTAAGAAGAATTATTATTATTTCTTCTCTCTCTCTCCTCCAAAGCCTAGTGAAGCCCAGTTATTAATAGTGTCCCTAATATACACATAGCAAAATACTCTCTTGGATTGAAATTTTGTTTGCTTGTTGAAATTTTCATAGAGTTTTGTCCCTAGAAGTCTGTTTCTTAAGCCCTTGGGCATAAAATTATATTTAAACAACAATGGGATGATATTGGTGTGAAGTTTTATATTGTTTTTAAATTGTGGGATATTTTTGAGGTGATTTCTCCTCAACAGCAGTGTTTTTAAACAAATGCATTTCTATGTGGAGACCTGAGGCTGGCTTGCTTTATCTATTTTGGCATGCTGTTCTCCTGCATGGAAGCAGGCTATGATATTTCCATTTGCAAAGGCTGAAGATTCACTCCTCTTGGCTGCCTGTGATGAGGAGTAACTTTCTGCTCCTGGATTTCATCAATGGTGGTGCTGCTTGGTGTGTGCTGCCCCAGACAATTGGATTCCTCTTAAAAACACTTTCTGACAGTCCCTGCTTGTGTCCTGCAACATTCTTCACCAGACTACTGCAGAGGGTGAGGCTCAAGACATGCTTTCTCTATCCTTGAAGAAAATTGTTCTGTCTGACTAACCTACCTACCCGATTTTCCTACATGGCTGTGGGGGCTTGGGGAACTCAGGAAAAATCCCAAGTGAATAGGCTGATTGGGTAAGGATGAGAGATGAAAGGTTGCTGGGCTGAAAGGATCCCCTGGCAATACCAGAAACTTTGTGTATGAGTTGGAGCAGTTGCATTTGACGTGATCTATCCACAGAAGAGGCAGGCTTTGCGTTGAGGCACTCTTTGTTTCCAAAGGCAGACAAAACCAAAGGACATATTCTGCTGTTCCTGTTTTGCTGAAAAGTGAGATATGAGATGTTCAGCCCAGGAAGCACAGGATAAAGTAGGAGTTGGAGCTCGAAGCCTTTGTGTCCCAGTCAGTGTTCTCAAGAAGGACCAGCTTTTAAGAGGCACATGTCCTGAATAATCTATTGTTAATAGTGATTTACGTAACAGCTTGTAGCCCCATCTCAATATTACAGAATAGGACTCACTCTTCTTTTGTGAAAATGACCTGGATTTATATCAGCAGTAATAAAATACTGTTGCAGAGAAGGGCTGTGAAAGGGAGGGAGGGAGTATGAAACTAAAAATAAGAAATATGTACAGTACATAATTCTAACAATGTTATCTGAAAGACAGTAAAAATAGACTCAATTAGATATTGTCAGAGCTTTTTTCTCCATGCAGCTGCCTAGCCAAATATGACAATTTTTCAACAATATAAAAGTTCTAACACAATGCATGATACATTGTACTGAATTCATTAACACTTTGCTACCTTAAACATCATTGTAAAGAAGGAAAATAATGTAAGAGGAGCTTGTCATTTTTTGTTGTTTTTCCTTTTGTTTCTGTGACATGTTTGGAATTGCATGCCTGCGAGAGTTTTGTGATCTAAATTTAATGATCCTAAAAGGGATTTAGTAAGATATTGTTCTTTTCTTCTGCAGACATCCCTAGGCTGAGTGCTACATGAAAAGTGTGACTCAATTATACAAAAAAAATTTAATTTATCTTTAAAAACAAAAAGCCTTGTCATGCAGTATTTCCACAGGGATGTAGCCTGGGTGTAGAGCTTTCCTAGCTTTCCTAGCTCTGCTTTGCAGCAATGTAATTCCTATAGAAAGAGAGTTTGCATGCAGTGCATAGAATATCTATGTGCACAAAAGTGCCCCCCTTTCTGTGAATAAAGACATTATGATGACAGTTGATATACCTGGCTTTGATTTGGCAATGGAATCTGCAGATCTCTACTCTCATTCAGAGTTGTAAATTTACAAAATTACTGGAGTGGACAGTTGGTCACAGTGCAGATACCAAAACCTTAAAACCCAGACCTTCAGCATTAGACTTTTGGTCCAGTTCTAACCCAGGTTTTTAGCTACCATTCTCTTGCAAGTATTACATTGGAGATAGATAGATAGATAGATAGATAGATAGATAGATAGATAGATAGATAGATAGATAAATAGATAGATAGAAATTTGAAAAAATTATTGGGGGTTAATTTGTAGTCAAAAGCAGGAATAACATGTTGAACATGTAAAGTAGAATAATAGTTGGTTTGGACATGTTGTCGGGCTTTAAGATTATTTTTTGTGAACATAATGTGCTCTGTCATTTTCCTGTGGCTTGACCATCACACTTGAAATACAGAGAAAGAAAACTCCCAGGAATGAAGAAGAATCTGATGCATTTTAGAGAGGAAATAAGGCTGATGACTGAGAAGATATCACTTACTATAATAAATGTATAAATCTCTTATTTCCTCTTTTGTTCCATTTTAGTACAACGTGTACTTCTGGAAAATGATATAGAATAGTGCATCCCAAGTTGGACAAAACTTAACCAGGTTTCTTTTGCCTTGCTCTTTAACCCTTAGCCCTGGGCATCAGGAAAGATATTTATTCTGTGTGCTCAGAGCATGAGCAAAGAAGGTTGCGGTGATTACTTAATCAGGATATGGGAGGTGATAGCAGTAATTTCTGGGAGGTTAGACTAGAAATCTCTTCACTCCCAACAAGGAATTCATAGCTGTGTATCTCCAATTTCCCTGTTGCTGAACTGCTGAGTGTCAGATTGATGTGGAGTTTGCATTGCTGTAGATACATGTGTGTGCAAGTACTGGATTCTCTCTGCTTCTCCTTTCTAAATTGAACTTGAGAAAACTACTGCTTCTTTCTGACACTGGTCAGAGTACCATCTCTCAGGGTGTTTAGAAGTCATGCAGATGTGGTACCTGGGGACTTGGTTTAGTGGTGGCCTTGGCAGTGCTGAGTTAGTGGTTGGACTCAATGATCTTAAAGGTCTTTTCCAACCTAAACAATTCTGTGAAAACTGGGAAGGAGACATTGGAACATAAAAACTTTGGATTTATATATCTCTGGAATGTTCTTCACAGCAATTATGTAAAAGTTTCATCTTTAGTTGTGGCATCTTGCCCTGGATTAAACTGTGTTCAACATGGAAAGATATTCTACCAGTCAAACACTGAAGAGATTAAGCCAGCTGAAGAGAGAGTGGTGTACACTGCCCACTGTATGATTAGTGTGAAAGAGCAGGACAATATTTATTAGGGAAACATTTAGTGCAGGCAGTAAAAATGATGCTGGCAGTTGGGAAACACCCTGTGCCAAGGCAGTGTTTTCATACTGCACCTCCTTACTGCCCACATGAATAAAACACCAGTCTGCACAAGGAAAAGCAGTGGAATAGGAGAAGGGGAAAAAAAACCAAATCAAATTCAAAACCAAACAACAACACAAAACCATCACTAAACCAACTCTACCCAACTTCCCCCCCTCCCCAAATTTGGCCTGGGTATCTACCCGAAAAGCTAGAAACAGGTTGGCCAAACTAGAAGTATTTCAGTCACCATCAATATCATGGGACCAAAATGACACACTGGCTGTTCTAATAGCACATTACTTAGAAAAACAAATATGATGGAAAACATGTATTTCTTCATTGTAGAAAATACATGCCACATTCAACATTCGTGTCTATAGATGTAAGAAAATTAACTCTATCCCAGCCAAACACTGAGTGTCTCACTTTGGAAGAAGTTAGTTTATGCTATGTCATGGTGGAAAAACACAGACAGTGAAAGAGCAAAATGATTTTGTTTTTTAAGATGTAGAGGGACCCTTTAAACTCAGTCATTTTCTGCATACACTGAGTTCATTCTTTGTACCATTCCCCACTGTGTAATGATTGCTTCAGTTCCAACTGAGCTGAAATTAAGCCTCTGTCTTCCCCTGAAGCTTTGTTTTCACAAAGTCTGTAATTACAATTAAATTTAAACCACGTACATATGTGTGTGTATCCTTGTGAGGCCTCCTCCCTAGCACTGCTGTGTGGCCATGGCATGCACCTAGAACATGCTGACATCTGCTGAGGATCTGGGCTCATATAGCAGCCAGATTTTGGTTGTATTTTTGGTTATTATTTGCTAATTCTGAAGTAGTCCAGTGCTCTTCAGAGAGTAAAACAGCAACATGATTGAAGGCATGTGCTACTAAATTATGTAAAGAATGTGCAGCCATTTCTGGTTTGGGAATATGCAGTTTACTAATCCTTTATTTAGGGATACAAGGCCTGATATCCAACAGAACTAATAACACTTTATTAATAAGCCTGGATAGTTGATTTACTTACCTTGTGAGTTTTATGGTGAGATTCAATGGGGGCTAGAGGAAATGGGTCTATGTTGCACTAAATTCTGCTGATGTTCACTAAGGTGCTCTTTGCTTCTTTTCACAGCGTTGCTGAGGACTTTTAAACAGTTGAAGGGTTTCTGTTCCAGGGAGGTTTGGGTTAGAATAGGGAGTGAGTCCCTCATCATAGTTACAAAAGTGTCTGTTTGTTAGAGCTCTCTAAGTTCCTTCCAGATAAAAGACGCTAATACATGTAAGATAATGTGTACATGCAAGAATGTCGTCATTAATAAATATTGAAGAAAAAAAAAGCTCTCTGTGAACGATGTAAAATGACACCAATGAGTATTTAATCTGCTTTTTAAATTGAATTTTCAGCTTAAAGAGGGAAACTTATCTTCTTGTTTGAAAAATTAAAATAGAAAAATGAATATTGAAATGTATTGGCTTGGGATTTTCAACGCAGTTTAAATAACTAATTAAGAAAAAGTTGCAGGGAGGAAAAACATTAAAATATGCAATAATTTATTTTTAATAAGTGTAAAACAGATTATTTTAATTACCGCATCTTTAAAAATATGGGGTAAATAAAATGCCTTAAATTGTCATTCATAGAGATTTGGAATTGAAGTGTAGAGATTAAAGCCTTTTATCAGTAGATGCAGACAAAAGACTTAATGAATAACGAACGCAGAAATTAACTGAAATGACAGCTACATATTTTTTTTGCTTGGTTTCCCATGTCCTCTGACATTTTTTCCCTTCTTTGATTTTGCTTTTCAGAATAAGCTGTTAGCCAGGTGAGGTTTCATGGTATCTTCTGTACCACTATTTTCTTTATTCAGCTCTTTCAAGCTGCTTTTAAATTTACCTCCTTGCCTTTAGAATAGCAGCTATCTGGTTGACCTCTTCTGCTGCACAAGGGCTTGAAGGTAGGTTCTAGTCCATGTAATTTTTTACAGTTAATTTTCAGTCGCCCAGGTTTCCATTGAAATCTTTGTAAGCGACGGTGCCAAAATCACCTAATGCCAATCAAGCTTTGGCAAAACCTGCACACCCTGGCTGGAGTTAGTACTTTATGTTACTACATAAATGCTGGGCCCAAGTGCTCCCTATCTATTGTGCAGCTTTTTCAGAGGGGTTTTGAGGAGCTGTCTGTCAGTGCATGAACTCTGTTCTCTGAAGCTGGGTGCCTCTTGGAGAGCTCTGGCTGGCAGTGAGAATTTCTCCCTTTTGATGCCACAAATTCCATGCAGAAGCAGAGCTCGACAGAGCCATGTTTGCTGTGTGGTGTCAAGTGGGGGTAAGGGTCCCTTCTCTGTGCAAGCACGTGCTTTTTGTGGGCTTGCTCAAAACCATCTAAATGACATGCACTCTGTGTTACTCGCCTCGTGTTTACCCAAAAGCAGAGTCTGACCCTGAAGTGCTGTATTTGTCCTGGTTGTTACAGGGTTGTAGGTTCAATGTGCATAAATGAGTAATTGTCCTTTAGAGGCCTGGGCTTTAGTTCACCCTGTTAGGGCTGCTGAGCCAACAAGCACAGAAAGAGCTGTACTTTGGCATCATCCCAAAAGTTAGAGGTCGTGAGCCAAAAACCCCAGGAAAGCCTTTCGGCTTTCCCGTCAGCCTGGTGCGCTGGAGTTCAGAGCTGCTGATCTCACCTGGAACAGGACAGCAGCAGCAAGGTGGGGGAAGGGACAGCTCTTTCCAGGGAAGGAAGGTCTCTAAGTCTTCCAGCAGCCAGGGAAGCTGTCCTCCCAGCAAACAGGGGAAACAAGTCATCTTTTGCTTTGGGTTTTTATGAGAAATGTTTGTTCTCCTGTTGGCTTGTTCTATTATGCGTCTGACTTTCCTGCTTCTTTAAGGGGAAGAAGATGTGCCAAAAACCTCTGTCACTAAGCCAGAATAGTTCTGTCATATCTTCCTCTCATTTTAGCACTCCAGCTATTCTTCTAAGTGGGGAAAAATAATTTGGGAGTCCCTGGCAGTTTTTCTGTTTTTTAAGGAAACATGAAAGACGGGAGGATTTGGCCCGATGGTAGCTGAAAGCACTCAGGCTCTGCCAGGATTTAATTCCTTGTGAACTCTGACCTGGAATGAATACAACATATGTGCTACCGTTCCTCTATAATTTAGCATCCCTTTTTCCTGTGTGGGTTTTTCTCCCCGCCCTGTTTGTTACTGCTAAACCTGGCTGAGGGGTTTATCCTTTACAGCTGGCATCCCTGCCAGGGAGAGACTCTCGCTGTTTTTACAGGCTCTCCAGGCTCCCGCAAAAAGGTCCTGGAGGTTTGCTTTCCCTGGCGTTGATAATGTGGCTGGTTTTGGATCCCAAGGCCTCCAGTTCAACCCCCCCCCCCCCCC
>VXAX01004763.1:317604-415994 GCA_013399835.1 Leptocoma aspasia
GGACCCCAAGGCCCCCAGTTCAACCCCCCCCCCCCCAGCAGACTTAGATTCCTGACACAGTAAAAAGGCACTCCTCGGATTAGAGGGGCTGATTGGAGCACTAATGTGTTACAAGGGTCCTCGGCTCCTCAGCAGGAGCTGCGGTGTGCTGCTGGGGGACTTGTCAGGCGCTGCTGCTCAGGAGTGACGTGGTGCTACACCAGCTCTGGGACTTGGAGATTTGCATTCACTCTGCAGCTTCATTAAAAATTTTAACTGGGACATATTTAGACTACTCAAGCTGCTTCTATAGAGTTGATTATTTTGTCTTGTCCTTAGAAAACAGCTTATCCTTGTGAAAATAACATATAAATTGTACTATTATATTTAGTGCTGCAAGCTTTGCTGTTGCTGTTTAGTTTTCCTTTTGAAGCTGTGGAATTTCTGACAAATTATGTCTTCTCAGTTAAAACCCACCATAGGAAGACACGTTCTGTGCCTTTTCCATTTTTCTCAGTGAATTCTATGAGCCTCTGTCATTAGCATGGTTATTGCCTGGAGAATAAAGAAAAGAGAGAAAGGATGTTTCTGTGAGTAAGACACAAGACAGTTCAGACCTGTCCTTTCATCCAGAGGAAGTATTAAATCCCTGTGCACCTCCATTCTATCTACAAAGGGTGTGTAGTAAGATCTGCTCATTCTGGAGCATTGCTCGTGTCTTAATTTGTTGAAGAAAACTGATTCTCTCCTAAGAAAGCTTTTCTAGAAGTACAAATGCTACTCTCATGAGCACAGGTGTTTTGTGGTTTTCTGAATTCTCTTGCAAAACACTCTCCTTATGGGGAGTTGTGGTCAAGAATCTATGGTTTAATTGTCAGTGTTGAACCGCAGAAAAAAATATATTGTGTAAATATTTCCTTTTCTAGCACTCAAATGTTCAGAAAAATCTCTCTAAACACAGGAGCAAGTAAACTTTACATGTTATTCCATTCACTTCATTTCACATTTGAAAAATCCAGTTTATCTGAAATTGGATAAAGGTGCCACAGCATTTTTAGTCTATGATGGCATTTGAGACTTAATTTCTCCTGTGAAAGCACTGTTAGTTTCTGTGGAATTCTGCAGGTGCTCTGTGTGTGTGAAATCCAGGAGGTCTTAAATTTAGAGATGCTTGTTACAGTCAGTTTCATGCAAAGCCTATAGTAAAGCAATCTGTCAATTAAAGAATATTCCTCACCAGTTCATCCTTTTCAAGTTTCCTATGTATGTGTTTAAAAAAAAAAAAAAAAAAAAAAAAAAAAAGAGAAAAAGAGTATAAGCCTAAATGCTGTTTGCTCTCTTTCATAATTTTCTGGGAGCAGCAGGAAATTATTTTCACACTTGATAAAGCTCAACCTTCATAATGAAGGCAATGAAGAGCAAACTATGCACCAGAGCATAAGACAGCTTAAACTTGCAATACTAAGTAGGTTTTTAGAAGAATCTTCTCTGAGAAAAGAACCTGAGTTGTTTCAAAGGATTTTTTAAACAAGCTTTTTCGGCTTCTTCTATTTCCTTTACATTTTGTTGTAATTCTGTGTGTTGGAAATCTAATTTGATTGAAAAGGAACCTGAGTTGTTTCAAAGGATTTTTTAAACAAGCTTTTTCGGCTTCTTCTATTTCCTTTACATTTTGTTGTAATTCTGTGTGTTGGAAATCTAATTTGGAGTTGCACAAATGCTGTGATTGAGGAAGATGTCTGGGGATGAAGTTGTGACGTTGCCTCTCCTTTGGGAATGGCCAGTAATGTTTGTTATCCTGTCTGAGGAATGGAGGAGCCATGGGAATTGTTTACCCTCCTACATTTGATTGAGGAGTGGGTGTATAAGGTTTTTTTGCAGGGGGAGGGAGTTTGGCATTTTGTTGTGGTTTTTTAAAATTATCTATAATATATATCATGGACCAAGTAAGGATTGAATAAATTTGCTGTGGCTAAGAAATCACTAAAGACTATTTTTCCTTGTCTGCTTTGAAGCCACCAATTTCTCTTTCCCTAGTTGCTAGAATTAATTAACTTTTACCCTTTACTCTGCAGTTACACACTGTAGGTCAGCCTTCCCATCACAGAAGGCCTGAAAATAATTCCCATCTGGCTATGAGCTTTGATATCACAAGAACTGTGATTATTTTTAATAAAACCAAAGACAGCATTCACTAACAAATTTGCTTTAGTATGGATTTTAGGCAGCACTAAACACTTGGCAAGAATCACACTTGTTGAACCACTTTAAAGCACGTTTAAGAGAATCTAGTTAGTTTTGAATAAATACCCGCTGATTATTTTTGAGAAAACACTCACTGCTTCTTTTCTCTAATATGTTTAGGTGTTGATAATTTCTCTCCATGCATCTGGAAGAAGTTCCATCTGCATTTCTGATGGCTGCCATGGGGTGGTGCCAGGCCATCAGTATATCCAGTACGAGACAATGGTTTGGGCTTCGAGCGGATCAGAAACCAAACGAGCTTTAAAATCCGATCTCAAATAATTCACAGTGCAAATAAATGAAGCAGCCAGTGCAAATAGTTACTTTGATGCCTTTTTTTTTTTTTTAATACTTAGCATAAAGGAAGGGTCTGGTATATACTTCATGTGTGTCTGTTTGTGGGGTAGTGTGTATATATATATATATATGTGTGTATATATACATATATATGCATAGGTGTATATATGGGTGCATGTGTGTAAAGTTTGACCTGAAATGTGTTTTTGCCCTAAGGATACTGATGCCTTGGTTTTGATCACATTGTACTAATGTGGCTTAATTAATAGCCCTCTTAGCATCTCTGCTAATGTTCAGGCTTTTGTTGCTTGTGTGTGTATTTATTACAGACCTGCTAAGTGTTAAAGCTGGCTGGAGACGAATGATAGATTTCCAAATTTAAAGAAACAATATCTATCTAATGCATGTTTAAGGAAGACTAATTTATTGCCTTAAACTCAGCTCACAATTCAGTCAGTGCCCAATGAAATCAATGAAATATTAATATTTTAGAGTCATGTTTGAAATACCTCCCATCTATCCGGTTCAAAAATCTATATTATATTAATTATACAGACATACTAATTTATTCTTTGAGCTATCTAAATCAGTTTCTAAAGTATTTGGTTTATAATAACTGAGGAGAAGAAATTAGGCCTGTGGTTAGTGAGAGGGATGTACAAATATTTATTGAATATCGCATTTGAAAAGGCTACTGTCTGTGTAAGATAAAATAACAATAGTTGGAAATGAAAAAAAGAATATTACTGGCAATAGGTTACATAGATCAAGTCTAACAATGCTTGATTTCACATTTCTGTTTGTGTTCACATTTAATAATGAGGTTGAAGGTTTATATTTATGGAAGTATATCTTTAGTGGGGAAAACATTGACATTCACAACTCATTTGCTCTTGAACACCTTTTGTTAATGTATGAAATGAAATGCAGCATGTGGCCTGGCAACTGAACAAGCTAAAATTAAAAATGATTTAACTTACATGCATTTGTAGAGCTTTGGAGTTACGTGGAGACAAACACAGTAATTCTTCTGACAAATCCTAGATGATGCTGTGTTCTTTGCCAGGTTGTGGTAACTTAAAAAGCACAAGCAAATAAGCAAATTTGTTTATTTCCCCCCAAAATTTCAAACCCAAAGCAAATTAAAAAAATACCCTCAAATCCTCACCCCCAAATTATTGTTTCTTTCTGATTTGAAAACTGATCTAACCCAAACAGAGCCTACTGAGTTGAATGATTTCAAATTTGTGTGAATAACTTTGGAGAATTGATGTAAATAACCAACAACAGCCAAACATAAATCTTTTGTGAATCAGACTTTTTACCACGCTAATTTTCCCCTCAGTGAATGGGAATAAGACCCACTTGTATCTGAAATGATGCTGTGAGTGACATTTTGAGGCTAAAAGCCTCTAAAATATTTGTAATAATTTAGATAGTGATTATCCTGTCTAGAAATTGTACTCTTTACTAGACTTTCATTTAAATGTTGGACCTTTTTTTTCCTTTTCTGACTGTAAATCAGTGGGCAAATGTGCAGATTTGAACTTTCTGAAGTTTTACTTTGAGAATGTTTTCTTAAAGCATTCCGAAACTCTGAAATCCTGGAATGGCAGAGGAAAAAGAAATTCAAGCCAAAGGTAAAATCAAAAATTATTTATGGAGCGTTTTGTCTCTGATCCTAAAACTGAAAGTACTAGTGGCAGCAGTGATGAGCTTAGCTGCTTCTTGTGCCTAATGCTTGTCGTGAAGTCAAATCTGATTGACATTTCATCATAAATTTCTATTCCACATAACAAATATTTCTTTTTCTCCGTTTGTAAGAGCCTTTTTAAGATGCTTACTTAAAACAATGTAACAGTCATTCGCAGCTTTTATGGCATCTAAATCTATGCCTTTCTGCTGGTTTGGTTCTACTGACATTTTAACACTGTTAATAATCACTGGCCATTTGTGTGTGCTGGGTAAAGGCATAATGTGCTTTTACATAAAACACTGTTATGAGGGCTCATTATCTCGTGAGGCAGCAGTTATAATGAAAATTAAACAATTGCAAACTTGCTTTGCCAAGTGTTTTTTAAATAAATTTAGCTGGGTTGCTCCACAGCTCCTACCTGGTTCTGTGGGGTTATATATCAGAGCTGCACGCATAAATTCCTTGGTGCAGTGGTGAGAGCTGTGAGCAGCCTGCTCTGCTGTGCTCTGAGGCTGAGCAGGAAATGCTTCTTTCACAGGCAGCATCCTGGCAGGGCATGAAATAAGTGTAAACCTTTGGAAGGAGTCTCCGTGGATGGTTAAACGGGTGTTACAAACGACCTTCTGCTCGCAGGTAGCCAAAGTGTTAGGTCTGCAGTCTGCAAGCTACTCCTGCTGCTTTGGAAGCCACTGGCTGTGGTTGAAAATTACCAAATTAGCTGCACTTCTCAGGCTACGAAAGGATTGAGAATGTAAATACGGGCTATTCACTGTTTTGTTTATAGACTGCTAAATTCTACTAAACGCTATACATAATGGACATAAGTTTTTACAGCTTCTTCAGTGTTTCTACATAAAATTATTTGAATGGGAAGTACTTTAATAACAAAGTAAATGTATGATGAGAAATCCAGGTTAGGCTTCTCCATGGTGTCTGCATTTTAGCAGAGCTGGTCTAGCTGAGGATGTGGACATCTGAAATTCATGTTTAAAATGACTATTGCTTAGCTAGCCAGGGCAGTTTGTGTCATTTCTGACATGCTTCCCTTCTGTTATGTATGCAACCAGATTTGTCCTTATAGGACTTGTATTCAACAGCTCCTCTTTTATTTTAATGCAGCACTTAGAGGCAGAGTGTTCCAGTACTACAGTAGTAACGGAAACCAAATTTCCATTTTCTCTTTTTTTTTTTTTTTTTTCTTTCTGCGCATGTTTAATTTTGAAAGCTACCATGGCACAAAACAATAATTCAGAGAGGCTCCGTTTCAAATTACCTTTCTTCATTAAAGAATGAAATAAAATAACCAGGAGGTCTAGCACGTTGTGTCACTAAGTCACACAGTGAGAGGGACCATCAAAGAATGGTGGGAATTATCACAGCAGCTTGCTCCTTGTTAGAAGCATTTACCTCATGACCCTTTCATTTGCCTACTGCCACTTTAGTTTAAGAGTGACAACACTGTAGAGCACTCTGCACTTTCTGCCTCCCCCCCCTCGCCCTTTCCCTTAGCACCAGATGCCTTTGTAAAGCAGCCTGGTGAAGGAGTGAACAAAACCTTGTGGGATAAGTCTGACACTGGAAGTTAATGATTATCAGTCGAAACAAAACACTTGTTTACATGTTGTAGTCATTAGAGGTTCCAGTCAGTCATACCTCGGCTGGGATTCCTGCCAAATGTTTTGAGGGTTCTTTCACAAGCTGTGCAGTTTTGTAAATACAAAAGCACTCTTATTAAGCCTTTTTAGTATTAGACTGTGCAATTAAGACTACGGGTAATTAGATTCCTTTATTGGGAGTAGAATGGTCCAAGATACACACACACACAACTTTCTTAGCCACAGGATACCATCGTATCTCTGTTTGGGTGTTCCATTACAGATCAATGACTAAGAGAAACTCTTTTGTATCATACACATTTTTTCTTTATTAAAAATTGTGCTCAAAACTTGAGGCGGTGTGGATTTTTCCTCACCTTATTGTCATCACCTCTGTTGGAGCCATAAAACTTGCTTTTTTGATTAGCTTGTCTCAATTTGCTGGAAACCCTTTGCTTGCATCTCTTTTAGTATTGCTGGCTTTTCATTTCAGCCTTATTACAGCTAGGATTAAGGAGGTGATTTGACTATGAAGGAATTTAGGAAAATTTCCAGTAAGCTAAGGATGATTTTAAGTTAACTGCAGGATAACAAGGTTGTAGAAATGAATGTTTCTTTTAACACCTGTGAATTAGTCCATACCTGAATAAATAAATGATCCCTTTGGTATTTGAAGTTGATATAAAGCAGCTCAAATTTCAACATTTTCTTGTAAACACTCTAATCATGCAAAAATGCATCTAATACAAATAATCGTGTGAGCTGATGAACCTGTTTCACGTACCCTTCTGCTCAGGGAGTATTCTCTGCATTGAGCAGGATGGTAAATTATTTAAGATTTGGGAGGCCATTTTTTGTAACTGTGAATTGTGAGACAACTGAATCATCCATACATATTTTATCTCTATTTTTTTCCTTTGCCAGAGAAGATATCCGTTTTAGTTGCTCCAGTGCAGGACTGCTTGCTTTGACATTTCCCGGTTGTCTGTAGTGCTAGGCAATAATTAAATATCAGGTGCATAAGCTGCTCTTTAATTTGACATGTGTGCTCCAGGCAATAAACACATGCAGTGCAACGTGGGAGTGTAATTGCTAAGGAATAAAATCTTGTACCAAGTGAGATCATTGTATCAGGTACTGTGTGACAGCTCATTTGATCATTATGCCCAGGCTAAAGAGGTTGCCTAATTAGTTTCCATTAAAACTCACCCTTTAATCAGGAATTATTCTTGCATAAAGAATGTCACTTGGTCCAGATGAATGAACAATGGTTCCCCCTTGAGATTCAACTATCTGTTACACTTGGGATGCCATATGTCTTTTCAAACAATTCAGCTACAACAGTACTCTGTGAATCTGGATCTCACAGCACTATGTGGTATTCGCATTTCCTCGATACCAGCTCGTGTTCCGTAGAAAAATCACAATGGTGTGCTGCACATACTTCATCGAATCAGAGGAGCTACGTTCAAGCAGCAGGAACTGTGTTGTAAACACACAAATGACTAATGAGCCTCTCTTAACTAATGTGTTTTAGTTGTTGTATATATTTCATTAGTGACATTCATAGCATTCATGGTATTACCTGCAGCTAGACTTCTGTTTCTCACCTAGAAACGTCAAGATTCATCTAAATTTAATATTTTAAAGAGAAACAACTCCCTAGCTTTTTTTCTCCTTGTGACAATAGCTTTGTCATCTGAAGCTGATCACAGAAGTAGCTGTGCTTTATTCTTTTCTCTCCTCCCAAAAAATATCTTTCGAGTGCCTCCCCCTTGCTCCCACAAGACGTGTGAGGTTTGGCACATTATTGAGTTCGTGCACAGAAGTGGAGCTTAGTTGTCGGGTATGCTTCAATCTGAGCCATTTCTGCAAGCTCCACGTTGTCCAACGGAGTTGACTCTTCTGCCACATGGAACCTGCAGTGAGTGGCTCATTTGAGCTGCCCAGAAACTTCTCCTCAGGAGAGGTTTTCCCCCGTGGCTGTACAGACTGTGGTAGGCCAGGTGGAGAGAAGGAGGCTCGCAAGTCAAAGCTCAGCACTTGCAGTCAGTGGCCTCATTCAACTGCCTTGATAATCTGCTGTAGATATGTGATTATTAGTAATGTTTGAAAAATGCCACGGGCTGGCCTGGCAGTTTGAAGTCCAGCAACAGCAAGAGCTGCTTGGTGCTCTTCCTTTCGCCAGAGGTGCCCTGGGACAGTGAGCTGAGCTTCCCTTCTGTAGTGGAGGGATGATCCTACAACATGTTGATGTCTTCACCGACTGTCTGCCGGTGTGGTGTCCAGCCTCCTTCTAATCAAATGGTTTATGAGGCATACAGGTCTCAAAAATACTTCCCTAAATTTCTTTTGCATCTCAGATCATTGCTGACCCCTTCTTGTGTTGGGAGGAAGGTAAAAAGTTTTGTGGGCTTTGTGCACCTGGAAGCAATACCTTTTACAGAAACAAGAGCAACCCAAGGTTTTGTGAAAGATTGCCACAAACACTAAGTGAGTATTGTGCAGGGTGCATGCTCCAGGTTAAAATTGTAAATCTAAATGCTCTAACCTTCATACTTAAACCCAAGGCATACTCGCTTTTACACTGCAAGAGTATTCAAGGCAATGGAAGGATGTTCGTGCAAGATGGAATTCAAATCCTCAACGTTTCTTGCTGCTGCTGCTCTGAGTGCCCCCATTCTCCATGCCCAGTAGATGATGTGTCACAGGCACAGCGAATGGAGCAGACAGGAGAGTGGCTAAAGCACATGATTAACATCTAGGATCAGGAGAAGAGAAATGGTTTGATGATCTAACGTGACTCTCTAAATAACAGAGGCTTTTAATTTATTGGTTTTTATACCTTGAGCTATGTGTCCAGGAAAATTAGTATTCTGTGTAGTCTAAGAGCTGTCCACCTCTACCTAAGATGTTCTTTGTAGCTGTGGCCAATCTCTGATGCATCAGAGGAAGATGGAGAAGAAAGAATAAAAGCTTCTTTGAGCACAGAAACTGAATTCTGATCTCTTTCTGGCTTCCTCTTGTTAATCTATACTATTTTGGCCTTCTTGCATACGTTTGACACTCCCTTCTAATATTCTCAGCAAACATATTCTTACTTCTCTTTCATGTTCCCAGTGCCATTCCTGATTTCTTTGCACATCCCCAGGTTGTATTTGCCCAGGCTTCTGGAGAAATCTGTTGCATCTGATTCAGTTACAGACATCAATTGTTGTCAGTTGCTGTCTCTTGACTATTAGTCAACGAGGATATTTTGCATCTTAGTTACTTCAAACCCAACAAATGCCTAGAGGGGCTCCATGATGATGATTTATGCAAATACTTTAGTGAAGCTCCTAGATGGTATCCAGACAGCTCTGGTGGTATGCAGTGATAAAGATCAATTATTGCTAGAATGAAATGAATGATCTGGCTATGATATCTTTATTTTTAAGGAGGTTATTGATAGCTCCAAAGCAAGGAGGTGTATCTAGTAATTATGCATGAAGTACCTTCTCCAGTTCTGCAGGCCTCTCTCGGAAACCTGTGTGCTGAGGAACACACACAGTCTTTGCAGAGCAATCCTTTGTCAGTAAAAATTAAAATGAAAAATTAAATTAAAAATCTTAAATAAATTGGAAGTTTATTAGCATAATAGGGAAAAAAAATGCTGAATTAGTAATGGGAAAAATTACATTACTAATAGTAGTGGTATTATTTGGTACAAAGGGCAACCTGTCCAAGAGGTAAGTTTTGTTTTGTCTTGAATCATGTTCACCTCTTTAGTCAATCAGTTTTTTGCTGATGATCGTGGGTTATATTATTGAGATTTTCAATCTAATCACTTGTATTTTCCCTAACCAGCTAAACTTTTTCATTATAACAATGAATTCTACAGGTTATTTATAATACGTTGTTAAAAAAAATTCAAAAACAGCAACTTGAAATTACAGTTTAAAAGGAGTGTGACACTTTAAGAGGAGTATTTTTGCAATCTTTATTCTCATACTCTGATAGTGGACATGGGAACATCTGAAATTCCTCAGACTGTGTTCAGTGCAGTAGCTCTAGTATGTTCCCTCCTGCTTCCTCCTGTTTTTCATCTGAATAAAAAAAATCTAATATTTCAAGCTCTCCTTCTGCAGATGTATTTTTATGACTGCAGTCTTGACTGTTGCCTGGTTTTTAGTCCTGTCACTGGCCCAGGTCTTTCTCTGTGTTCTTTCCAAAGCTGAATAGACAGAACATGGTAAATTATTTCATAAGAGGGCATCCCATTGATTTATAATATCGAGACTATTATTTAATTTTTGAACTTTCTGAAGATAACAAGGTGCTTCCTTTTTAAATGCAGTGCTATAAATCAATCTGAGTTCATTCTAGACTTGGCCCAATTTTACCAAAAGGTTTATGAACTTTGCTAACTTGCCTCAAATGTGGCTGAAAAGCAGCCCTGAGATACATCACATTATGATTAAAAACTTGGTGTAGGCCCACTCTAAGTATTATCTAAATATCTTCAGTAGCAAGTTTAAACCAGAAATGACCTGAGAAAATTACTTCTGCTCTAAGCAAATATGGGGGCTAAAACCAGTTTTGGGTGACCATTCAGGGCTACTTTTACTTTCTCTGAGCCTGATTGCCAGGATTTAAATTTTATATCTTTTCCACAAAACACATTTTCCCGTTACAAATACATATGTTTATCTTTGTATTATAAAGTAGGGGCTATTTTATTACTCTTGTTATTAATCCAAGTAATCTTTAGTGTTTCTATAAGAAATTCACTAGAGTGGAATCAAAACATTGTTCAGTATATGCAATATACTTTCCTATATGCTAAAAGCAAACTAAGTAGCATTCAATGTAAATAAAGTAAAGACCATCAGCATTACTCTGTGTAATATCCTGATACTTTACAGCCCTTTTGGACCTGAACATATCGGCCGTACTTCAGAAGCCTCCATAAAAATTGTATAAATGTTTTCTTTTGCAATGATTTTTCAAAGTTTCCAGTAACAATCATTTATTGGTCTCTTGTGAGTGGTACTGCATGGGCTGAATATTATCAAGGAAAACAAACTGGTTTTGTTTTATTTCTCTGAAGTGCTTTCTAAAAGAATTCTATTCAAAATGTACACATTGGATCATATTCTGCCCCTAGCTATGGTGTCTGATAAAATGCCATTGACTTTATTACCGTCCACTTAGACTCTGGCCTATTTCCATGTACTCCAGGCTGCCTGTGTAACTAAGGAGGGAAAACCTGACCTGGGGTGTGTGTTTTGCTTCAGAAAGAGCTGCATTATTTACCCTCAGCGAGGCAAGTACAGTAATTCACATGCTGCACACACTCAGAGCGAGTCCTAGGCTCCTGCTGTGAAAGTTCCCCCTTGCAAAGCTCCTCTGTAAGGAACTTCCCAGAACTGCCAGCACGTGCAGAGCAGTGCTCAGCTGCAGCTCAGGAATGCTCAGGGGTGTGGAACAGGAATTAGTGTGCAGCTCAAACACCAGGCTGAGTCCTGCTGTGAGAAAGAGAGGGGCTGGGCAGGGACACTGAGGTGCTGGACCCACCAATTCTGTACTGATGGAAAGGATGAGGGCAGCAGAGGTCTTGCTGCAGTGCAGGACCATGTGTCCTGATCCCCCCCAGTGTCCCTGCTGGGGCTCTTGCAGGACTGAAAAGAAAATGTAGAAAATAGGTTCAGGGACAGCAGCCATCCTTGACATGCAAGCTGATTGCCAGCCTAGGAAATGGCCAAAATTCTTTATACCTAGATCTGGCCAGAATTGTCCCCCACCTCTAAGAAATCTTGGCTGGGGAAAAAAGAAGCCAGAAAACCCTGTGGGTCTAGACAGGTTTCTCCATTATTTCCAGGTGTAGTCTGGAAGGCCTAGGTCTAACCTACATGAGAATAAAGGGCTGAAGGTATTTTGCAAAAAACGTGAAGTGGCATGCCATTTCCTAATTGCTGTCCCTGTGTGGCTGCTCTGTCATGAAACAAACCTCATTTTGCTTTCGAATAACTACTGCGGGAAAGATAATTTATTTCAATTGGAATCTATTTCCGAAATTTTATCTGTGTATTTAGTTAATGCTTTCCAGCCTTTCTCCCCTACCATGAATTTAGATTTTGTGTTTTTGTTACTTTTGAAATGAATGCTGCTTTCAAAATATGTCATCCTGGAAGAAATAACAAATATATTGAAATTCAAGATAACTATTAGAACTGGGACCAATTAATGTTTATTTTTTGAAATATGCAGAATTTAAAGCATTGACAGATCATCCTTAAACACTGAATTAGTACAACTAGAAGTATACTGAAAAATCTCATTTTAACAAAATCATGATGTATTAATTTTTGTATTTGCTCTAAAAATATGGAAATTTTATATGTGCTGTGCCTTCATTTTTCAAATATAGTTCTCTAACTTTTAAAAAGGCCAACTTTCAGGGGAGCTTACATCTTAAGTTCAAGGAACAGTATGCATTTACAGCTGACTAAATTTTGAAAGCTTTTACTGTTCATTCTTTCACATAGAACATTGAACACGTAGTATTCACAGCCCTCATGATACTATGTTTGTTGGGACAAGGAAGGCATCTTTTTCTTCTTCCATCTCAGTTAATATGTCTGGTTTAGTCACTTGAGAAATAAAGCTGGCATCTGCAACCTCTTGGTTAGAAGATGTCTAGGCCCCATCTTCTGTGATCTGCCAAAAGTAGTCATGAAGGGGTCCCTTTTGAGCTTTGAAGAAAAAGTATTTTTATTCATGTCTTAAACTTAGTTTCAAACCAAGTCTCATATATTACTCTTATTTTTTTCCCATGTTAGGTAAAGATACCAACTGCTAAAGTAGTACAGATGTACATGTTAAATTGGATTGAGAAGTGAAGCAGAAGCACACAGATTTCACGAAGGACTTATGGAAGATCTCTAATGATTTTCCTTAGGAAAAAAGGCACTAACATGGGTCCTGGAAAGTAGGCTGTAAGCTTTCAATGGCAAATGACTGGAAACATATTTTTCAGTTGGCCCAAAACACTGCAATTAATATCTGTAGGGAATAAAGGAAGGATCAATACACACAAGTACTTTGGTTATTTAAGCATTTGGTAAAGTGGCATGTTTCTCTTAAACCACAAGAAGACACTGCCATTATTTTACCTGGAAAATACTATAAATAAGGATTTATATGTATATATGTATGCTTAAAGTAAACCACAAATTCATGCACATCACAGTTTTAATGCTGACTTATGTTGGCAAATTTTAAGAACTTGTTTGACATGCCTGCAGTTTGCACATTACAGCTCCAGACTGCTTGGCTGGAAAGTTGCACCAGGAATAGCATCTAGGCTGGCTACTGCCACAGTGCAAGAAGCAGTTGCGTGGGCACCAAATGGCCCTGCTGCCACCCTGTCACTGGCAGGTGGCCCCAGAACACTCTGCCTGGCTGATGTTGCCAGAGAAGTTAAGGACACGATGTGCACTGTGGTTATGGCTGGCAGCTGGCAGCTGCACCTGCTCCTGGCAGCACATCTGGCACAAGGATAGGCTCTCCCCTGGGACAGCCTGGCCTCCCTGTTAGGAGGGGCTTAGACCCTTCTTCTCAGGCTGGCAAATCTGTTTCTGTCTGTTGGAATCCAGGGCACAGGGGATGTTTTTCTGTGCGTTTTAGGAAGCCCTGATTCTCAGCAGGACACTGCTTCTTACCTCTGTCCCAGGGAAAAAATTGTCAAGGCTTTGGGATGAGTTGGAAAACACAGGTGTGAACTAGGCAGTAGTATGTAGCAGTAGTAGTAGGANTCTACTTGAAAGAATTCCAAAGTATTTTTACAATATAATGTTTTAAAATGTTTCCTATGTTTTGTTGGGATATGAACTGCCTGGATGTGCTCTGTGGTGGGTGGGAAACTGGCTGCACCAGCAGGCTTGTCCATTCAGGGTCCAGCTAGTGGCATCCTTCAAGAGTGACCACTTGGGTCAAGGTGCTTCAATGTCCTTTGTTACTCAGCTGGAGGTGGGATGGAGTGTACCTGCACTCAGGTCATGGGTGACACTCTATGGGTGACACCCAGACAAGGCAAGTCCAGCAACCCAGAGCTGCCTTGGCTGGAGCACTGGACAGCAGGAATCTCATGGAGTTCAAGGTAGCTCAATACAGAGTCCTGCCTCTGGGATTGCAGACTGTCGAGGATGCACTTCTCTGGGAAAGAACCTGGGGCCCTGGCCAGTGACAAATCAAACCTGAGTCAATCGTGTGCACTTGTGTCAGGAAAGGTCAGCAAACCTCTGCTGTATCAGCAAGAGAGCAGACAGCAGGCTGAGGGAGGCAAGTGTTCCCTCTCGTGAAAGGGAGAGAGTATTTCCAGTGCTGTCTCCAGTTTGGGCCTTGCTGGGAGACACGAGTGGAGAGGCAAGTTCTGAAAAATCAGTGTGGAGCCTGAAGCACGTGAGGTACAAGGAGTGGCTTGAGAGCTGGTTCAGTCTGAGGAAGAGGAGGTGCATCATATTGCTGTCTCCAACTGCTTAACAAGTTTATGAACATGATAGAAGGCTCCTCAATATGCCCAGCAAAATAAAGGGGCAACGGATGCAGGTTACAACCTATGAAATCCTGTTTTGATATTAGGGAATTTTCACACTGAAGGTGCTTGAACATTGGTGCAGGAGCCCAGAGGGACAGTGAAATCTCTCTGGAGATAATCAAAACACCACCAAGCAAGGCCCTCAAAAATGTGTTGTAACTTTTGAAATTGTCTCTAACTTCATCTCTGCCCCTGCATTTAGTGGTATGTTTGGACCACAGGTCTTTCTGAGCTCTCTTCCGAATTAAATTATTGTGTGCATCTGTTTTATATCCATTTTCATATTTCTAATAGCAGCCTCTGCAAATGGAAAATGTCACAATAAGTTGAAAGCTTTAAAATGCAGATCTGGCCTGAAAAGTAGAGCATTATTTTACACACTAGTGTAAGACACACAGCGTAAAAGGCTTCCAATGGATTAATTTTTACTATAGATTATTTGTATTGATATATTGCTATTGTATAGCAGTTGGAACTATTTTGCCAGATGTTGCAGGAAAGTCCCTTTCTCACACCTTTTTTTTTCTGTAGTGTAACTAACTGCTTTCTAGATGCTATGGTCACTACAATATACTCATCCTAGGCTCCTGTCGGTGACTTCTAGTTTTTCCTTGAGTACAGAAGTGGTGTAGGCATTGTGTGGCTTTCAGAAGGTACTGTGCTCCAGTGCAGGCCATTATCTTTGAGGATGGGTCAGGGCAGTGTGTCTTTTCCATTTGTCTAACAGGATGGAAGTAACCATGTCTTCTCTCTTCCTCACATCGTTTGGAGTCAGGGGTGAGGAAGCTGAGTTTTCCAAAGCCTAGGAATACATCCCTCTGATTTTTTCCCCCATTCTGTCTTTATCTTGTGTCTCTTCATGCTGAGCTCTGAGATTTCTTCGCCTTCTTCCCATGTCTAGAGAAATGGAAGCAAACAGGAGCAATAAAGGGATATTGTTCCTGGTGGTCTAGTTTGCATCCTGAGCTCTGCTGTCAGAGCAGCTCTCCATTGCCCGTGGCTATGCCAACAAGCTAACCCTGTGCACCTCCTCCTTGCTCCATTTGGGAGTGAGACAGGGAATAAAGGGACAAAAAAGGAACCCCATCTCAGTGGCTCTTCACTGTGGGAAGACAATATTAAAATAAGTAGAACTTATGTAGAGACCATGTCATTCCCCAAGGCTGCGAGAGGCAAAAATCAGGAGAGCTGGAAAGCAAGGTCATCAGAGGGACTGATTGAAGGGCTGGAAACAGGCCCCAGGAGCTGTAACTTTCTTTGTGTTTTTCTTTGCTGAGAAATTTTGTGAGGAAGCTTGTTAGAAACCTTCAACTCTCATCAATGACAATAGCTGGCAGCTACAGAGGAACTTAAATTTTCGGATTTCAGGATTCATGCAAGTAGCTGTTTCAACGAAAGAAGAGGAATTAGCTCAGGTTTTTACAAAGCGCCTCCTGAAGTGAAGATCACTAATGAGTCATTTGGAAATTGTTGTCAGATCGCTGGCCAGATAGGAATTTGCAGTCAGGCATTGATATTGCTGCCTGTTAACAGCAATCTCATTAGTAATAGCACTTCTAGGCTTTATGTGTGCAATCCCCCTGTATAAAAAAGGTTTCTGGAATTATCAGGTGCATAGTCGTTACTGTAAAACTGTTCATATATTTTTTGAAACAAAAATATTTTCTGAGCTTTTCCAAAAACTGATTTAACAGAATTTTTTGTTGTGGTTCCATCTGTACTACTGTTAGAATTGACTAAGAAATTGTGGTACTCCTTTATCTTGAGCTGTGAAGTTACAGGTCAGATTCTAGGCAGGAGGACATGAAAGAGGGAGCTAAAGTGCAAGTGGATGAGGAAGCTGATATTATAACAGAGTCTCATGGAATTAAAGTTTTCAATTGTTCGTTTTTTAAAAAAGAAAATGAACCTTGCTACCTGCCCCTCAAGATATCTTTTTTCTGGTTGCCGATCTTCTGTAATGAAATAATTGTTTATGAAATGCTTTTCATTCAGCTTTCAGAGGGAGTCAAATGCACAATTTTCAGGCTTTTACAAGCAAGCCTAGAGAATGGTTGAACAGCATTCAGAACATTCAGTTTTCATCTTCAGGAAGTTGATTTTTCTGGAGTGAATGACAATGGACCTCTCAGGCAGCACTGAGTGCTGAGTTCCACGAGTGCTGTGCACGTGTGGCTGTGCACCAAACCTGGCCCGGGAAACCCACGGTGGTTAACTTGCTGTTTAAAAAGATAAAGAGTCCTTTCAATTTAGAAGACAATAACAGTAATTTAACATACTTGAGCTGAAGCAATTACCTTTCACTGTTTCCGCAGCATGAAATTACAGTCTACAATAATTTTGAAATATTGATCCTTTCAGGCATCTGATGTTAGAAGTGTTTCTGGGCTCACTGGAAGAAAGTGAAGTTTTTTGCATGCTGATATGGACTAATTTGACTTCCTAAATGCATTATCTGCTGTGTTGTTTGAGGCTGTCTAGCAGCTGCAGAGAAGTTGCCACTGAAATTCCTCATACATGCACCTCAGGTTCCATCAATTTTTGGTTATGTTTTAGAAATTTCCAACGTGTAAAGTGTGCATGTCCCCAAGAAAAGCTTTCTTTCCTGGCTTTTCTTTGAGTTTTCTCTTGTTTCTATATCTTATTGAACGGAATCAGTTTTGCATGGAGAGCACCATTAATAATGAAATGCAGTCTGTGAGCTTTTTAAAAGTCTATTTCTTCCTTATAAATAAATGGTAATTTGTTTTAAAGCATCATTGCACACAGTGTTCAGCTGGCTCTCATGCATTCGATTATTTTAAATAAATGTACCATAAATGGAACAAGTTCTTTCTAATTTGCAAACGATATGCAACATTTTTCAAAAAAAAAGAGAGAAAAAACTGTAAAATTTGTTCTTAACTACATCTCATTAATGTGAAGCTGTTCAATGACCTGTAAAGATTAAAGAATTAGTGAATTGGTAAAATTATCAGAATGAAAAATCTGTATAATTTTGATTTCAATTTAAAAATCTGCTAAACAGTCTGGGGGCTTTAGAAAAGTATATTACTTTTTAATATCGGTTCCACAAATGTCCTAGTATCAGTGTTACAAATGGACTGAAATAAAGGCAACAAATAGTATGTTTAAATGTACAGTGTTACACATTCTGTTAAATCCTTTTTTTTTTTTTCTTTTCATTAAAACAACTGAAGACATTTAATTAAGTGACCACTCTGCTAAGTGGAGCAAAAATTAATATACATAAATGAATTTATATGTGGGCAATGATGCATAATTAAAAATATGCTTCAAATAAGGAGTTGAGAAGAAAGGAAACAGTTTAAAAAGAATCTTCAAGACTATTTCCTCCTGAATTTGTAAAGTCAGACATGCATAGGATTTACTTATTTGCAGCATTTCAGTTAAGACATATGACAAATGTGTCTTTAAAATAGTGGTGCCCTGGTATTATGGGACAATGATTTGCTGAAAGCTAGTCTTGACCAGAAAAGTCATCTCAGTGTCTTGTGACAGTGGCATGTTACTCAGCTTGCTGCAAAGGCCACCTTTAGGCAAATCTCATCTTTGACAGACTTTTATTCCAAAATTGCTGAAGTTCTCCTTGTGGCAGGATATGTCAAAGCTGGAGTGATAGAAGATATTTATATGTAAACTGAAAGATGATGTGGAATGTATATGTAAGTTTAAGGAACGTTCCTTTTGACATGGGATAATTGTATTGATCATGTTGTCTGAGTAGTTATACCTGGGGTAGAAGTTCAGCTTTATATTGCTTTGTAGTTGGCAGAAGCTGGAAAAAGGAAAAGCGAGCTTCCTTTCTTAAGTGAATAAATGGAATAATTTGATTTACAGATCGTTGAATGTTTCATGGCAATTTATACAGTCATCCTTTATAAGTGTATACACTTATATACTGTATAAGACCACTTATACAGTCATAAGTGTTGGTTCATTTTTTTTTTTATGCAATTGTCCTAAGACATGCTTTGAATGGCCATCATTCCATTCATCTGGGGTTTCAGGCAGATTTTCCATATTTTCTCCATCCAGTGAGCAAATATCAAAATGGTGAATGTAGAGCTTTTTTGTGTTGCCAACCTTAGATTTCTCTTAGGGAAATACATAAGGTATGTTTCTGTTTTTGTGGAATCCCCATTTCATTTTTCTTAAGGGCACAGAGGATGAAAGTGGGAGGTGGCTGCTCAGTTCATCTCCATTGCTCTCACCTCAAACCTGCCATAACGTGTGTGGTAGTGGAAAATCAGGCTTGTTTTGCCTAAAAGTGGGTTTGGACTTTGGTTTTGTGACCTTTGTGAACACCTGTGAGTGTTGCCTTAGGAGAGCCCCATGCTTTTTGTGTTACAGCCTTCTGACACTTCTTTTGATGAGTCACAGCTGACTCCAGCCCTGCTCACTGTTCACTGGAGAGAAAAAAAGCAGGAGGAAAGCTGCAGCACCCAGCCACACACCTCTGGTGTCACAGTGAGGCTGCAGCATGAAGGAGAGAGGAGAATGGCACAGAAAGCCCTCCCTGTAAGGATGGCCTCTCCAAAAAGAGGATGGCCTCCCTGTAAGGATGGCCATTCCAAAAAATCAGCAGCTGCTGTTCTGGTGATGTTCAGGTTCAGCTGAACCCCCACTCCACTGAAAAGAAAAAAACCAAAAAAAACAACAAACAAGAAAACCCAAAAAACCCCAACTCCTTTATCCCCTATAGTATTTTATTGGCAAGTTAGTCCAGTAATGAGAGGGGACTTTGGGGACTACAAAAGGGAGAGTCCCTCAGGCCACATATAAAGAGCAGAAAAGCAACAGTCCTTGGCTATTTCTCTCCAATAAACACATGAAACAGTAACTGCCATTACTTAATTACTGCAAAGCAGTTTTAAACAACTGGCTTAACACTGTATTAACACAACATAAAAACAACCTCACCAGGAGTATCACTCATCATTTTTGGATATGGCCCTATTGAAGCCAATGGCATGAAATTAATAGGTGCAAAGTTTGGGGTTTGGCCCCTCAGGCCCCCACTGGCCTAGGAATTCATTGCCTCATGCTCAGGTTTTCCATTCCCTTACAGCTCCAGCTGTCTTATTTTCATGAACTTTCATGGTGTTTCTATTTCTAAATAAGTGTGTGCAGTTTTTTTCAGGATACCTATGGAGTAAGAGCTGAATTTCTTTAACAGGTGTATTTGTCTACTTCAGACACCAGTTAACCCTGAGGGTGGGTAACTACAGAACAACCTCTGCCTTCTATGTGTAAAGCTATTCCCAGAGGGCAGATTAGATCTCATTGCTTGGGGTTTCAGATACACTTAATCAGAGCCCTGTTAAAGCTCTACCTTTTCTGTGCAGTTCTGTGTGCTCCCAGGCCGTTCCAGTTTCTCTGTACCTGTGATATTTTTTTTCTGTCTGATTTCTTCTTCTACCAGCTCACTTCTGGAAGCATGCTGTGCCTCCCATGAATGTCTCTGCCAAGATACTTGGTTCTTGTGAGAGCAATGGAGATGAACTGAGCAGCCACCTCCCACTTTCATCCTCTGTGCCCTTAAGAAAAATGAAATGGGGATTCCACAAAAAAAAAAAAGGGCAAGTGCTTAGGATGTAAATATTTCTTTTCCATGGAAGATGTTGCTTTCAGGGTTGGGAGTGATATGGGGGTGAAGAAGAAGAAAGAAGAGATCATAATAAGTGGCAGAAGGAGAGAGGGGCTTTAAGGCCATACAAAACTTGAGCAGGAAGCCATTTGTTCAGTGTGTGGCATTTCCATTGTTAAGAGGTTGGAATAACAACAAATTCCCCCCCAATGGCTGTCAAAAGCTCATGCAGCTTCCCCTGCTAAAAATTGCTGTATAATCTTTCATCCTGTAATGTTGTTAGCATTCTTCTGTTTTCATTTCCTTTCTCAGTCTTATGATACAGTGCTGCACAAAGGACTTTTCTAATTGCATCCAAGTTTTGTAAATATGGTGAAGGGATCTACTACATGAACTGATGACTTTTTTTTTTTAAGTGCATTGATACCAAAGGCAAAAAAAAGTAATTGTGAATTAAATCACTTCAGGATACACGGAAGCAAGGAAAAAAGGAAGTGCCACAAGGAACAGTTTTAGGACAAATTCAATTTATTTCTACCTTAATGATCAAGACAAAAAAGCATTTGGCAAAGGATTTAAGACACCAAAGATACAATAAATTCAAAATAAAGAAAGAAGGCAGTTTAATTAAGAATTATTTTGATAAAATTAATTTCTATTTCTGTAGCTATATTTCTGGATATTGAGCTGTATAAAGCTAGAGACATATCTAAACTAAATGCAGTAATGAGAAGTTATGCCTTTGTTTTGTGTTTTAAGGATGAAAAATAGAAAGTACTGTAAATGAGAAGTATTTGGGAACGTGCTAAATATTTCTAGCAGCATAATGCTTTGAAACAGGAAACTTGCTCCCTGGTGCTTCTTGTGCTGCTTGATTTACAGATGAAAATTGGCTCTATCCAGATGTGAGCACTTCCTATTTACATGTTTTGTGATAGCAGCTTGAACCTGCATGCTGCCATTCTCCCTAAGCCTGTGCAAGAGAGAGAGAGAGTCCAAGGATCACGAGAGCTAAATTATTTGCTTTTGACTTTTTTTTTTCATAATTGTAGAAAATATTTTTTCTATTTCTAATGTATTTAGAAGATTCCAGTCTTGTGCTCGCCTTCCCTGACCACACTTGCAAGTTTCCCCATGCTCTTCACAGAAGTAGAGGGAACAAGTAAAGCCCAACACAGTGTTTCTGTCAATCTAGTTTGGATAGTAGATTTCTCACACAGAATCCTGAAATGTCCCTCTTTCCTCATGAACAAGATCATTAGGAAATGGTCTCTTTTGAGCACCTCTCACAGCCGGTACTCCTAAATACAGAGAGTCAGGCTCTTTTCTGACAGAACACTGAAGATTTTATCCACTGACTAAACGCCGTGTTTTTCCTCTGGTTTTTTTTTTTTTTTTTAAAACGGCCCAGTTAGAAGGGCAGGTGAGAATTACCAGAGTTACAAATACCAGTGATGGGAGTACCAGATAATGACACTCTCTGATGAGATCCCACAGATCCTGTGTTCCTCTCGACTTGAAGGTTTGATGGTAATGGGGAGAAGAGAAAGCACTGGGCTCTCCAGGCTAATGAAAGGGTCACTGCAATCATGGATCAGCTGGTGTCCAGCTGTGGCAGGGAGCTGACACTGCCAGCACAGCTTCTGTTTAACTCCATTTTTCTGGTGCAGTGCATTTTTCTGGTGCAGAGGGGAGCCTCGACTGCATCTCAAGTGCTTGTGGGAGGTGCACTCTGGTCACCATCTGGCTGGTGCAACAAATTGCTGTGGGAAGCGGGTTCTTAGGAGAGTGGGAAGGAGAAAGGTCAGAGAACATTTCCTGATCTGGGCGTTCAGATGCATATCTCAGTGCAGACATCAGCTCTGCTTCGGCTTCAACCACACCAAGTCACTTTAGTTACTCTGGAAATGATTACTCAAGTCCTTCTTTGAAAAAGGCACTCTGATCTTTTTTACAGAGTTATGCATGGAGATCTCAAGGGAAAGGTCCTATGAAAATGTTTACATTGGTTTTTAATGGGGCAATCTTACTTTTTTAGTCAGAATCACTTACTTGGTGACTTGCCTCCTTTGGGGATTAGGCCACTTTACCTGGTTTCAGGGTATTAACCGGTTTTAGGTGTTTCTTGTTTGGATTACAGGATGAAATTTAAATAGCTACTACTCTATACTGGCTTAGCCCATGGTCCTTTTGGATTTGTCTCTTGCTTTCTGCATGAAAGGTATTATAAAAGACTTTTAAAAATAGGGTGGTGTTTTTTCCTCTTGAAATTTCACTGAAATTCCCCAGAAGTTTTTCTGGCCTGACATCTGGCAGCTGGAGGAAAGGGTATTTATATTTCCCCAGAAAGGTGAAAATCTATGAAGAGAATTAGCTGGAATCTCTATCGGAAATAATTTGGAAAATCATTTCCTCCTTGCCTAATGTAATTCCACCTAATCTGCCTTTCAAGATGAAGGTTGCTGCAGGAAGGTAAACTTTTCATCTGTCATAAAGATTTGCTGCTGTATTACTCTGTTGAAATGTTCCCATCAGATTCCAGCAATGAATATTTAGAGATCCAAACTCTGTGTGTTTGTATTATAAATTCAGTATCAGTCTTCCAAAGCTGGCAACTGGAAACTCTCTTAATTATGAGAAATATTTGTGAATTTTAGATTTAGAAGCTAAATTTGCATTTTTGCCATAACTCTTTATTAAAACAAAGCATCCAGAGGAGACCAATTTTTGATTGCTGGTATTTTGAATGCTTTCTCTTCCCACCCCTCCCCTTCCCACACATATTTTGACAGTGCCTTTGGGAACGTGACTGCTCCCAAAGGTGAAAATTGAGCAAAAAGAGAGAAGATAGCTGTTCAGCAGTAGTATTCCAAACTGTATAAAACAAAATGGAAATTGTAGGCAAAACTGGATCTTCCTCTTTCCTCTCTCCCCCACAGAGAGAAAATTTTTCTTTCTAGTCTTCAGCCTTTCATTCCCATGAACGACAAGGTTGCTCACCTTTTACTGAAGTTGGTCTATTTAATCCAGAAATAATAAACATTTTAGCTAATGGATCAATAGAACACGTTTGGTGTAAAAAACATTAGGAGTGAGGGAATGATTTGTTTTAGTTCTGTATCAGAGTAGGAGGACATTGTTTTGAGTAATTCACAACCAACAGGAAAAAATTCACCTCTTTTTTTTTTTTTTCCAATTCCTGTTTTGCCTCAACTCTATCTGTTCCCCTTGCAGTCGCTTCCTCTGCAAGGGTGGAAATACCAGTGAAATCACAACCAATGCCAGACACAAAATTTTAATTTGCTAATATTTTCCTGCAACACCTCACCGTTTCTATTTCTTCATAACACCCCTACTGTGGGAAATAAGGTCACACAACACAGCAGTACTTATTTCACAATACCTCCTGATGAGGAACACTTTACTATTCTCACATCTCTACCCCTTTTTCTCCGCCTCTCCCTGCCCTCCTCCCTCCCACTCAGCCCCCGCTAATAGCTGGTCTAAATTTCCCAGATTAATCTGATGTGCAAGAAACAGTGGTACAAACTTGCAAATTTAATGTACACACAAAAGCAGAAAGGCTACAGAATGGAAGATGCACGTTCTACTCCACTTGCTCTGGGACAGACAGACTTACAAACAGATACACAGCTTTGCCCATAGCCACTGTGTCCCACAAACCCTTTGAAATATTTCAGTTTCATGTCTGTGATAATTAAAGAGCAATGACCTTCTCATTAGCGCCAAGAGGGCTGATGATGATTGTTCCCCATTTTTCTTAATGGATGCAAGCTACACGCCTGATCTTAGAATATCAAAGCAATTCTCCAAGATATTTATTAGAGTCAAAATTATGAAAACACATAGCAAACCTTTAGTTTGAATTACAAGTGTTAATATATGCAGAACCAAATGAATAGCTCATCTTTCTTCCTCTCTTGTATCTTAAATTTTTCATTACAAATTTCCAGGGCTTCAAAGTAGTGTCTCACAGTCGGTCCCCTTTTTTCTCTCTTGCATGACAAAGAGCTGTCAGAAATTGTTCCTGTGTTTGTTAGTATTTTTCTCTTTTTTCTCTCATCTAAATGTCAAACAACTTAGCTTAAATAAAGCACAGCATTCTTCATCTGGTGCTTCTCAAAAGAAAAACAACACCACAGAAGGCATCTAAAAAGGCCCTAATTAATGTTTCTCATTGATTTTGTTTTAGTGTGATGTATTTTATGAAAAAAATATGAATCCAGAAGGCACTCTCATTAAAATCATTAGTGGCTCAATGTTAGCTGAAAACAGCTCATTCTTTGGTGCGCTGTAGTGCTTAAAAGCACGTTCACACACGGAGTTTCTTATTTAACATCACAAGCTGGTGCTGGATGAAAACTGGCTTTAGTTTTGTCAGGTACCATTGAACAGTGATGAGCACAATGTACAAAAGCTGTCTCAAGGTGAAAAGTAGGGATGCCCTGTCTCCAGAGCCTGCATATCTCTCTAAGCCTTCTTTCATGCCCAAGAATGAAACTTTCTGTAACTGATTTTTCTTTTACCCATTTGAGAAAAAGTAACAGAAAGAAGAGGAAATAATAACCTGGGGCCTGTTACAGCAGTGAGACCTAGAGTTGTTCTGGATTTTAGGCAAATTCCTGCAGGCTGATTGCCAAGATAAACAGAGATGTGTTTCTGTCTGCAGAGCAGTGTTCACAGTTCTGCTGTGGTGCAACCACACGGTGTCTGCAGCCATGTGCCTTCTCCAGCAGTACTTTACAGCTAAAACTAGAAGAGGAAACTCTATGTGTATCTTCCAGAGGACTGAAAAAAAAAAGAAAAAAAATTAGAAGAAATAATTAAATGAGTAAGAAGGCGTTTTAACAGTTTTAAAAGAAAAGCCTCCAACCAGCAATTTTTCCTTCTCTAATTTGCTGCTATCATTAATAAAATAAATAAATAGGGCAAAATGAACTTTCCACAGAAAATATGAGAGAATTCTTTCTAAGACACTCTATGATGGGAAACCATGCCCAGAGGAACAGTGCTTTGCTGTGAAATATGACTTTTACAGACAGTATCATTTTCAACATAAGAATGCAAGTTTAATGATTTAAATCTGCTGTATTCAAGTAAATCTGACCATCTTCATAAATCATGTGTTGTTTATCCGAGAATATTTCAGTAAGTTGGACAAATTCTGTGAAGTTCCAGTGGAATAATGCAGTAGAATAGGCTCACAAATGAAAACTCTTGCTATTGCCTTTCTCTGACACAAGGCATTAGAAATTGCCTTGGGTTTTTTCAGATTTAGGATGTACAGAGCTACGAGTTAAGCAAAAACACATTTTGGCATCAAACATATGCATCTCATTTTAAAAAATAATGAAACAATAAGTAATGTTATTTTTTCTACTGTCTCCTTTGGATTTTTATAAGAATCATTATGAGCTGCAATAGTACAGCTTGTAATAATATTTTTGTGTTATGGAACCATACTGACACACAGGACTAGTGAGAAGTAGTGTAAAAGGGGAATAGAAATCTCTGGATTGAACAGGATAGCTGTTTCAGCTGTTTAAGCTTCGTAACACATAGTGCAATGACTGAATTTTCATTAATTTGTGTCCCGGTTTTTAATGTGGCATTCATTATAAAACCACTGAGAACTGAATCGCTGATGGATGCGTACTAATATATGGGATACTCTGCCAGGGAAGTCACATTTTTAGTAGAAGAGGTAACATTTATTCTGGTCTGATCACTGTTAATGAGGCTGTCAACAAAATTTTCTTAGAAAAATAATTACTCTGCAAGTAAGGCCATTTAGATCTAGATACGAGTAGTAAACCTGTATTAATTTAGGATTCAGACTATTTTAATGGTTTAATATTTTTTCTTTATGGAGAGCACAATAGTGAGGTCATCTGTAATAAAGATGATAATATTGAACCTTGGTAGTTTTCCTTCCTGTATCTATAGGACATTTATGGCTGAAATATGGTTGAGAGAGCCTTAAAACGTTGTTTTATGGCAACCCCTATGCAGTGCTATAAAGCACTTTTTGTTAATGGTAAATAAAGTATGGAAGATCTATGTCTTAGCACAGGGATGTGTTCTTCCCCTTGTGAGTAGCCTGACTTTTTAGCAATGTTTTGATTACCACGATTACATGAGCTCCAATTCAACCCTGTGGCAAGGAGATGTAATTCCAGGAGTGCTGGTGGATGTACAGGCAGGCACAGTGCTCCTGAGTTCAGCCCAAGAAACAAAGCACACACTAAAGTTGTCATGAGAGTTCTCTGGCTCTTAAATGGCTTACTATCTCAGGAACTGCCTCGTTAAAATATATATAAAATTGTCCAGTTTGTCTGCAAATAATTACTTTAGAGGCTTCTTCCTGAAGCTGTGAGGCTGTCACCAGCACAGTACAGAGTTCCTTCAGAGGCCAGGAATAAGAAGCATGATTGACTTTCATTATTTACTGAAGTATTGATTGAATTTATTAATGCTAATGAAGTTGTGGAATATAATAGACATGGCAGTGTACTGAAAAGATCAGATCAGGCTCTGAGTTCAAGCCTCTGCGTGTTGTGCTGATGGATGGGGATATCAGGCTGAGCAAGCTCAGAGATAGTTAGGCTGAACTACAGTTCATAACTTACTTTTGATCACACAAATGTAAAGCTGAAATAATTCCATCAAATTCAGAGTGAATTTAGGTCTTCTCTAAATGAGAATTTTTCTAAGTTTACAAAGTATTCCTTTCTTTCTTTTTTTTTTTCTTCCCCTTTTTTTCCTTTTAAAGGATGATTGGTAATGAAGCCTAGGCCACTGCACTCCTCATATCCATTCAGTGGTAATAGTGATCTCCCTGATGTCAACTTTTGAATGGAGAAAAATTACTTTGACTTTAATGTCACAGACTGGAGAATACTGTTCTTATTTCACAGCTTGATTACTCTCACTAAATGCTGTTTACAACTCTTTTATTTTGCAGCTGAGCCTATGGCTAGGTCCTCATGCGTTTAGCCCATCTCACAATACAAACCTAAAACTGACTTTAGAAGTTTGCAATTACAAATAGCTAACACAGCATAGGAAAGAAAATAAAGAGAGAGAGAAAGAGGGGTTAAAGACATTGGTTAGAGATTATAAAGGCAATCCAGGGAGAGCCCAGGCCCCTGCCAATAGCCCTGTTATAGCCATTATCCCATGATTTTGCTAAGGTGTGAAGTATTACTTCTATTCCTAATATTTGCTGCAGAGGTAGGATGTGACTTGGTTGCACAAGCTGCTTCTTGCTAAAGAAAAACCTCCAGGGACATGCATTGTGACTGATAATTGTCTCAGGTATTTTGGATGAGCCAAGAATCCATTGCCTCTGGGAAGTGCAAAATTCCAACATTAAGAAGTTCCTGGCTCAGGTGAGTATAACCCAGTATATTTGTTTCCCTTCTGCACATTATGTCTGCATGTAATGTGTGGTTCCTGTCAAAGTGCTGTATGCTCTGACAGAACCAGAATGTGGTTTTTTTATCTCTTTTGACTTAAAAAGCTTTACTCTGATGCGCAATCATTAGGCATTCTTCAATAACTGATAGATAATATTTTGACAGCTGTAACTTGCTACAGCTGCATCAGAAAGCTGACTGATGGATGGGGAGGAATCAGAATGAAGAAGTTTGCCTCCAGATCTAAACCTAATCAATGCTTGGAAGGTTCTTGTGCACGAGCTGTAGGTGCAGGATCCCCTCTCTGGGTTGTGCCTTGCACCAGTGGCACTAGAAGTTATTAGATCCCTTGGAAAACATTTAGAAAAACATTTTCCCAACACAGTAAACCAGTTCTCACTGCAACCAGCCAAAATTAAAACAAGTGAATGTAAGATTGAAGGGAAGAGTCTTTCTGGACTATCTCAAATCCCAATTCGAAGGAAAGATCTGACACATTAAGCAGGGATTTTGTGCCTTACTTAATAAATTACTTGAATTCCTCTTAGAATACAGTTTGAAATATTTTTTTTAATTGTAATTATTTTATTTTGTCGGTCTCCTGACACTAAAAACAACTTTTTGTAAAACATCTGTCTCAGATAATAACCTGAATTTATCTGACTTATATATGAATGCTATCCATTAAAAAATAGATTTCTTTGCAAATCAAGAAATTTCTTCCATTTTTACAAAGCCACTCCTTTCTTTAATCACAGCAGTACATTTGATTTTTTTTTGTACTCTGAGAATTCCCTCAAATTCACATTCTCATTTCTTTTTTTGTTGTATTTACAGCCCTGAATATGTGTCCTGTATTGTGCAATTCTTTAGTAAGTGCATCAACAGTGAACAGGGACTAAAGAGAATGTATTAAGCAACATACTTCAAACCCATGGTTTTAATTAGCTAGGGACAGGATTTAGCAAGTCACAGCATTTGTTTAAACAGTCTTGACATAGCTCAAGACAGCAACAGCAAATTTAACACTTAAGGCCATATTAACAAACACAGATGGTTTCAGATTCTCTCTTTAGAGCAATACTGTTGCTTAGATGATGCAGAGCAGTTGGAAACTTTTTGAAATAACTTCTAGTTGCAAGTTGCAGGATTTATCTGTGAGTTATGTCCAGTATATTCTATCCATGCAAACGGCTGGATTCGTTTTATACATCACTGTGACACACCACTGATTATTTGGTGTCCAGATTTTTTACTGCAGCCCTGATTTGTCTTTATGTAGCTGTTTATGCTGCTTGTAACAACTGCACTATAATATTATTTTTTTTTTTTTCACTCAGTGAAAATATCTAAAAGTGAACCTTTTTGCCTTTAAGAATGGGATTTTTTTTTTCTTACTTTAAAGCTGTGGGCCAAGAAGTACATTTTAGCAGCACATGTAGCTGAATGAACATACAGCTCCCATTAGTGTTAATTGGAGCTGCATATTCTACTTTGCTCCTAAAATGGTTAAATAGTTGTGCCTAGCTGTTTAAGAGACAGTAGGAACATGCCATTTGAAGCTGCAGAGCAGTGCCAGAACTTCTGGAACAGAACAAAACCTTAATGTTGGAGCAGTTTTAGGCTTATGTCTAACTTACCCTTACCGACTTCCATTTTTTCTGTGCACGTGCTGCTTTACTTGTACCTATTTGTGATGTTGATCACTCATTATGTTAATAGCTTGGATCACCTGCCCATGAAGGGATATTCAGTGAGGTGTGCTTTGCTCTTGATACTTTTCTTTATTATTCTCTGTGGTTTTAGCTAAGGCCTGCTGAAGAGTGGGGTTAAAAACCAGCTGTGAACACTGTTTTCTGTAAGATGCTTAAGGAGATTTGACTGTGTGTTACCTCAGGAATAACTCCTTAATTAAATGGGGACTCTTTATTGTCTGTAGGTGTGTTCTGTATACCAGATACCTCCAGAAACATTTAAAGCTGTGCCTATTTAGGAAATATAGCTGTGGAGTCTCTATTAGACCTACAATGACATCACTAAATAAAGAGGAAGAGATGATATCATAAGCATCTTTCATTAAGTGAAAGTTGGAAGTGAAATATTTGAGTAAGAGTGTGTATGAAAGTATCCCAAAGCAGAGTGATTTTTAAAAATCACTCTAATTTGGTCTTTTATTGTGTGCCTATGAGGTGCTTTTCAAATCTGTGTGGTTGCTTTTTGGTAAGGAGGTAAGGTAATTTGAGGTTTCTTAGGTACCTGAGCAGTGAGTTTTTCATTTCTTAAACTTGAAAGGATTTCAAATATTGCTTTATCCTTTGAATTTTCTGGCCTTAGTTATGTATTTCTATGTATAAATATGCACATACGTACACATGTATGGATAAAATTCCCCAAATACTAATATCCTTTAACTTTCCTTTGAAATTACTTATGTCTGAAAATGCATTTGGATCTGGAGTTGGTTTTATTCATACTGAGAAGTTAATTCCTGTCTTTTTTTCAGATTCTCTTCTCTTTTTTCCATTGCTCTTTTCTTATTTCATCACTAAACCAAACATGTTGAAAATATCTGTGAGTGCAGAACCAATTTGCTCAAGGATTCATTATGATCAGCAAAGACAAACAGAGGGATTTGTGGGGAATAAAATGTACCTGGGGACAGTGTGGTTGTGTCTAGGGAGGGGAGGGGACAAGGAAGAAATGAACTACCAGCTGGAGCATGTGAAAGAGAAGATTGCCTAAAAAAACCCTGAAAGCTCCTACATGACAAATAGGAGGAGAAGATCCTCCTGTTGGCATTATGGTGCTCTGTCAAGTGAGCAGTGAATGAATTGCTTTGGCTTAGATCTTGGACCCCAGCTGATGTTTACTCTGCAGATAGCAACCCGGTTGGTCTTCTAAAAATAGCTCCTTCAGATTGCAGATTTGCAGATTGCACCAACCCAGAAGAACCTATGAGATCAAGATGTTGAAGAAATGATGAAAAGCCTATGTAACACTTTTTTTTTTTCCCCCTCCATAATTTGCTCCCTGCTAAAGTTTCAATTACTGCTTGGTGACATTTTGGGAGCTGACACACAATTTCAGTCTCATTTTTCCCTTCCCTTTGCCTGTTTCCCACCTGTATAAGCCACTGCTCATTTTCATTCAGAGTCCTGCATGAGGGAGCCCATTTATTCTATCTCTTCCCCATGGTGTTTCTTGTTTCTCATTTCCTGTTTGTTGTTTTTGAAATGTCCACCAGTTTGTTTTCTGGTAGTGTCTGTGGCCTTTGGCTGTCTGCGCTCTGGGCCTCTGTACCTACATGGAAGTAAACAAACAAAAAGCAAGCTTTGCCTGGAAAACAAAGTGCTTGGAGATGGATTTATCATCTACTGAATGGTTATGTAAAATGAAACAGGGAGATGTGTCAGTTTTAGTTGCACGTTGAAAACCAGGCATGGGAAATGAGTTAGATTTTCTTTGCCACAGTTAGGGACCTGTGCTATTGCTATGCATCACATAAACTTGGAAGTGCCAGCACCCTCTCAAGTTTGATGGGTTCTTTAGTGCATGTTAGGCTGTTTTCCTTTAGCTTCTTGCTGACTTTTATTATTTTTTTTTTTTTAAGAAAACAAATGTACCTCTTGGCATTTTGGTTTAGGCTTAACTTGAGTTTTTCCCTTTCAATATGAAACATTTGTCTTCCTATGTCCACTTGCTGTGATGGTTAAACACATAATCATGGTGTGCAAACTAGACTGAGGGTACAGGAATGCAAAACTGGTTAGTGTGAGATACTGCCCAACAAAAGCAGTGTAACAGGTAGTCAGCTAAGGCCAGGAGGGGGGAGTTTGTACTTATCTGGTTTTGTCACACACAACTATGCTTTGAGGTAAAGTGTACTTTGTTTCTGCTGCACAGAAAATAGAAATTCAGAAATCATGGTTGCAAGAGACCTACCAGAGGAAAAAGAAAGGCACAAAGTAGCTGTGAAGATCAGCTTGCAATGGGTTATTTAAAGAAATAATTTTTGTCACTCTGATGTATTAAATTACTTTGTTCTCAAACTAATAACTGCAGGCTGACTGTATTTTCCTCCACAGATCTTGCATTTTTCTGGTTTTCTTTGTTACCCTCTTCCACAAATCTGTCCTGGAGAGAGCTGTTCAAGTCAGGTCAGGCACTTGCTAGCCCTCATGTTAGTATCTGAAATCTTTTTCTCTTCCCATGCTTATGCTGCTGTGCCCCTGTGATCACAGCTGCCTTATCACAGTGAACCTGCCCTTTGCTGAAAGGGAACTGAATTGTAAGAGCTTTCTGTACACAGCTACAACAAGACCCAATTGGTAAGGCAGGTGCTCCTCAGGCTGGTTTGAGTATCCTCTCTCCAAGGGTTTGAGTAATTATTCTGCAGGGGCAGTGGCTGTTGGATGGCAGCTTTCTGCCTGCTTTGGTGAGAGGCAGTTGTGATGGAAATAAGTAGGTGATACTTAAGCTCTGGCATTAAAATGTGATCATTGCAAATATGGCAATAGAAATACCTACACGATGATTTAATGGTTTGCTTCCTTTCCAAATCCAGCCTACACGTGCCCAGCTCTGTTTTGAAATTACAGTATGAAAGTGGCTCTCTTAATGGTTCTTAAAGTTTCTCCCAAGTTGTGAGAAAGTCAGCAGCAGAGGCATTATTCTCCACTTGGCATTCCTTTCATGTCAGCAGTAAGCATTTGTAAAAGCTAGATGTACTCTGCCTTTTATTTTGCATTATGCTCTCTCTCTGTTTCTGACTGAGGCTGGCAAAACTTCTTGACAGGACTGCCATAAAGTAATAGAACCAAAAAGATGAAAAATCAGAATGATGATATTCAGTTACAAAATAACCTCTCCTATGATTATTCCAGTCTAAAAAAATCTGCCTCTTAGCAAAGTTTTCTGAGTCAGACTGTACATTTGTTCAGTCTTCTTTGTACCAGAGCTCAATACTGGTAATTGTTGGTGATAAAATACATGGTTTGTGGTGTAACAAACTGGGCTGTAGGAACTAAGGACTGAGTGCACAGAGTTACTGTATCACTGGGCCCACACTTCTTATGGCTAGGAATTAAATCCTCTCAAAATTCTGGGCACCTGAGCCCAGCAAGACCATTATTCTATTTCACATAAGCAACACGAGACCGTTCCATATCCTTTCACTGCAACTTCCCCTTGAAAGTTTCCGAGTTCCTAATTTGCTCGGGACTGAATCTGAACCAGTTCCTGTGCTGCAGGACAAATACATGGCATACACAAAATACAGGTTTTGGTCACGTAGAATAACTTGACAGTACAGAAAAGGGGAAAAAAAAGTAGTGATTGGCTTGGGGAAACATAGCCTCATGCTGCTGCATGACTTGTTGGATGCACAAACTGTTGCTCATATTTATGCTCTGCAGTAAAACCAAAATGAAACAAAATATCTGTGGTTATAGCAGGAAGAATTGGGAAGTCATCAAATCATAATTAGAGTGGCAGGAAGGAGTTTATACTCATTATTCGCTAAAACAAAATAGATAAGTAGTTATTGATTAAAGGGTTGTGTGCTTAACAGCAATTTATAAATCCAGGACTCAAAAGATAATGTTTGTTTTACTGCTTTTAATTATTTAACGTGCGGTGACATTTCTGTTTTGCCAACAGCAGCACAATAGGTCCCTAATGAACTGAACTGAGTTACTAATAATTAAACCATCAGGCAGAAGTAAGGGGTGCAGCATGTTGTTAGATTAACATTCTTAAACAGTCCTTCTTTTGTTTTTTTAAAGAAATCTCTGTGAGAGTCTTCTACCCTGCCCCAAACCAACTAGACATCAGCCTACTTGAAAAAGCAAAGTTTATTTATGGCTGACACTTACAGACTCCTTGAAATACTGATAAAAAAGCACCCTGAAGTTATTCATAGGACTATGATGAAAGTTTGGTTTCAATACTTCCAACTCTAGCCTATAAACAAATAGAAATTGAGTGTTTGATGAGAATGTTGGTCAAGCTTTTTCCTTTCTCTAGCTGACTTCTCACTCCGTGATTACGGTCTTCTTAAGTGAAAAAGGCTTGGAATGCAATAAAAAATTGGTTTATATGGTTTCCTGAAGGGCAGTGTTGGAAGGCAGTGGACTTGTTGAAGAATTTTGTTCACCAGGGAACAGGCTACATTAGCTTCTGTAAAGAATAGGATGGTAATAAAAGAAACCCCTAGTCTAATACCTTCAAGTAAAATCTGGTTGGTTATTTTTTTTTTCTAGTGGAACTGAATATTTATTCTTGCACTGTAGTTTCACAAAGATATGGAGGAAATAAACAGATTGTTGAAAGGGAAAACAAGAATAATTGGAATTAAGGAACAAGAGTAATATGAAAAGAGATAGAAAATACTAAGCCTTTTATTTCAGAGCAGAATGAATAAGAAAAGGTATGATAAAGGGATCAGAAGAGATGACTGTTGTAGAGAAGGTAGATCAGGAAAACTACTCACTCTTTTTCTTAATACTAAAAAAAAAAGAATATACTCAACAGAATGGAAAGAATGAACTCAAAACTAAAAAAATAAAAATTACTTTCAACTCTGTTCCCTGGCAGAATTCTTGATAAAAGCTGCCACTGAATTGCAAAAGTTAGTAAATTTTTTTTTTTTTTGAAAAGGACTGTTAACCTTAAAACATATTCAAAACTTGCTGATAATATCACTTCCAAAGTTCCTATTTTCATTCAAAGTTCATCTAGCTATTGGCAAAAATTTGATTTTTAGTCAGATTACTTAACAACAAGGCTTTCTGGAAAGGCCTGTGTCAGAGGCTGGTGAAGGGGGCACACTGCTTTTTCTCTAATCCCACACGAGATGTTTTTGATGTCTCCTGCCTTCTCCATCAAGCTGGGAAATTCAGATGAGCCTGAACTGAACAGTTAGATAAGTACTGTTCATCCCCAAAAGCTGTGATGTGGAAGTGTCTGAGGAATGGACTGTTCTCATTGGCGTTGGCACTGCTGTAAATGGACAGAATGTGGCAGAAAACTCTGGTAATAAAGTTGGCAGCTATGTTTTCTAGATGATCTCTTACATTGCTGAGAAACTTTCACAGCTAGAGCAAAAGAGGGCTTTGTGTTTATTTAAAATTAATCTAGATTCAGTAAATGAGTTTGAGAAGTTAATGTAGCAGGCAGAATGTGACTAGGAGGCAAGAATCTGCATGAAGCTTTGAGGAGAAATCAAATATACCTTAGACCAGGACTAGTATTTCTTGCTTCTCTGAATTTTGCCCCACTTGTAAGAAATAAACATTGATAATTTGACTTTTTTTTTCTTTTTGTTTGTCGAATGCTAGGGTAGACAAATGTTTCTGTCTACCTCTACAACTGAAGCCTCTCTGATCTTTATTCTTAGAGTAAATGCTATCTGATCTACTGCAGACTGAAATCCTCCACTGGTTAGCACTAGGTATGACTTTGGGTCAGTATTTTTGAGTGTTCTCATCCTTTTGGGGGAAAATAATCTTAAATGTGTCATTCATGCTAAAATATCTGCAATGGTTATTTCAAAAAATTAAAAAAATTGAGTTCTCCAAGTTGGTACCTTCATTTGTAGAGCTGTTAGCTTGTCATCAAACATGGCAACTTTTTGTTTTCAATTATTGCTATAAACCAGGTATTTTAACCTGCTGAGGTCTGTATGTGAAACATCTCACCACTTTGAGGCTCTTAGAACTCTACATGTATCCTTACTATGTTTTCTCTCTGGTTTTTGGCAGCAGACAGGTCATGTTCTGAGGAGGCTTCAGGCAGTGGTGCTTCCCATCTGTGTTAATATGAAATTACTGGAAGTTTCTTACAATGTTTTGCAGGTGAAACCTTTTGTTGTACTCTAGATGCGTGTCTGGGTAAACTTTGACTTCTCCCCAAATACATTGAATATTTGCTTTCAGTGGCCTGAAGTCATTCACAGGTGCTCATTTAATGCTGCTTTACTCTGGATCCATGGTTTACCTTAATTCTAATGTTACTGGGAAGTCTTAGGAGTGGAGGTGCTTTCCCAGTGTGTGTTCCCTGGCAAACAGGCTGAGGAGCTGCCTGCAGAACAACCTCCTTGCTGTAAATATGCTCAGACTGCATCTGCCTCAAAGACAAACCAGCCAAAGGCATTGTACACTGTATTTCACACTATAAAAATCCATATTGTATTACAAGAAAAACGAAAATCGAAGTGGTTTTTTGCAACATTCGTAGTTGATAACAATACTGGTTTGAACTTTTCATTGCAAAGTGTTTTCAAACGTGATTACTAGGGGCTTAATTTTGTTCCCAATAAAGCAGATGTTGCTAACTTGCACTTTTCCTGGTCTAGGAGATTGAGAAACTCACCCTAAAAATTATCTTTAAATGGTCCTTCAGGCTTGGTCCAAATCAGAGAGTAGCAATTACCCTGTCCTTGAGCAGCCTACAGTGGCCTGCACCAGATGTTTCACAAAAACTGGGGCATCATTTTACAGCAAGGAGACTAAGGATAAACAATTTCCAAGTTTCTGTCTGTTTTTTTTTTTTTTTTTTTCCCAAGCACTCAGTCAAATTCCTTCCAAAATGTTCACTTTTACTCAAGAATGTTCTGGATATCCTTGAAAATGGTATTTGTGGCTCCACCATGCTGGTGTTGATGTTGCTGAGAGCAAGTCTGTGCAGGCCATGCTGCTGTAAATCTGACCAGTGTACGTGCAGAAGGAAGTTGTATGAGAAATGCATCGTGCAAAAAGCACTCTCTTTTACAGATTTTTCCTTTGTTTGTGAAATGCAGAGTGATAAGGGCTGTTATTTCCTGTTGCTGTTAAGCACAAAATGCAGAGTATTGCCATGGCTGCTACGTGCATGTGACTGCTGCTAGTCTCCTACCAGCACTAGGAGGCTGGGACAACTAAGGGAATTCCAGGATCATGGAACCATGGAATGGCCTGGGTTGGAAGGAACCATAAAGCTCATCTCATTCCAACCCCTTGCTATGAGCAGAGACACCTTCCACTAGACCAGGCTGCTCAGAATGCCATCCAACCTGAACACTTCCAGGAATGGAAAGTCCACAACCTTTCTGAGCAACCTGTGCCAGTGTCTTACCATCCTCAAAGTAAGGAATTTCTTCCTAATATCTCAGATCAGAATCTCCATAAACTTAGACTGAATTGTTGAGGAGGTATTTTTTCAAATGTTCATGTGATTCACTTCTCCCTATTTATATATTATGCTGCTTCTGAAAATCTGGGGAATCTGAAAAAAAGCAGTGCATGGGAGAGCTTCAACCCACTTCTGCAAATTTGTGAAACTCAGCTAGTATGTGAGTTATTCAAACTGAATCTCAACATAGAATCTTTTGAAATTTTCTCATCTGTCAAGAATATGCTATTTCATTTAAATCATGAAAAGACTAAATAGATTCCATAATTTAGTAAATATTTTGTCTTCTGACAGCTCCTCTTTTTCTTCTACTCTATATTTTTAAGAATATTTTTCCCCTCCTCGATGTGATATTTTGATGAGACTTACAGGGGGCAAAAGAAGTAATTTGGGAAAAGAGTTAGAGTTTCTTACAGTAATAAGTTCCCAAATCCATCTTTCTTTTTTCCTTCCTTTTTATTTACCATGTAGGTATTTCTATTCATTTTAGGAAGCTAATCTGAATATTTGGTAGTGACTGGTTGGACTGGGGCTCTTGGATTTGGGCCCTTTCTGAATATGAATGCAAAGCTGAAAAAAGTCACGTTGAGTCTTTTAGTTACATGATGAATCAGAAGGTTCAGGAAAAGTTCATTTTATTTTTACCTTGTAGAAGTGTGATTAGCCAGAAACTATGCTTTCAGAACCTGCAAACAGTCCATTTATTTGCCAGCACCAGGATGAGGCTCAGACTTCCAACGAAAACCTCTTTTTGTCTGCTAATGTAATGGGTGCTTATTTTCTGCATCTTCATGTTCCTTGGAAAAGCATCAGGGTTTCATTGTAAATCCATTATGTCTCCCTTGGTCAGAAATTATAAATGACAACTAGTCCCAAGGTAAAGAAAAGAAAGTATTATTTTGTAGAGTAAAAAGGGGTTAAATCACTTTTTATCATGACTGTCCTCCTGGTTATGACATATTCAATGTATTATTTAGTTTAAGTGCATGATTAAGATAGAACTGGGGTTCTTCTGGGGAGCATTTTCACAGACATTATACTTACAGTACCTCATTCTGTGGTACAGAAGAAAGAAAAATGACATGTCCCTTTGTGAACCTATCCTTTTAAAATTAGGTTATAGATTATATAGTGGTGTGAGATCCTCTAAGAATTTCTGGGTCAGAGGTACTTTGTTTTCTTTCTTTTATACAGCAAAACCCTTGTATCTTTATTAAAAATTTATTTGCTGTCAATAATTAAATGCTTATTATTTGATCTTTAATGGGGTCATGATTCCCATATTCCCATATTAATGAAATAATGCAAAAGTAAGAAATGCCTTTCAGTTGGAAAAAGTACTTATTATTCTTTCTTTGTTCTGAGTAAAATAGTTTATCTTAAATTAAAAATTTAAAAAACGATTTTTCTTTAATCTTAGAATTAAATTAGTGCTAATTAGTTCTATTTTCTCTACAACATTCAAATGCTAAAGTCTTAGTCATTTCTTCAGAGTATTAATAGTGCCCTTTGGCTGTAATCAAGATAATCTTCAATTAAAAGCAATATAGTTAACTGAGTTACATTAACAGTTATTGTTCTCAAATCACAGGGTTAAGAACACAAATCCTGTGTGTTTTCAGCACGGGCACATTGCAGGGGTGTGTGATGACGCAGGGACCTGCTATTCACGTGTTGAAATTGAAAAGCACTACCCCAGAATGTTCACTGATGGAGCCCTTCAAACAAAGCCTTTCTTAAAGGTGGTGATAGAAACAGAATTCAAAGATGCTGCAGCAAGCTGAAGTGCTTTTTGGGTCTGGCCAATGTTCACAGGGTCACCCCTGCCCCTGCACTTCTTCCTGTAAACTCTGTAAAATATGGGGCATTTTCAATGAGATTAATATTCACAGCTGTTATTCTCCTTTGTGAGGAGTCAAAGAGCACTTGCCAGTCTGCAATAATGCATCTTATTTTATTAATGCTTTTTTATTTTTTTCTTCAGAAAATTTATTATATGCAGTAATAGTGGATTTTGGCTGAAAATAGAAGTATTTCTTTCACATTTCTTTAAAAGTGCTTTCATCCATGCTCATGGAACAGCTCTTTCTGGTTTCAAAAGCTAGGCACAGAATATGGGAAAATTCCTTTAACATTGCTGTGTTTGCAAACAAAAAAACATAAACATCTTGAGCAAACAAAACTAATGAGAGGAACCACGCTGCTAGCTAGCAGATTACCACTGCAACAGTAAAAATAGACTGTGGCTCTCTCTCAGTAAAAGTTAATAACAGTTGGTGAGGTAAAAAAAAAGTTGAATTGCAAAAATATTCTTACTGTATTTCTATAAGCACCTGCCAATAGCAGGAATTTACTTCTGTAATAGGAATTTACTTCTGTAAATTCCAGCAGAAAGCTCTGGGCACTTTGAGTGGGCTCCAGTACCTGGGACTCTGCATCAGTTTTTAACACTTAAGGTGACCTACCAAATAAAAATCTCTGTTTATTATCTTGTTGGTTTGGGGTTTTTTTAAGATTCACATCTTACTAACTTGCAGGGTATGATGGTGGTTTTTCTGTGTTGCTGCCCTTCAAGAGAGAAAGAGATAAATGTCATAACTAGGCAGACACTGCCAGTAAATCAAAATTAAACAGGTTTCCAGGATTTTAAAATCTGTTTTCTCAAAGCATAAATGCAAGCAAATATTTTCTTTGAACTAGCATTTGTATTCTGTGGAGCAAATACCCCTTTCTGAGTTTCAAAATGCTGGCACAGACATAGTATATTGACACTGAGGCAATAAATCAAAAGGGATGGACAAAGATATGAAACTGTACCTTTCAGAAAGAACATTGTGTCTGTACATGCAAAAATAATTGCTTTCTTGGAATGTGACAAAAGAAAATTGAATATAAAATAGGGTGTTAACAGACAACAAATCTAATTTTTAGAGTATTCTTTTTCTGCCTCAGTCAGGAGGATTTCCTGAGGAGTCATATATCTTTGGTACAAAATGTACTTAGGTTGGTAGAGTTTAATGCTTTAGTTCTCAGAGGAAAATTAAAATCTGCTAAACTTTTCCAGAATGCTACAATGTTTGTCTCGGAATGTGGCTGGGACAAAACAGCCCAAAACACCAAGTCCCACTATCAGGTTTTTCTGTGGTTTAGATAAGACCAAATATTCATCTGGAAAACTTCTATAGGGTTCTATGTCTGTAGAACTCTTTTATAGAATTTGGGATACAGGAGTAAAGTACCCTAATTTCACCCTGTGGCCAGTATGTTGCTTTCTTCTTTCTTCTGTTTGCATGGTAGGTACAAATTCTAGCAGCCAGATTTCATGGCTTAGAGGAAATGACATGGAGAGGTTTTGTGCAGGTTCTGAGGGTTTATATAAATTTTTAGATCTTTCTGTAGGACAGGGTGTCTGTGTATTTGTAAGGTGGATGGACAGGGTTAATTTTTGGGTGTGATTTTTTTTTTTTTTTGAAAGAGGGAATCTGAATTCCTCTCCTGATTAACGGAACCTCTTAATTTTAAGGAAAAAAAAAAATAGATTGAAGTTTAAGACAGGAGTATGGTAGGCTATATTGTGATCCCAGCCACTGAGAATCCCTCACAGTGCAGTCAAGACTGGTTTGTGTATCTCAGTGAACCTTAGATTATTCTTCTTTATCATATATGTGATATATAGTGCTTCTTAGTCCCATCTCTTTTTATGAATTATTGTGGTACATAGAGCAAAGAATTACCACTTATCTCTCTTCATTTACCAAGATACAGCACTAGGTAAGGAAAATTACCTTTAGTATCATTGGATCTATGTAAAAAAGATTGCCAGGATTCCTCCAAATCTTATTGAGAAACTGTTTAAAATGTGGTTCAGTTTCGGGGGAGTTTTTTTACCCTTTCTCCAGCATTTTGGTTTTTCATATCTCCCCACACAACCAACTGCTCAGATACACGTTTTATATGAGTACTTTATTTGCCAATTTTCTTTATTAGCCAGAAGGAAATATTAAAATGAACATAAATGTCAGCCTGAAAGCTGTGACATTGTAAGGGTAGTCAGACTGATTAGCTGATCTGAGTCATTATATGTAAAAAAAAAAGAGAAAGCCAGCCAAAAAAAGCCTTTTTTCCCTAATCATGTTGTGACAAGAATGTGGAAAAAGTGTTTTGTGTAACAAATCTACAGGACCTGAAAATACAAAATTCAAAGTTCATTCTCTACAAAGAAATGAGGAAAAGAACCAAAGAGCTCCACCAACCCCTGAAGCTCTACTTTCAATTAATAGAGCTGTACATTAACTCCTCTGATGTTATTACATTATGAAATTCACAGTAAATTAAAGCAAAACCTGCTCTTCATTGAATTTTTAGTCTAATTTGAAATCAGAAACGAATTAGAAATGTTTATGTGTATGCAGAGAAGGGCATTTAGTTTTGGTAGCTCACAAAGGAGGGTCCTGAGAGGCTGGTCCTGTCCCCAGGTGTGGGCTGCTGTGGCTGTCCCCAGCTGATGAGGAGCTTCACCCGGAATTCAGGCTCAGCAAAAGCAGCTGAAAAACCTCCTTGCAGCGCAGTATCATTCTCCATTTTTACTTTAAGTGAAGGATCTCTCCCCAGCAAGTTCCTAATCTTTCTTGATGTTTCAGGGTGTGGTTTAAGTGAGAGTGAAACAATAATTTCCCAGGTATAGTTAGTGATGTGCAAGGATTTGTCTGAAAACATTTCAGGAATTTGATTGACGAAATGAAACATGGTCCTGACGTCAATTTACTGAGATTACTTTTTAATGAATACGACTTTAAAAGCATATGCAAAATTAAGATCAGTCACTAAAAATGCATTTGGATGTGACATTTAAAGAATGATATACATAATGTATTGGAAATTAACTTTTATAATCTACAGAAAATGATTCTTGTCGCTGGCTCTCTCAATTTGTGAGAACTTTGGCAATGAAATTAATAATTATAAGCAAAGGAAAACTGAATTATGTATCTTTTATTAATATTGCCTGTATGCCAGATAATGACCTGTTAAAATATTAGTGTACATGGTATTTAGTTATTTTACAGTCAAATCCTACTTATCTCCTACATGCAACTTCTCTCTGAAGTTAAGGACAGGGTGTGTCTTGCAAAAATAGATTTGTCCAGAATTTTCCTGTATGCTGTTATTCATAAAGACCACCCTGGATCTGTACTGTGTTTTCTCTCTTTAGATTAATGCTGTTCCTAGTGAAGGTAACAAAAAAGTTCATAGTGGCTGTAATGACAAAGTGAGAAGTCCTTTGACTATAATTTCATATATATATATACACATATGTATATATATATAACTTAATTCAGGATATATTAATTTATACTGTATTTACCTGCTTTGAGTCTTTTGATGATAAACCACAGTCTTTTGATAAAACACCGAATGTAAAGCTTAAATCAACAGCTGAAAAAATTGTTTCAGTTTTCTGCTTTTGAAAAGCAGAGGGATCTCAACAATAGCATTTCTGTGTCTAAACAGTAATCAAGAGTATCCTGAATTGCTCCCTGTAACTGTCAGGTGAAGAACAAGAGGAAATTGGCTTAGTTTGTAGAAAGAGAATATCTCCATTCAGGGAAAAAAAAACCAAAACAACCTCACTGTACTGATACCTAAGCAGGTAAATAACAGTTTTCCAAAAGGAAAAAAATGTAAGGGAAGATTTTAAAGGACTGTGAGCTTTCCCTGGTAAGCGTTTATTTAAGTACAGATGGCTCTATCTCAGATCATGGTCTTAGACAAAGTGATCTACTTTCATGCCTGCAATTGACTTAATGATTGCAGGAATTTATCAACAAAAAGGTTATCTGTTCTTGTTCTGCTGAGGTTTGTGATTCTATGGGAGCAATCTTCCCTCTCTTTTGCTCTCTTCTCCCCTATTTATATTTTGAAAGTGATGGCAACAGTTTCACAGCTTTCTTTTGATGATGATTTGTCATTTAAAGAAATATCACAGTGTATGTTTGACTTTCTGCTGTTCCATGAGTCACTGTGCTGAAGAAGTCATTGTGTACACACAGCTGTACTCTGCTAGCCTTTATCTCATCTACCACCTCTAATTGCCCTTAAAGGGAAGAAATGCCAAAAATGCCTTGTGTTTCATGAGACAAGACATATGGACTGCAGAGAGTTTAATCTCCTCATTGACAAGAGGAGTAGGTGGAGGTATGGTGACTTCAAGGACAGTCTGTGTTACTGCAACCTGCTCCTCTTCAGAATAAAAACAAGTTGAAGGTTTTCCTGCCCAAATCTTAGCTGAAAAACTGCTCCTAATATAAGCTCGACACTCTTTCCACAAAGAAAGAATGGGAGAATGATGGAAATGTTCTCTAGCCCACATCTTGTTCTTTTTCCCCACAGCAAGAATGAGGTTTGTTTCCAAAGAGGTACTGGTTTTCCCTAGATCTGGTAAATATCACAACTAAGGTAACCATAGGTTACCTTAACATCATCTTTGAAAGAACTGACGATGCTGTAAAAAGTTACATAATTTAGTTATGCTACTCTTTAGGTTGTCTACTTTTTGCAATAAGAAAAAGAATACTCACATGAACAGAAGAGCTCTGCATAGCTCGATAAAAGTGACTTTATCTGAGCACTTTTGAGAGCTCTGTGTCTGCTCTAGCCATGTTGAATAAAACAGGAAAAAATCTAATTTTGTATGTAAAAGTAGAATGCTTTCCAAAGGAAAATAAATGAGGGGGTGGGTGAGCCAGTAACCTTAGCATAAAGCAACTCATGCATTATTAATCTCATTTCCTATAAAGTTTGAACAAAAAAGCATGTTGAGACATTACTCTGTGTTCCTTGTTAGGCTGTGTTCATAATGCCCTCTCCCATTTTATGTAATATATTCTTCAGCCTAAATAAGATATTCCTGAAGCCTCAGGATTTTCACGCCTTCAAAGATCTCTGTTTTATTTCTAAATATTATAGATTTTGATGCACAAGAGGCTTTAAGTTTGGTACCTCAAAGGCTGTTCACCCTTTTAGGTAACCCCCAAGTTGGCTTTCATATTTGCTTATTACCCGAAATTCTTCACAAGAAGCTTCAGCCTGTTTTACAATTAAAGGCTTTGATCATATTTACTGTAGCTACGTAAAATATTTCTGCATGAATGTTACATGAGTTCAATTTCCCTCTTAGACGAGGAGCTTACCTGCTATCGAGTGTCTACGTGGATCCTTTTCTAACATAATTATTAAACCTAAACTTTGCCATTCTCCTCAGCAACCACAGGCAGGAGGGAGCTGCTCCTGTGAGCTATCCCTCTTTGAGCAAGTCTCAGAGTTGGAACCCAAGACTCTGGGGTCAGATGTTGTAGTATTTCCATTTCTACATAATCACAAATTTTTATGGTCTTAGCTTTTTTACTTTAGGTACACCGTGTGTCTGGAACTGTTTGGAAGTTTTTTCAAATGTGCATGAGCTTTAAGCTCTGGTTCTGTGAGTAGCAGAACATGCTTACCAACATACTCATGAGCAGCTTTGGTTATGCTGTGTCCAATCCAAGCACATATATATGTTAAAAATTACTACGTGCCGTGTTGCGTGCCAGTTTCCAATTCCTCCTTCAGCATGTTTTCAAAATTTTTGTTAAACTTAGGTTTATTTGCTTGTTCAGAAGAAAATTCAGAAGAAATACCTTGAGAAATACATGAATAGTGAATTTAAATCCATGTTTTTTCTTTGTTTGCATAAGAAAATTACTGGATGCACAATGTACCACATATAGCACAGTTCTGGCACAGATAACTTTTGAGAGCATTGTGCCCTTTTTTGTAAGATATACTTAACCAAAACTTCAATTGATTCTTGCTTTAAAATTCAATAAGCAGTGCTTCAATGACAGCTCCTAAGAGCCCACCTTTTTCATTCTCAGTATAGTCGTTTTGTTATTTTTTGTTCACTCTGTCTTCCTAAATTATGAGGTATAAGTTAGTTTTTGAAACTGCATTAACCGATGGGATACATCATGACCTCTATGTAGCTAAAAATTTCGGAGCTACTTTGTCTGTTTCATTTGGAAATGCACTGAGTTTGATTAGAATATCAAACCCAAGTGATGCACTGTGCAATTTCTCACCACCCACCTGCCAGTCCCTGAGCAATCCCTGGCCAGCTTTCCCCCTAGGACACACACACTGACCATGACACCACATGGAATATCCCTTTGGCCACCTTGGCTGTCCCAGCTGTGCCCCCTCCCAACTCCTTGTGCCCCCTATCCTCCTCACTGGTATAAGCTGAAAAATCTTAGTGTGTTATCAACGTTGCTGTTATCCTAAATCCAAAACCCAGCACTGTACCAGCTGCTGGGAAGACAAGCGACTGTATCCCATGTGAAACAAGGACAAAGTACTGGGATTTTAACATTTACCTTTGAATCCCAAAAATGCCATTGATTCTCAACACTAACGAATCACTTATCAGAAGGCAGAATCTAACAATTTTCCTCATTTTCATGTGATTTTTCTCACATCAGTCCTTTCACTGACTTCAACAGCTCCTTCTTTATATGAGTTATACTTAAGGAGTGAAAAAGTCTAGCCTTAAATCTGATCTCATCTTCATTCCTAGGACTGATATTCTCATTTATTTTTTTGCCAATTAGTTTTTTTTTTTTTTAATGCAGCTTCTGTGGAGCATTCCTCCTCATCTCCTACACTGTATCTTGTAACCAGATTCAATTTTTCAATTTGGAATTCTCCCAGAAGCTGATGACATTGGTCTTCTGTATCACATGATTCTTGCTCATATTACTGGTCCTATTTCTCCTATGAAAAGTCTTCTGATTAATTCTTCTCATTAGTCAACTTGGTAAACAAATTACTGCAGGAAGCTTAAAAGCTTGGGTTGAAAGCCAGAAGAGAAGAAAAAGATATCTTGTTTGCAAGTCACTATTTTCCCTTGGAAATATCTTCTCTTCTATCAGGTTGTCATTTAAGGCTGCTAGAAGTTTTTATTACTCAGGGTTAATTGCCTCTGGCACAATAATCTCAGATTTCTCTGGAGAATTACTGATAGCACACATTTTCCTTCTGAAATAAAATTACTTTCCTGTCATGAGAAATGTGTCAACTTTTTAGCACTTCTTTAAAAAAGTAGGATAGATGGCATTAGGACCAGTATTCCTCTGCCTCCTAGTTCTGTTTTTTCTTCTCTGCTAAGGATATTGTTTTCTGTTTCTAGGTAAAATGTCTCCAGTTTGACATGCCAGTGGAAACTGTGTCATACATTAATCCAATAACCATAACTAGTTGCTTTCCTGGGTGACTGGTCTTCAGCTTGTATGTGTATGTGAACACTGCACTGCAAAAAGGCCTTGGATGGCTTTTAATTCATCTGTTTACACAGTTCAGACATAGATCATCTTTCTGGATAGTCACATAATCAGGAGTGCTTTTTAGCTGCATGTCTATCCTATAGTGTTTTCTTGTCGTGCATTAGATCACTGAAAGCCTCTTGGAAGTAGAAATCCATAGCCCTGTGTAACTGCTTGCAAATCTTTCCACATAGTTGGTGCATCTTAAATATATTACTGTAATGTGACAGGTAAGGATAATATATCAGTGTAAGTAATTTTTGTTTTGGAAGTATGTCGCCGACATTTTGTGGGTCCCTGGGTGACAAACCTGCAAAGGCTTTTCTTCCCAGGGAGAAGCACATTCTCAGCACAGAGTTTCTATGAACAATCTCTGAGCTGTGTTCTGTCCAAGGACATTGTCCCTCTGGCCTGGCTGTGGGAGGAGGCTGGTGCTGGTTATCAGTTCTCTCTTTGTAGTATCACACGGACAGGAGAGGGAGAGAAGGATTCTGCCACAGGCAGAGTCACAGCATTCTGAGATTCTGGTACAGGGCAGCAAGGAGAAAGCATCTGAGCTCTGTGCATGGGCACGATACAGCCCAAGCCTCTCAACAATAACTGGAGTCATTGTTAATAAAATCATATTTAAGTCTTCTGATATATGGAGTCAAAGAATTCCGTTTCATCGTCTCGGGCCATTCGCAGTAAGTGGCTTCGTAGCAGAAGTACTCTTCCTGAAAGGTGATATTTTTGTCAGTCAGTGACTCTTACATGGATTGGGGTGTAATTCTGAAACTTCTGCTTCTGTGCTCCTCCATGGAAAGGAAGGATCCTTTCCCAGAGCTGGCAGCAGTGAGGAGGAGACGTCTCTTGGTTGGCTGTGGCGTCTGCCAAAGCCCTGTGCTCACAACTCCAGAGTGTGTGGAGGGCAGGACAGAGTTGTCGCTGACATCCCCATCATATTTTCAATTAGTAAACATGCTTCTTGTGCGTTCCAGTGATTTAGGAATGGGAAAATATATTTTGCCTTTGAACAAAAGCCACTGAAGATTTTCTGAAAAATGCTTGATTGGAAGTGTGACAAATTGAAGACATTTGGAACTTTTCCAAAGAGATTTTCAGATGTTGGGCAGATGTTATTGTTTGCTGACCTAGGACTTTGCAGAACGACAGAAAATAATCTGATGCTCTAACAAAGCATTGATTACACACACTAAATAGCCCTGGTAGAGCATTTCCCTTATGGCTTGCACTTCCAGGGTTATGGTTAAACGAGCACCCCGTGTCACCAAACATACAGAAGGTGCCTTTGCCGCTCTGAGGGGATGATCCCAGCATTTAAATAATGATTTACTGATGCTTTTATTAGAACAATTATTGGTTATTTCAGACTTGAAATGGGCAGATTAAGCTCTGTGAACCTCACAGCTGAAACCTCACAACACTGGCAATTTTCAGTGATTAAAGTAATTTACTTTATCTATAAAATGTAAAGATATTTCATAATAGCCATACAGCAAGCACAGGGAGGTGTAGCTTTCCTGGAGATAATCAGACCTCTGGGGATAAAGGGTCCTGGCTGCACCTCATGCATTGCAAGACCCAGAGGGCTTTATTATCTGATGATTACCACACCCCCATTTCCATGTCTTTTTGCTTAATTAATCACAGTTACATTATTGCCCAACTTCAGACAACAAAAATAATGAGAGGGGCTTTAAAAGATTCAAAGACTAGAGGAAAAACAAGAGATCCCATAGGAAAGTACCCATAGTGAAACTGAGGTTTACAAATCACTGAAATCTATTAAAAATGATGCTTACATTTTGTAAAGTGCCTTCTTTAATATAAATATAATTATATTTTAAATATTGTAAATGTGTATATACAATATAAAACATACACTTGTTTTGATCAGAGGAGATGAGGTTTTATTTTTAGGACAAAAAAAACCCCTTTAAAATATTGCAGCCATACCATGGGAGGTTATAGCCATTTGCTATTTTCTTGGGAAAGCTTGCCATGGCCACTGTGTTGCTCCTTATTTGGTCTAAGTACAGTCTAAGGTACATTTTTATGTCTTCTCTGTGTTTCTAAATTATCAAATAATGCAGTTTACAGACATAAATACAGAGTAAAATCTTCAGGTGTTACGTGTCAGAACTGACTTCTGAAGAAGCTTATATGGTTAAATTTCTACTATATTCTAATCATCTCTCCTTTCAGTATATCCTTCTCTGCCACACCTGACAGTTGTTCTTACTGTGCCTCAATACAATTATCTGTAAAACTGGTGCCTGGCTTTCAAAAAGTTGAGTGAAACAAAATTATTTTTATTTGTTATGCCCTTCCTTACACTTAGCAATGTTAGGCCGTGGGGAGAATCTTTTATCACAGGTCCAGTCCTATCAGAGAAGGTTTTGTCTAAAGCTGCATTGCACTGATTTCCTCCTGACTCTGCATTTTAAAAACTCATTGCTTTTTGTAGGACTCATCAAATATTTCCGATAATTTGGATGAAATTTGAATAGCCTTTTAGTAGACACAAAGTAGCCATTCTAAAGTCATAAAAGATCCTAGTCAAGGTTTTCTTGAGCTTTGAGATTTCCAGAGTTTCTTGTCTATAAGTCAAAATATAGCAGATCTGCACAGCACAGCCACTGTAGCTGTATGTTTTTTGAAATGGAGGCTAATAAGGCAGGTTATGTTTCAGCCATCTATGTCTGAGGCAGAGATAGTCTAAACTGGAAGAGAAAATGAGTTTTCAAATGGTGTCTTCACCTTTTCACTCAAACACCAGTTTGTTCAGGTGCATGTGTGTGGGTGGTCAGCTCCTGGAGATTGGAACACGTGCTGACCTGCCTGCTTTGGACAGGCAGCTGACTGAGATTTGGGGGTCAGGAGGAAGGCTAGATTATTTCTGATAACCATTCTTGCGCTCCACTAATTTTCAATGGAGGAAGAGCCTTCTGTTTTGTAATTCACTGTGATAATATTGGCTGCTTTCATCCCCTGGTGGTGTTAAAACCAGTCTGTAATCCCATCAATGGAAGAATGCATCAGGAGATCAGAACATCCTTTTGTGTGTACTGCAGCAATACTTCTTTCTTTAAAAGCCCCTCATACAGTGTTCTTAAAACTCCTGACCAAGGTGTTTGAACTGTACTCATTAATTTGTCTTTGAGAGAAGCAAAAGCCAAACTTGATTAGGGCAGTTCTCAGCCTGTGCACCTGTAGGGTCTATGATTCCTCTGGTGACAGACAGTTTCCTAATTTAAAAATAGATTTTTTTTTTGTGTGTGTCAAGGACCTCAGTAGTAGAAACATCAGATAAATAACAGACCAGGTATTTGATATCTAATTCAAGTTGAGATGCCCCTTACTCTTCCCCATTCATTATCTGCTAGACTGTAAGGAGATTATCCATCTGGGGAAGATTTTGCTGTGTTCTTGGCTCTGAAACTCGGTCTATGACATGATAACACTTTCACAGGGCAATGTATTTGTGACTGTCTTAAGCTTTGTAATCAAAATTTTTTGGCTTTTAAGTCATGTGTATTATGCTGGAGAGCAACATGAACCAGGTAAGAGAAAATAAATGTCTAGCCATGAAGAACTGTAAGTGGTCCCTCAAATCCTCTAACATTTACATACACTGCATTCCATTTTATAACTTTATCTCAAATCTAGATTTTGATGAGCATTTAGAATGAGAGATAAATGGAGAAAATAATCAACTCAAACACAGCTGTATGAACCAGCAAATTTTAATCCTGCAGATAAAAGAATAAACTCCAAATAGCATATTAATAATGTTCCCAGAAACTCTAAGGTGTGCTGTAGAAAGCATGAAATGCTTCGGAAGACACTCACATTAGGTATCAAATGGATTCCAGTGAAAAACACTGGTCCAGTCACCGAAAAAAAAAACCCAAAAAATGGAGAAAACCCAAACCATAGCAGCAGGAATAACAGGCAACCAAAAACAAAAATAAAAGGAAAGGAGAAATTACAGTTTTGAGAAATACACATGGCATTTTCAATGTTAAATTCTTATACCATCCCCATCTCAGTATGTTTCAATTGGCCTTAATTTCTGATTTAATACTTTGTAGTTACATTAATATTTATTTTGAAATTTACTACCACTCAGCTCTAGAGCAAAACCTCTTTCCTTCCTTTTCCACTATTTCTGCACCAAAAATTTTGAGATGTGATTTAAAATATTTAATATATTTATGCAGAATTTTGTAGTGAAATTTTCAGACAAGGAAGCTGTTGGTCTTGCACTGTCAGCCAGTGGTCTGTTAATGACATAATGCATTCTTGAATTTTCATATGGATTTTTTTCTCAAGTGATTGCCGAGCTGATGTTGAAAATATTAGGCATTCTCTAAAACTCCACTTTTATGGTCTCAAATTTTTACTTTCTTACTCCCACACTGTCATGTGCAGGATACTCATTCAAAACCACAGTAGAACACACACCACAGCTAAAGGTCCTGTAGTCCCAACACCTAGACATTGCCTTTGGAATTCTTTAGTGGAAAATCCTGACCTTTGGCTACATGTGGAAGTAGATGCAGATTGTTTTTCTTAGCACAGGCTCTCCAGCAAGCCCCACAGACTGAGCCACAGCTCCGTGCTCTGGGAAGGGATGTAGGGAAGCTCCCTACGTCCCACTGCCTGTAGCTCAGTTTTATGGTTCAATCAAGGTGTGATAATAGACCAAATTCTTTTAGGGGGCAGGAAATATGTTTCCAGAAGTGGAAAATTGGTGGAATTTGGGTGGCGGGGGGGGAGGGAAATGGAAAAAAAGTATTTCTCTGTGTAAACTTACAGGCGTGGAACCTTTGTGCGAAACCACACTTTCAGAAGTGTTGGCTGGATATAAGCTACACATAGAACCAAACTGCCCTGATCCTCTTTTTTCCCCTTTGAATATATAATTGAAAGACCCATGTGTTCTCTCTAAATTTGATAATTTAAAGGCTAGTATCAGAAAGCAGAGCCATGGACAGAAATTCATGCTATCACTGGTGCTGCACCCCTTTTACAAAAGGCAGAACCATGAAAGATATGCAAATTGTCCATAATTATACTTTTAGATGGTTACTTAAATACCTGTCTTTTTCACACTACAGGCACAAAGTTAGTATATCTCAGATACGCTAATAAAAACAAATGTCTGTGGTTTCTGGCAAAATGAAAGCTCCAGTAGTTCACTCTGTGTGCTCTATACAACTGTTAGGCAATGCCATGATGCTTACTGAGACAAGCTTGGATAAAGCTGCTCCAGTGTAAAGATTAAGGCTATTTTATATTCCTTGATTTTTATTTAAATGCTCCTTGCATTTAAATGACTGTATTGCCAATTTTAGCTGATGTATTAATACCTGTGTGTCAGCCATTTGTACATACAATATGAAGCCCAAGTGAGATAGCACACAGGGTGTATGATTCCCTAAGTCTGGAACATGTACTGTTTCTTCTGTGAGGTGGGTTTGTCCACTGGACTCAATAGGATTTGGAAAGTGTTTACATTATGAAGATATCTTTACAGAATCTCCTTAATTAATGATGATGGTTAATGAGAAAATCCTCTCTCCCTTTAATTTCAGACGTTGTCACTTAAATCCAGAGTGACTGCTGCTCCTACCACCTTTTTTCAGCACTACTGAGGAAACAGTTTCAACTCTATGTTAGTGGTGATAGAGCCTGACCCTCTGTAAATGAGGAATGAATTTTCATATACACTAACAGATGCCAAGGATGTGAGGATTACTGCCTTTTTGTCGGCTGTTCCTGTAAAAGTGCACAGGAAAATCATGCCTCTGACTTGAGGATAGTCCATCACCAATGTGTAACAAGTAGGGATTACTGAATTTGGGATAGTAGACTGAGTCTGAGCCTGTGCTCCTCTCACTCTCCAGAGACCTGAAAAGACCAGAATTAAGCTTTCAGTTTGGATCTAACTTGTAATTGATCCTCCAGCAAATAAAACTTACTTCCAGAACATTATGCCTGTATTGTGTTTTTGATTTTATTTTTCTGAAAGTACTTTATTACAAATTTCTCTTCCTAATCAGACACTAATTTTGTGTATTTCACGTGTGTGGCTGAAATCTCCACCTTCATCAAATTAATCACAGATCAGATTAATTGTACTTGGTAATCGAACACTCTTTATCTTAAATATCTTACCATTAAACCTGTGACCTGAGAGAAAGTTTGCCACCAGGTTTTAAACCTTTCTTGTGTATTGCAGAATAATTCAGTCATCAAGGCTGTCACTGTAATTTTAAGGATTTTAATAATTTTTTCTCAATCTATTCAGCTCATAGATGAATATTATATCTTTAACCTCCCAGGCCTGATTATTTATTCCTTGGATAAGAAATAAAATGGATAGTGGGTAAAACTGGACTTTTTTTACTGTCTTGGTATGTGGCTGAGTTCCTGTATTATTGGTATACAAGTATTTACTGCTGTTTGTCTATATGGCTATTACTATTTACTTTAGTTTTCACATAGATACTTATTATTAGTTTAAAGAGATGTATCAATGTGTGCCAAATAATTATCCAGGCTTGGTTACTTTGGAAGGTTTCTCACAGCTTTTGTAAGACTGACTGTCAATTCTTTGATAATAATCAGAAGTGGATTCCTGTTTGGATTCCCATACAATGCCCAAAGTCCCTTTCCAGTCTTCCCAATGTTAAAGAAAGAGAATGGAAATGACTTTCTAGAGGGTGAATGTATTTTGCTACTTCTGAGCAGAATATCTGATGTCTTCTTCATTATCTTCTTGTTAGTTAGAACTACTCACACAAGTTTAGATTCATGTTACTCACAGAGATGGGACTGTGGTCTTGCTCTGCTCATTTCACTGCAGCTCATTTCAGCAGCTCTGCTCATATCCTAAAAGAGCCAAGGAAGAATGTGTTTTCTGTAACAAGTACACAAAAGAGATCCTGTGACAGATGCACTTTACAGAAGCATTGATATTGGAGTATAAGTCCTTGGAAATAAAGGCAGTTCCTCTCCCTGCCATGTATGGTTTTGGGTGATGCAAAAACTTACCTAACTCTTGAGATGTCTGAACAGACAGCTAGGTTTGTAAAGGGTTTTTTTCAAGCAAAGTTACAAAACCCTTAGGTATGTCCTAAGTATTAGTAATATATATATATATAAAGGAATCCACTCTGGACAGTCTGAGTGCAGTAGGGAAGACAATTTGGCAGGTGAGGCATTCTTTGGTAGAAGTATAGAATGTTGAACTGCAATACTTAGCTGGGTCTCTGTGGGACATCAAGAACACATAAAGACTGCCAACATCTCTTATAGATCTTTTCACAGATCCTATTACAATTCACAGTAAAGGGATCCTCTACCTGTCTTTCCTGAGGGGTCCAATTAAGGTAAGGATTTATTCAAGCCTCGTACAGACCCGGGGCTTGCACAGTGCAAATGTGAGAAGAACATGATGCTTCTCCCCTTTTATCTCAAGAGCACTCCCTGTGCAAGACCTCATGCCAGCAGTCAATCTGAAAAAGGATTTTCTAGCTGGGAATTCTCCCATTCACTGCTTTATAACTTGTTATACTTCACATAATTATATAGAGAGGGAAACGAACTTATTTCTTTCATCTCCTAATGGCTATCCAGACAAGTGTCCTCAGAACCTGCAAAGGCATTTGAACCAGGATACTTTGCATGTCAGACGAATTTTCCAAATGCTGATCTGAAAGGAGGATGTCCCTTTTGCTATCTCCTAAGAATAATTCATCCAGCTGCTCTTTCTGTGTGCTGATGAGACAACTTTTAGGCTGTGGATCTCACGGGGTGTCAAAGGATGGAATTTATCCCAAAGTAACCCTGTGTGTAAATGCCCACTCATCTCATGTTTACCTCAAAGATGTCATTTCTTCCTTGTGCAGCTTTTGGTTGTGATTGTTCCATACTACGCCTGGCTGAGCTGCAGGAGCTACAAGGAAAATTTGCTGTGAGCAGCCCCTCAGTCTGTAGGAGACATAAAACAGCAGTGCTGTGACAGAACCTGGGCAGAGGTGGAGCAGAGGTTCACACCAGAGCTGCCAGCACAGATTCCTGAGCAGAGCACAAACAGGGTGTGCAGTTCTGGTCATCCATTTGTAGCAGCACAGGGTTTCTCCTCAATTAGATATTGTCAAGCCTTCATGAGCTTTACAAGTTGTACTTTAAGGAGGTGGATGCTGGCTGATAGCGCAGCACCATTTTGTTTTTATTAATAATAGGATAGTAATGGAAGAGTGAGTAACGTCAGAGTATAAAAAAAAAAGCCCACAGAGCGTTCCAGGGTGGATAAACATAACTGAATTGTGATAAAAGGAATTTATTTCTCCCACTGAATAGTCAACTAAAATGTAGAGTTTGCAATCTTAGTTTGTTTCTGTCAGTTAAACACAGATTTATATAACTCTACTTACAATGCTTTAGTATTCATGTCTTTATTTTTACATTGTTAGATTTAAAGAATGAAGAGAGAAGTTTGCAATTTGCAATTAATGACATTTGGTTTTATTAAAAGTAAGTAGAGGGCCATATCAATAAAGAATAGACATTAAGATTAGGAAGAAAATAATTTGTCAAAATCCTTGCCTGTAAACAGGCTCTGCTTGGAGGTTTTATTGGCCATATTATCTTGGTTGTTTAGGGAAAGACGTACGATCTGCTCAAGGTAAATAGCTTGAAAGCATTTCCACCTGCAGCTGAATCTGTTTATGTGTGGGTGTAGTTGGGGCCTGCCTTGGGCCTTCAGGGCTCCTTGTAGAGCCTGAGGCAGTGTCTTACATAGCACAATGTTTCTGCACATCTCGTTAGTTACCCCTGCAACAACAGTGGGATAAACACACAACCGGTGAGGGGACCTTAATAAGGGAGCTGCCTGCACCATTAATTTACTGAACACCAAGCTGTTCTGCTGTTTTGAAAGACTTGAGTGTTCTCATACATTTTTCATTTCTGTAAATGAAAATTTTGGGGAAAAATAAGGCGTTGCGGAATGCAAATGCATTCAACCTATTGAACAGAAGTGACTGATCCTGGCAGCAGAAAATCATTGGGCTGAGCTTTGCACCTGTGAATCGAGGGAGGCCAGCAGGGATGAAGAGGGATGTCACCACACAGACATGGAGAGCCTCTTGGACATTTGATTTCATGGAATCAATTTTCCACTGGCATTATAAATCACAATAAACTTCCTTACCCTGCTCTGTAAATATGACTTGACACCACCATGATACTATGAACTGTTAATAAAAGTCCATGCTTGCTTTGCCAGCAGGTAGTATACCAAAGTAAAATTACCATGAAATCCATGATTTGGGTAGACTTGTAATTCAAGCAAAGATGTATTAAATTAGAAAGATGCAGCTTTTGTCTTACATCTACTTGGTTGTATGTGTTAATGAATAAAAAAAAACCCCAAAACTCTCATACCCAAAGTTAATTTTCAAAGTTCATCTTCACTTCACTTCATCTTCACTTTTGCTAATAAGTGAACATGTGTAACAAATGTCCTTATGCTTCTCATGCTCCCTTATTTGCTTCCTAGAACAGCTTTTCTGTCTTTCTACTTCAGGCATTCTGGGGAAACTTCCACGCTCTGATGGTGTGACCATAATAAATGAAATGCAGTGGAGTCCTTTTCTAAGCCTACAGTTCCTGGGTGTTATGATAAAGCATATGCTAATAGAGTGTGTGAGCTTATTGGGAGTTCTTAAAAAATGCCATCTGCTACAATTTTTGCAGCTGAAAGTTACATTCAATCAGAGGTAAATTTCTATATGCTCAGTCTAGTGCATGGAAATATATGCCTGGAATTAAAGTTTACCTAAACTATGAGAAACCCTTTTTGCATGTAGTTACTTTTGAGGGTTTAACCTAAGATTTCAAAGATGATTCTGATACTAGAAAGGAACCTGATCTACATATGCAAGTCCACTCTTAAAGTACTCTGTGGTTCATGAAAATGCCTCTTTTTCACTTGAATGCTTGGAAACAGTCTTTAAGTATGAAAACTAAATGAACTGGAGAGCAACCCTATATTTTGCATCTGACTACTCAGTGAAGCTATATTCCTCATCTGTAACAGATAGTGTTAATGCTTAAAATCAGCATGACTGCTAAAACCCACCTCCACAAAAATTATTTAAAGATTTAAAGCAATAGTAGATGTTAAAAAGCATCACAGTTTCACCACAATCCAAATCAGGCTTTCTGCATTAATTTTCTTATATTTAGATAAAATCTGTCAATAGATCTTTTAGATGCTTTTGGGGAAGCTAAAACAATTAGCTCAATTTGTCAATAAAAACCAGAAATGAGCTAGCTTTGCTGCTAATTTATTGAAAGAGAGAGACTTATCTATTCTTCCTTTTTAACAAACTTTGACCACACTCGGTCTGGGAAGCTCCATACAAAAGATATACAGGGCTGGAAAAAAATAACTGATTAAATTTTAACCAGCTGCTGGGCAGATAGTTTGCCTGAGGCACTTTTGTCAGTTTCAAAGGGTCCTTTTATTAATTTTGCATTTTGTATTTTGTTAGTGGAAAGAGCTGGCTCTGTTGGGACTGCCAAAAGCTATAGGCAGCGAATCTTACAGCAGCAAAGAGGAAGCTGTAGAGCATGCCAAGTAGATTTAGCACACTGAGCACTCTAAATTACATTTGTTTTATCAGTTCTAAAAATACATTAACTTCAGGTGTAAGTTCTTTGAATAAAGCCTTAAAGCTAGTAGATTCAGTTCCTCCTCTGTTTATATAAGGCTTTTACTTTGTCTATAAAAACAAACCACTGTAGTCTTTGCCACACAGCTACCCATGTAATTTAAATCTTTCCTTCCTGTGCTTGTTGGTGCATTCTTTTTTGGTCTGTTTTCTTACTCACATTGAACTTAGATTCTTACTGGAAAAAAAAAAAGTACTGTGAGTTTTACCTAGATCCTCCTCACTTGCCACAACACTCAGATGCAGCTTTTGCAGCAAAAATATTGATGTCTAAGTGGAGTCAATATTTAAATAAACATGTTCTGCTTTCATGTGAATGGAGCCCAGCATCTGTACCAGCATGTGGAAAGTGCTGCGTGTAGCATATTGCTCAGACAATTTGTGAACAGAAGTCAGAACTCAGGGGTTAAATGGAAAACAAGCCTCTCTTGTGATGCTGGGAATTTCACAAGTTCCACTCAGGCAGCTTCAAACAGCATTAAACACAAAGGAAAAAAAGTATACCCTCAGGCTAGAATTTGCAGAAGACTTACCTGCAGTAGAATGGAGCTAAAATTAAGCCCGAAGACAAAGCATTTGAGCTTACATTTAGAAAACTGAATGGCAGAATATATAATTTTAGAATGCATATCATACTGTTTTTCTAGTTTAATTGCATCTTTTAAGATAGTCTTTCTTTCCCCCCCCCAAAAAAAATTTAGCCCAAATCAATATATGATAGGGTTACTACTGCATTATTTAATGTGTTCTACAAGTATTTTTGTGTGTGATCCTGTGATGGCAAACCTCGTTGGTATCACTTATACATAAAGGAGCATTTTCTTGCTGTTCCTGAAGGTAACAGTAAACCTGATAGTAGCAAAATTAACTTAACAGGAGAAAACTGAGTCCAGAATGATTAAAAAAACCAATAATTTACATCCATAACTTTTGCAACAAAATGTATTATCAGGTTTTGAGTAATATTTTAAAAAAAAAGTGGTTTATACTCTGATTTAACTAAGTTTAACTTAGGTAAATAATATGGTAGGTAAATAATATGCTCTTAATATGTATAAGAGCAAAACAACCCGCCGAAAAAACCAAAACAACAGAAAAACAAAACCAACCTGGAAAACTTTAAATTGTGTCAGGAAATCTTTAAATTGTGCCAGCTCCTCCTTCTGTGATTAAATGAAGTTCTATTCAGGGATGTACCAAGAAAAAGAGAAAAAAGATGATTTGGGAGTGCTGAGACTGTCAACCCAGCTGTGCTGTGTGAGAACATTGAAATTATTTATCTTTCGAGTCTCATCTGAAGGTCCAACTCTGGGCATAAATAAAAGCTTAACTTATGAGATACAACATTTCTGTGAGGGTCTAAGCTCTTTTATGGAACTGGGGGCAGGTAACTGAGCATCTGCTTTGTGTTCATCACATGGAACAATGCTAGAGATGGAGGTTTTGGCTGGAAACACCAAGGGGGGCTTGGATTCTGGGTGGCATAAAACTACCACAGCACAGTCTCTGCTACATGGATAACAGCTAAATCTCCTATAAAATTAGGCAGCAGAGTGGCTACAAGCCATACAAATTTGCTCTGTATTCAGAATGGTTCCTTTCTTTGACTTTGTTACAATCCAGTACTTAAAAAGACAATTTTATCAATGCAATAACCTAAAGGAAAACAGAAATTTCTTCTTTTTTTCATTACTGCGTACTCTCTGTATTGCTTATAACAACTGACAGCAGCTGCTGATGAGAAGAGCTAATTCTGTAGTCCCTGTGGAACACTGGGAATGCCAAGGAATACAGGATGCTGGCTTTTGAGTCAGCAGAGATTTATATACTTAACTTTATACTTTAGCTAAGTAACCTGTACATCTTGCAGGTTCAGTATCATAATTTCTGCCACAGTGGAACCCTGACAGTGTATTGCAGTTCCATTTAAAAACATGAGGGATCATTTCCCCATTTCTAACTGAGCAAGTGAGTTGGTAGAATTTCAGACTGTGGCAATGCTGGAAAGCAAGTTGTTTTTTCATGTCTTGTGTCCTTCCTTTTTCTTGAGAGTTGAGCAGTAGTTGTTTGATACTAGAGTAGAATTTGTCATTTCAATTAAGCAAAATGATTTTTTTTTCTAAGTTGATTGATTATCTGAGTTAAGTGTTATATTTCGAGGCAGTGTTAATATTATGAAAGTAATTCTGCAGATTTTCAGTCATTTGCTCACTTGTTTTCTATCTGTGGCATTCTTTAATAATGGGTGCCAGAGGATGGTCAAATTAACATCAATTAAGAGTCACAACAAGTGGACAGTTTCATAAACTTGGAGACAGTATTAGTGAAAGTGATTAGTGAGCTTGGACCTGTTGTTTTGCATATTCCAAATTTACCAGAGGGCGATGTAGGATGTACTCTATGGCAGCAACAGGATATATATTCAAATATTCCCATAAAACTGGTGCTGCTGGTCAGTCATCCTCCCTTCCTCTCTGGTGGTGTCTGGAAGGATGCTGGACCAGGTTGCAAATACTTTCCACTCTGCATTGCTTTGAGCTGCCCATGGTGCTTCTCACTATCATAGCTGTCACACTTGTATTGAAAAGAACCCAAGTTACTCTGCATAAAACAATATTTCACAAGCAGAAAGCAGTAGTAGGAGGAATTGGCATATGATTTTAAGAATGAAAATTGGGACTAATATGAAACTCTGCCACTTGTGGCTGATACACTTCTTGCCTCAGACATCTCTCCCAAGCTTTCCTAAACTTCAAAACATTAGTTGGCTGAAGAGTTCAATATTCTCTCATTTTGTTCTCATTAAATGATGAGATGCATTGTCTTACTGCTGTGAAGTCAGATCTTGGCATGATTCTTTCAATTTACCTCTGTGTTGGGTTATTAACGAGGATTTTTTCCTCCCTTAAGTTCCCTTTCATGTACAGTGACATGCAGGTACACAAGCATTCAAGACTCTTAACATTTTCCTGTGATGTCCCATTTAAATTAGGGAAAATCACTCTAATGATTAAGGGGAGGGAACACAAAAGCAGCATGAGCTTATCTGAAATGAATTCTTCTTTAGGTTTCAGTGACTACCTCCTGAAAAGTAGTTAGGGTGTTTTATCTGACTCTACATGCAGATTAACATGGCTCATTGATATTTTATCACAGAGGAAATGCATGCCTCCTATTGTGCCTCAGGAATAAGCAGGCAGCTGGTTATACCTACCCCACTACTCTTTTTGCTCCACTTTTGAGCCTGAATGTGCTGTAGTGCTCAAAATGTTCTCATGCACCAGGGTGCTGCTGAGAAAAGGCAATTTTATGTGTCTTTGATTGCATTATCTCACAGTGCGTCAGCTGACGTGAGAGAACCCTGCAGGTGAGACAAATGCTAAGATTTTACTAATTTTGCATTATTCCCCTCTGAATGGCCAACACAGAGGATTATGCAACAGCCAGATGCCCCATTATATAAATATTCTCCAGTGGCAGAACTCTGCAGTGCTTTCCCATCATTTTTCAGTTTCTCCTGATAAAGGTCCTGAGCCCCCTGTACAATGTCAAATACACTCTTTTGTCACACAGCAGATCCAGGCATCTTGCTGTACTTTATTAGACTAATAAAGTACAGCAAGATTTTTCAGTGCTAAAGCTGTATTTTACATGTTTTGCCTGGTTGTGATATCCATTTATTTAAAGCTGATGATTTAATCTAAATAACGTTAAATTGAAAGTGCAAGGTTAAACTTCTAGAAAGGAAATAATTACCTTGTGCACACAGTAGTCAAATCATTCCCTCCCTAATCCCGAGTGCTGGATTTACTTTGAACTAGGGACAGGCAACTCATTATGGAAAATTTCAACCCAGCTAGCAAATTGTGGGTTCAAAAGTATCTCTAAAGTAAACTGATGAACGAGATCATCAGAAGATAAGAGCTGTGTAAGAGACATTGATTTCTTTATGGCTGGCTGCAGAACACAAGGAATATTCACAGTGCTCTGCCTTGAAAAGTAGCTTCAATCCAAAAATTTTGATAAACAAAATTTTATCTTTTTGTGTGCTGTGGTTGCTGAACATCTTATTTTACCTCTATTTTATAATCTCTCTGTCAAAACATAAATTAAGGTGTACAGTGGTCAATTGAATAGAAAGATTTTCTTTCATGTAGCAGTTAAAACATAAAAAACTTAGGGGTTCATTTCAGTGGCACCAAGCAAATCATGGTTGCTATTTACAGGTATGTTTTACTTTTCCTCTTTATCCAGGATCAGGCCCTGGTTTGATATTATAGCTCACAGTACTTTTATTTTTTTATTGACTCTGTATAGATAGTTTGGTTTAAAAAAATACAGTTAGACTTCCAATGAACCATGTGAATTCCCTGACTTAAATATATTTACCAGCATAAAGAGCAAAAGGTAAAACCAGGGTCTTCATTCTATACCTAGGCACAGGGTGAGTTTTCTTATCACTCTCACCTTTACATTGCACTTCATCTACCTTTCCAATATTTACAGGATTTTTATTAATTTTGGTAACTGACATATATAGTGTGGCTTTCAGGGACTTGCTTTAAATTTTGAAATTTCTGCCTCACAAGAAATTACAATAATTTGGCCAAGTTCTACACTTGTTTGCAGTCTGTCTAGTCCTCATGAGTTAAATGGACCTCTCATATCTGTTGTGTAAGTATGTGTATAACAGAAGACACAAAATCTTCATATGAGGAAACATAGTAACTATTTTTAATATTTATTTTGTTGTAAAATATTTTCTTTCTCTGATTTACTGGCCAACCAAAGATAGTCAGTGTGAAATTTAGCATAGGTATAGTATTTATGGGACTTAGCTTTTCAGCCTAGTTTGGGAATTTATTTCAGGTTCTTTTCTATTTAATAGCACCAGTTTGAAACTGTTCTTGGCTTAGATTTTTCTTTGGCAGCTCAGGTCTCCAGTGTTGGTTGGTTTTGTCAGCCTGCATGATCACAGAACCACAGGATGGCCTGGGCAGAAGGGAGATCATCCTGTTCCAAGACCCCTGCCATGGGTAGGGTCTAGCTTTCACTAGACCAGGCTCAGAGCTCCATCCAACCTGGCCTTAAACACTTCCAGGGATGAGGCATCCAGAACTTCCCTGGGTAACCTCACCACCCTCAGGGTAAAGATCTTTGTGTGGTTTGAACTCCTGCTTATTGGTCTGCTTTGATTTTTAAATTGTTTTTCCATTGGTTTTCTTTTCTTTTTTGGTGTTGTTGTTTTTTGGTGATTGGCTCTTCTTTATGAAAGTAAGAAAAATTGACAGGAAGTGATCAAAATAAGACAGATAAAGAATGTTGTTTAGAATACAACATTAAAGATGCTGTTTAGAATACAACGCTGAAGGCTTTTCCTTCCTTGAAGTTCTGAGATAAGGTTCTCTGGGTTTTTGTTGGTGATGTTTTTTTTTTGTTTGTGTGTTTGTTTCTTTGTTTTTTTAAATAAGAAATTATGGTAAAGAGGAAAATACTGGAAATTGGATCTTAATTTGTAAATTGTTGTCACATTGCCTACTCAGGTATTACTTCTGTTTCTCTAATTTCCTTCAGGGTATACTAAGGAATTTATGTTAAAAAAAACCCCAAACCCATAAGTCTCAAAATTATAATAACATAAGAGCAGACATTATCAACTCCAGGCGTGTTGCTAGTGCAAATCTACTTTTCCACTACTGTTTTTTCAAAGATTGCCTCCTTTATTGATACACTGGTGTTACTTTGGTCTTACCACTGACAACAGGAGTTGGAGTGCAGACAGAAACATTGCACTAAGAACTTTAGTAGTTGTAGATTTCTCTTATATATAAAATCTTTTGTCTGTGGGCTATTAACATCCTGTCAGTGCCAGAGGTTTGCTTTTCTGGAACAGCAAGAATAAAATCAGTGTGAAGTCTATGAGAGGTTAAAAAGGCAATTTCAATCCAGATGAATTAAATATATGCAGTAGAAGACATATTAGGAAGGGAAGACCAAACTTGGGGACACAAAAATGCAAAGCATAGGTAAAAAAAAGCCAAGATGTAAAAAGATGTTATGCAGGTAATAATGAAACAGGAACCCTTGAGATAAAATTAAATAGGTACCAATTAACAAATTAGCCTGCTGTTGCACTTGGGCATTTGGGGTCTAGGTAATTAAAAAATGATCTAGTTTAATTAATATTAGGCAGTAGAATGCAATATGGTTCCTAATAAAGTATTACAGCACAACATTCTGAAAAGCATATTAATGCTTGTTTGTTTGTTTAGAGTTCAGGAAGTCTTAAATAGATGCAGACTCTCTAGTAGGTCTGAAAAATCCAAGAATGGATTGTTATTGTTTAAATTTGTTTCCTGTGGGGAAGAGGTGAACCCCTATTTCTTGGTTTGCATCAAGGACTAGAAGAAAAAAAATCTTGTGAAGTTGGCAGCTGAATGAAATGGAATATTAAATCACAGCACAGATAAATCTGCTTTACAGTCTAGTCTGAGTACTCCTGCTAAGTGAGTTCATTTGGCCTCGGTGTGTGTTTAACACAGCTGAGCACAAGGTCTCATGTCTAGGAATTCAGGTATATTAGTCACACTTAGGGAACAGGAGACCTTATTATAAGGTAATAATATTGCCTGAAGTAGCAATATTGAACTTTCAGGCAGTGATTGCTCAAGGCTTGGGGTTTTTTATAGTTCATTCAATATTTTCATAAATACATTTTCATTAGGGTTTAAATACCCCTAGCAGCCCAGTAGAAAGGGATACTGCAAATTGAATCCACACTCAGAAAACCAGAGGTCTGTGGGTGGGACAAGTGGGAAACACAGATTTCAAATGGTGCTCCACAAAAAGGTGTTTCTACTCCACATCTTTTTCTTGCTGCCTCACTGACCCTGTCTGGGTCACAGTTTAGTGACAAAGTTTGGTGATGTTTGGGTGGTGTCAACACCTAAAATTCGAATCTTTGCTGTTAAATTGTGTAAGCATGTAAAGCACAACACATACAGACTCTGAGCACACAGGCTGCCCTTGAAAGCTACATGTTTTAATTATAACTTTAATACACCAGTCTTTGCAGTTCCCGAAGGAGGAAAAGGCTCAAAATCTATGTTGTTATGCATTTCAGCTGTACACTAATACGCATTTGCCCTTCTGCATATGATTTCCATGTAAACAAAGATGGAATTGTGTGAATGTCATTTAAATCTCTTGGGGTTTATAAAATCAATATGAAACTTTAAAATTAAAGGGTTACAAAACCAAGCATCTTTGTGAACTAAATTTAGTTTGGGTTAATCTTACAATTTTCTAGTTGAGTACGTAGAATAATACTCTAATTGAGTACGTTCATCTAACGTTGTCCATAACCAAATTCTGATTTTCACCTTTTCTTGCTTAAGGTGTCCTGTTCAGATGTACTAATATTCTGTAAATACAGAGCTGTTCTGGCTCCACTTAATGTTCATTTTACAGACTCCAAAAAGAATTTTCTTGTCAGGGTGCATGTGGGACAAAATCTGATGCAAGTTGGATCAAAATTGGGAAAAGGAAAGGTGAAAAGGGTTTTAGAAAGAAAGATGTACCCAGGCAGGTCACTCCAAGTGAGTCAGCTGTTGAAATGGATGATTATCAAAAGGACCTCCTCTTTGAGGTATTAAAATGGTTGTCCAGAAAGTGCAGGGAAAAAGAGTGGAAATAAGGAATGGTTGCCAGGAACAAAAACCACTTTTTTTTTTTTTTNTTTTCAAAATTAACTATGAGTTAAGATGTTGTGGTTGAATAGGAGTTAATCATACCTAATGTTGGTGCTTGGATACTTGGTGAAGTCTCTTTTCTGTGTTGTAAATCCCATACATTAAAGAAAATGCCCACTGGGAAAGAGAAACCAGCCAGATGTCTAAAAACTAAGATAAGAACAAAACCAGAAGAAAAAAACCCCTTCTGGTTCTTCACAAAATTGAGCAATTGAACAACTTGAGGATTGGAGTTATGGACTTTTTAGTTTTATTTTCTGTTTCACAAAGAAACTCACCCATAATGAATAGCACTGATTTGACAAAAGTTAATGAGTGGAGTGGATAAAAGCTAGAGATGTCTATTTTGCATTACAAAACATTTTAATGTTGTTTTTTTTTTCTGATTTGGAGCAAAACCAAATTAAACATTTAATGTTTCAGAACTTTTCATTATATGAGGATATCATGTAGAAGAAAGGCTGCTTTTTTGAAAATGAAATTGTCCCCTCTGTGTGTATTTTTCAGTTGTGCCTAACTTTTATTATGCCCACAATATTTCACACCATCAAGAATCAAAATATTAAATTAATTTGCTATATTTACATATAGCTCATTTAAGGACAGCTGCTTTTCATTGAATGCTATTTGAAACATCTCTGCTATTTAGATTTCTGCATCTTGTGGTACATTGGAAAATTCTGAGTGTGATTAATCTTTATGCGTATAAAGTTTCCGGAATAACTGAAAAAAGTTTGACATGATAGCATATGCTTAGATACATCAGACTAAACCTTTCTATATGTGAAAAAATTAATTTTTTCTTTTTTAATATAGACAAAACATTTCCCCTGGGAAAGATCACTTACGTATATGGGAAAATAAATCTAAGTCAAAACCTGTAAAAATGTTATTGGGGAAAAAAGCTTTAGTTGGCATCGGTGGAATTTCCTGACTGAAACTTTCAGTACATAATTAGGACAAAAGTAATTTATATATGGATGCTGATGGTGTCAATAGATGTTCTCTTTGGAGTGTTATCTGTATAAAAATGTTTGAAATGTCTGCATGAGCTAAGAAAATAGTGCTGTCTGGCTGTGGATAAGTTACAGTCCTGGTGCAACTCTCAGGCAGTAGAATACCATTTCTACATTACTCACTGAAATAGTTTCAGCTTTGAAAGGTACCATCATTTCAACCTCTGTGTAGATAGCAAAAAGCTAATCACATGAGTTAAAAGTATTGGCAAATTAATATCTGGCTGCACAAATCATAAATATCTTGACATCATAGGTTTAAATGCTTTATACAATCAATCCAATGGCTTAGATTATTTACCTTATGAGTCCCACAAGGAAAAGAGAGCTGAAATACCTGTATCATAATATTTCTCATAACTGATTAATGTTTGCCTTGGGAATTACATGATGTTCAGTGTATTTATTTTTTGCTACTTCTAGTGCTAGGTAGAATTTTCCATAAAAGATAAATGTATTCTTGGTCCCTCAAGCAATACAGAAGGAGTAGCTAATACGTGTGTGTTACAATAGTGTATAGCCATCCAGCTGTATGCTAAGTTTTCTATTTTCCAAATGAATTTTCGGAGTCACTTGGGTTAACAGGAGAGCTAATATTTCAAGAAGAGTTTAAACAAACTGGTTTGTTAATTTTTCCCTGGGGATCAAAAGCGGGAAGCAGGGAAATGGCTAATAAGAGCAACCTAGAGCTAGTGATATTGTGCTGATAGAAGGAACTGAATTAACTTAAATGTGTCACATTGATTTAAGATGCCTGTGATGTATTAAAAAATGTGTTCTTGCCCTGCAAATACCATTGGAAAACAAACCACGCATTTTATTACCTTATATCTTAAGACCTTATTTAAAACTTAGCCAAAGCAAACTTATCTTTAATGTCACGTGTGTATTTGCTTTATGATGAAAAGGCTTGAAAATATAAAAGAATTTGTAGGAAGAAGGTAACATACATGAATGGCTGCTGTGGTTCTTTGTGATCTGTGAAACTTCCAGGGTTTTCCAATAGTCCCTTGCACATCTTTTGGTAGATGAGGCCAGTGTTTGCAGAAGGAACCTGGGCAAGAACAGTTTCTGGAGTGGTTTGGCCCCTCTGGAGGAGAAAGAAGAAGTATGTGAACAGGGAAATGACAATCACAGTCCCCCTGGGACTTTGTAGATCTTTGCACTGCAGGCTGGATGCAGCCAAGAGAACCCACACCAAGCACATGGACAGACTGCTGCAGTCTGGCAACCTGCCCCAGAGTCCAAAATATGGACAGCTGTCACTCAGCATGAGTAAGTTCAGTGGGCTGGCCCTGGCTGGGTGCCAGACGTCCACCAAGGCCACTCTATCACCCTCCAGCTGGACAGGGGAGAGAAAATATCACCAAGGTTCATGAGTTAGGGTCTCGGAGAGATCACTCACCAAATACCATCACAGGAAAAACAGACTCAAATTGGAGATATTAAATGAATTTATTACTAACAGCACAAAAGCGGGATAATGAGAAGTAAACTAATTCTGGAAAAAAACCTTCCCCACACCCATCTGTCCTTCCCAGATTTACTTCCTCCTCCAGTGGCACAGGGAGACAGAGAATGGGGCTGATGGTCAGTGCATCACACTTTGCTTCTGCTGCTGCTCAGGGAGAGAAGTCCTTCCCTGTTGGTGATTGGAGAGATGGGGAAGACTGAGATGGTCAAAGAATCCAAATTTATTGTGGAGTACAAATGCTTATATACCTATTCTAGGAAGACTAGTAGTGTTTTACTACAATAATTGGGTTAATCATCACATAAACACACTTATACATTTTACAGCATCTCTTGCTTGCAGAGCTTGATGTAATTTTCCCTTCTGGTAAGCCCATCTGATTTAATCTTCTTGCAATCTTCAAAGCTGTTTGCTCTTGCCATTGCATCCTGATTACCAAGTCTCTTATGCTAGCCAGGTCTGAAGTCCATCATCTGTCTTGTGTATCCCAATACTTCCCCCTGCTCCAGCGTGGGGTCTCCATGAAGTTCTCCATGAGCTCCTCAAATGTGAGTCCATCCCACAGGTGACAGTTCTCCATGAACTATAATATTTATTATTACATAATAATAATAAATACAGAGCAGTAGCCACTCTTGCAGTGGGTGCAGTTCTTCAAGGACAAGCTGCTGCAGCTTGAGTCCCCCACAGGGTCACAAGTACTTCCAAAAAACCTGCTCCAGCATGGGCTCTGCAGGTCCCTGCCAGGAGCCTGCTCCAGCACAGGCTTCCCATGGGTTCACAGCCCTCTTTTGGACATCCACCAGCTCTGGTGTGGGTCTCCTCCATGGGTACAGGGGCACATCTCCCTCCCCACGGGCTGCAGGGGAATCTCAGCTCCATCCAGTGCCTGGAGCACCTCCTGCCCTCCTTCTGCACTGACCCTGGTGTCTGCAGGGCTGTGAGCTCCTCTCACTCATTCTCACGCTGCTCTAACCGTGCCACAATTATATCTGTGCGATAATAGTTTCTTTTCCTTCTTAAATGTCTTATCACAGAGGTGTTACCACCATTTCTGGTTGGCCCAGCCTTGGCCAGCAGCACATCTGTGCTGGACCAGCTGGGATTGGCTCTGCTGGACAGGGAGCAAGTTTCTGGCAGTTTCTTACAGAAGCCACCCCTGTAGTCCTCCCACTACCAAAACCTGGTCATGTAAACCCAGTGCAGTAAGATTAATGGGCATAGATTTCTTACCAAATGCAGGGGGAAAATAGAAGGGAAAAAAAAAAATCTGTACCATTGCTTTTCTTCTAGTTCAATTATAAAGCAATAAGCTGATATTTCATTTGCTTATAGGTATTATAATCACCTATATATGTGCTAAAGGTTTGAGTAAAGTATTGCCAAGCCGTGATTAAACCCTTATTTCTGTTCTATTTTGCATTATACTAAGAACAGCAAGGCAAAGTTAAGTAGCCATGTTGACCCTTGCTTCCCCCTGTAACTTACAATTTTATAGAACCTCATTTTTGCAAGTCACTTTGTCTTGCCTTTGTCTTGTTTTGCAAGTGACTTTTTTACTGGGTTTTTTCTAACTGCCTTTTTCAGCCCTTTGACAATAAAGGTTGTGTTCATGTAGAGAAGAATAAAATAGAGAATAAAAAAAAAAAGAATAAAGCCATCACAACAAATCCTGGCTAGTTTATGCCCAGATACTCCACTTCAATCATGACCTTGGTGTTCCTTGCTCACCAAGGAGGAAGGACTGGCCAGTATCTTATCTTGACTCACCTGATGTGCCAGGATAAATCTGGAAGATACTATTGATACTTATTGATACTAAGCAAGAGGACAAGAAGGAGGGCCTGAGGGAGTCATTGCTGATCACTGAAAAATAGAGTCTTATTCGGGTATCCTGCAAAACAAAAAATATTTTTAAATAGGATCTAAGAGTCAGCAAGGGTGATAATTACTAAAATTACAATCAGGTACAAATTATTCTTGTTTTGTTTTTGTCAGTGGCTATGATTTTAACTGCAGTGGTGCTGTTACCTCATTTATACCTTTCTTTGTCTCATTGTAATTTTGGCTAAACTAGTGGGAGAAAAAGAGAGAAAGAATCTTTGACTTTCTTTTTTGGGCCTGTATGCTGAAAGAAGGATGAGATTATAATTTTAGTAATGCAATTTTTTTGTATTTTCAAAGCTCTTGTTGGACATTGGAAGGTATTGGACATTGGAATGGTTGGACATTTCGATATTGGTTTAATAACTCGCCTAGTTAAAGCATTCATTTCACTCATATTCACCAAATTTCTCTGATACTTTAAATCCTATGGGTAGTTCCTTAACAAAAGTTCTGCAAGTGAGTCTGAAACAAATACCTTCCCTGATATTAATATACATGCCTTCAAGGCCCTTAAGAGTTATTTACATCAACCAATGATGGGGGCTTTTCTGTACAGCCTGAAAAAAACCTAGAAAAATCCCCAAATATCCTATGCAGGTTTTAGCCTCTTTTACATCTCACCACCTGGCTTACAAGGTTGTATATCTTTCAGCTGAATCATTTATGACAAGAGAAGCTGTTAAAGTTTCTTTTGCAGGTTGTTTAGATGTGTCTGCCAATGAAAAGACATTATAAGTTAGCTATTGCAGCTGTGCTTGGATCTACCCAAGGCACTTTCAATTTTGCTATTATTCAAAAAACCTGGCAATCCATATTTTCCCCCTGTTTGTGCTCTTGAGCTGGGCTCTTCAGGTTCATCTGGTTCCAGAGTTAGCTTGGGGTTCCATTTGTTTCAGAGACAGCCTTTTGAGGAGGGTGCTGGGGAGCTGTTTGTGCAGAGTGCTGGGTGACACGCTTGTCACATGTCAGGCTGGAGCAGGGCAGGGGGCTCTGAGTGACAGCAAGGCTTCCCCAGCCGGAGCTGCGCTGCCCAACAAACCCAACTTGTGCCGCTTTTCTGCTGTAATTCTGACAGATTTCTGGCCTCTGTCTGGCTTTCTGTCGTGCCCAGCTGAGGAGACAGAATAGTGCTTTCTGTGTGTGTGTGTGTGATGAAGAACACAGATTTGTGACGAAGAACACAGGTTGAGCAGATTCATTAGGTCACATTTCAGTGACAGAAAGTTAAGGTAAACTCTCTGCTGAAGTCAGTGTAAAGTTTAACAGCTTTTTTCCAAGTTACCACTGTATTTTTGGTGACTAAGTACTGCTTTGAATGTCCTGCTATAGGGTGCAGAGGTGCCTTGAAGTAAGAAGTTGGCACTGATCAGCGTTATTTTATCATGAACGTTTGTGAGGGCTTTTGTGGTTTGTGCCAGAATGAATATTTATTAAGAGATACATTACTCACCTATATCTGGTAATACATCTGGATAAAGGTAACGGAAAAATACGAGAAATATGTCAGCATGATTTATCTGCAGAAAAAGTTCAGTGAGGCTTTTAAATGCATGCACCAGGAGCTTCTCTAGAGAGGATGTACTGCTTATTCATAATCATTTGACTAGAGAAATGCAAGACACCCTTTACATCCTTCTCCCTGGCAGGGTTGTTTCCTACAAGTTGTATTCCTGTGCTCTGTCCAATTTAATTCTGCCCCCTTGGTGACTCCTGGAAAAGGCATTGCAGTACCAAGCAAACACAGCAGCTCTAGTTAGCACAATTTCCAGTAGTCAGTTTGGGACAATGTTGTCTGACCAACCTCATTTTGCCCAGTAAACAATTTTTTTGTATCTTCCTTATTGTTTTGCATCCCTCTCTTCTCCTAACTGCTCCACTTCTAGTATCACTAGCTGAAATGAAATGGAAATTATGGAACAGATAGAAAAAAAAAATTTAGAATCACCCAGCCATCACAGAAGCAGACATAGCTCCTACAAGTTTACAAAAACCTCCCCACAATTTTCATGCTACGAGGAATTAAATTTACAGTCTAATAAATGCACACACCAATCACAAAGTTTGAGCATCAGGACAGACACTGTAGAAGTTAATGATTTGCTTAAAAATGTGCTGGTAATGACCTGATATTAGCTTTTTGAGTAATTCACTTTTGGAAGGATGTAGCGGGTTTTTTTTTACTGCAAAATTCAGACTTAATTATTATATGTGATTTACATCCCAGCACAGGCTGCGAGAAATGTTTATTATGAAACTTGTAGCCGTAAAATTTTAATTATACACTGAAAAAAATCAGGTTAAGTGCAAGCAAACATTTAAAAAGATTCACCGGTTTCTTTGTTTCTGGCCCCATTTTAAGATGAAACACTGAAACATTTGTATTTTAAATCAAATAAATCTAATATCAAATTAAATCAGTAAAATGCAGTAATAAATACATAATAATATTATTATATAATAACATATATCATATTATATAGTNTGCATAATAATAATTAAATACAGTAAAATTCTGAAGTGCAGGGGACAAGTCTTAGAGCTTAGACTCAGGCAGAAGTGGGGTGGGCTCAGTTTGGTTCCTGGCAAAAGATGCCAAGGGATCTGGAGATCCCTCCCAGGGATTCTCCCTGGCCAGGACCACTGTGAGCCGTTCTTGTTGCACAGCACTGCTGCTGCCCCTACCCACAGCCCTTCCTGGGATTTTACCAGCTGAAAGTTCCAGGCATACCCCTGATGTTTCCCAATTCTGCTGTCAGAGGCTGATAAATAAACCTGGAGGGTTTTCTTTACTTGGATATGCTTTTTACTCGATGGAATTTTTTTGGTTTTTCTGTGTCTCCTTTACGTTAGCCTAAATAGTGCAATTTTTCTTTTAAAGAGCTCTGAGCACCGTATTTGATAGTTTTATTATTATTTTCGAGGGGAATGTTAAAATAAGACAGGACAAAACAGAAATGTTGTCTTCCACCTCAGAAATAAAAGTAATAAATGTCTACGGCCTGCCTGCTGATACTCTGATAACAAAGACTGAAGTCTTTTTAATATTGACTTCATCTGTGGTTATACCACATTTGACACAATTATCTTGACAAATTACTATTACATTGAACAGTTTTCTGTACAGATGTTTCTATGCTAGCTTTCTGTTAGCCTGGCTATTTATTTATCTATGCTGTGCATCTTTGTGATGGATTTCAAAAGAGCTAAACTGAATATTTTTGCCTAAGCAGACTAGGTTCTAGGAAATGTTATCCTCTGGCTACTTGTCCTCAGTGTGTGTCAGATGATACAAATCACCACAGTATGCCCTCCATTAATTTGAAACATTTGCCCTGATGTCTCCTGGAAAGACTTGGTGCATCAGAAAATTAATGTATAAAGATTGTACCTGTTGAAAAGCTTTTTTTTCTTCACTTAGAAGTCTTTATAGGTCAAAAGAAAATAGATTTAAATGCTCCCTACTCAACTGTGGTACTTAAAGTGCTAGTCAACCCCTGGTGGGTGCCTTTTACACCCTCCTGAGTGCTTTTCTTAAATTGATCTAGTACTGACTCTTCTTGGAATTTTTTCATGTCATTGTAGCTGGCAGCAGCAGACTGCAATCATTGGTGTGTTTTGTGGTTAAAATTACCTGCAAAAAAGCTGTTCAGAAAGGAGTATTTTTACAGAAAGTATAATTGGGTTGAACATAGTTTTCTGCTGAAGTTCACAAGGTTTGATTTCTGAATGCAATTATTTGATAAGACACATGAGAGAATAGGCAGATATCTAAAAATAAGTTCAAAGAAGTAAAGAAGCAGAAGAAAGTATGAAATATTAACTGATATTTTTACACAAATGGAATGAAAAATATTAATCAACATAGGGCATCCCAAATAAATACTCAAAAATGTTTGCAAGGAGATGATTTGTCACAAGAATCAGATAGATGATATGAAAAATTCCTGTTTGTTTTTATTCAAAGCCACCGTTTGCAGAATCATCTAATTGAAGCAACTGCAGCACAACACAGTTGCACATTATTTTTCTGCATCTTCTTTTTTGCCAAAAACCATAAAATCCTCTAGCTATACTTACACTGCTTTTCTGTTGCCTTGTTGCTTACATGCTTCAAACAAAGATCACAGCTCCTTTGTGTTAGGTTTATACAGACACAAGAAAATGAATGTAACGTCTCTCCAAAGATGTTGCAATTTTATCACGTAATTAGAACAAAAGTAAAAGAAAATTTTGGAGACAGATAATTTTTAGCAGTCTCACTGGGAACCCTGAAATAAATATAGGAGCTGTAGAAGATAAACTAAGAGTAAAAACTAGGCACCTATTCTCATGTGCAAGTACTTGAGATAGTAATTGCAACAACAGGAACCATCTAAACAATATTTAATTTATTTGTGTGAGTATATTGTTATTCATCAGAGAGTGTATTGAATAATAGCCTGAGAATTATACTGCATAAATAAAAATCCTGGTCCTGGTACAGCATCTGAATCGTTGTTGACTGTCTGAAAGGTGAATGTCACAAAAAGAAACAGAAGAATTTGAAGGAATACAATTACAACTGAAGGAAAAAAGAAAAAAAAAGCCAGAGTGGATTGGTTTTGGAGTCCCAGCTTGAGATTTGCTGCTGCCAAATCACAGAAGCAGACAAGTTTTTCACCTGTAAACTGAGGAAATTTGAGCTGTAAGCGAGTAGGACACACATATAAACCCATGATGATATTTGAAAGAGAATAGCTTTGCTTTAATGGGAAATAGTTGATATAGCAGGGAGAAAATATCCTCAGCAGTATTTCAAATGTAGGACTGAGAGAGAGTGCTCTCGTGGTAATAGTTAATGCTCTTTATTTTCTTCTTCTCTTCATTCCAATATTCTGGAGTTTGACTAAATTAATATGTACGTTCATGTCTACATACATACACATACGTATCATAATAAACGCATGTTAAATTTTATTATCTTTAAAAGCAAAGCAGAGCAGGAATACCACATTACGATGGCTTTGTTAAGAGACAGGATATTTCAGTTCCAAGTCCTTAATTAACCTTATGCTCTTAGGCAGTACTTATTTGTGAATTGGTGACAGTCCTATTCAACACAGAGTCAAAACTTTTTTCCTTTCTGGGACTGATGAGAGAATCCAGGTCACTGTGGCACAACAGGGCCAGTCCTGGGTGTGCTTTGAACCTGGCACTTCCCTCCTAACTGGCCCTCACTACCCAAGGTCAGGCTTCCTGTCAGTGCAGGACAGAGCAGAAAATTCCTTCCATCTTTTCTTTATCATCTTTTAAAACACTTTTTTTTTTTTTTTGCAGACTGCCTCAGTCCATCTCTTCCAGCACAGGGTAAACACAACTTCTTGCCCAGATCCTTTACAGATTTCACCATAGCAGAATTGTCACTCCTTTTTGCAGCCATTTCTCTCCAGCCCAAACCAGACGCAGCAAAATTAATTCCATTTTACCCCTGTTGCCCACCTGAGAGGAGAAATTGAGAAGATAAATCTTTTAGGACGAGTAAGAAGTACACAGGCTAAAAAAGGAACTGGGAGCTTTTCCAGGTGCTTGTTTCTGTGCACAGTTGCAGAATGTTTGTTTAAAGCACAAAGATAATTTTATAGCAGCCCTTAAAATAAGAAGTCATCCCATGCAGAGGCAGTTGTCTACACTGTAGAGTAATATACAGCACAGCCATAATTTGGCTCGTCAGTACTGTATCAAAAAATCTCCATAATTGCTACAATATGCACTTTGCACAATTTCAATGTGTTGAATTTTTGTCATTTATTCTAAAACTAATCCTCCTTTAAACGTTTCCTTTCTGCTGAAGTGAGTTGAAGAATTCTTTAGTTAACACCATTAGCTTTTCATGGTATCTAAATCTCTTCTGCCATGAGCATCAATACTCCGGTGCTGCTGTCTCCAAGCAGTTCTGCATCAGTGCCTTCAGATGGAACATGACAGATACAGTAATGTTCTCCACACAAATTGCTCTCTACATACAGGCAACAAGCAAAATAACATGGAACATTCATTGCTCCGTGACTGCAAAAATTACAACTGTATTCATTGTATGCTGGCTCAAATGCCTGAGCCAATCATAATATACAGCAGTCATAGTGAATTTTAAAAGCCATGTTCTAAGAAACAATGCACTGTCTTGTTCCCATGGGGTTCCTGGAAAAAAAGAATTTCAGTTGTAGACAAATTTCTTTCTCTTTTTTTTTTTTTTCGTAAAGCATGGAAGTGATAACTAGCTAAATATATTTGGATTACAAGCTGAATTTTCATAGCCAGTGATCTTGATTGTTACCAAAAGTTGGCCTTGATAGTCTTGGAGGCATTTTCCTGGGAGAGCCTGGGAGATTTTGTGATTCCATTAAATGAGTAGTTCTGCTACATTTGTTAATGACAATATAATTCTAACCTTCCCTGTGTATTTATTTTTTTTTAATGGTGCAATATCATCTGCTATTCTTCTTTATTTCTAAATTAAAATCTGAAAAGAATACTTTATGCTGTAATAAAGGATGTGATTTAAAGATACCTCTTCTTAAAAAAAACCCTGTATTATATATTGTGAGTTAAATGTATTATAAAAAGTGGCATATTCTTGGTGTGCTTATATGGTTTAGTCCTTCGTACAGAATCCTTTCTGTTACATAACAGTTTATCAGGAAAATGCAGTTGAAGTTGCTGTTATGTTTAAGAAAATTAAGGCAGTTTTGAAGGACAGAATGTAGAACTATTATTATTGAACAGAACAAAGTATTTTATAGAAACTTACTGAAACTCAGTGTAATGTAAATCATGCATGCAAAGTTTAAGTTACTGCCCATTAATAATCAAGCAGTTTAGTAATAAAGTTCTTAGAATCTCGGTCTACAAACATATAGTAAAAGAAAAGATCTGCTTCAGTTTTCAGACAATCTGACAGTCTGACTTAGTGCAGTGTTTTTTCTTTATGAAACTGTATTAATGTCAGGCAGGAACCCTGTGATGTGATGGATCAAGTTTCCCTGTGGGAACACTGGACTGTTTGGCACAGAGCAACACAGGAATCATACCTGCTTGGCTCCAGGATATTTATTTCCTATCTGCAGAGGAATGGTGGGACCTGAAAAGGAAGGAAAGAAGACTCATTTGTAAGATTTTAAAAGCATTCATTAATGGATGGTGCACTTCTAACCCTGTCAATCACTTTTCCAATTTTCTTCCTCCCTAACTCCTTCAAATCATCACTCTTTGGCTCCTCATGCTCTTCCAAAAGTTTTCATATGATTCCTCTGTAGTGTGATTGTCAGTCTGCCTGCTACTCCTGTTTTTCTAAAACATGCCATATTTTCCTGAAGAACTGATTTCCTACTTGACAGGGTTCTAGCTGTGTTTTTTTCAGTCTGGCTTCTCCTTTCCAGTATTTCACACTGCTTTGGCCCATATTATGATTGTCCTTTTGTACTTTAGCCCATTATTGCCCTCACTGTCTTAGTTACCTCTTACTCTTTATCTCTGTTCATGAGTTTCCACAAATCTCTCCTTTCTTCATTTTTGTACTTTGTCAACTATACTACCAGCTGCTGCTTCTGAAAATGCTTGTTATGTTGGTAACTTTGAATTGTTTTCCTTTGTTTATTGATGTTTTTCAAGTTTCAGAACTAAATTAACCCCCTTTTATTTTTCCTGTCTCTATGACATTGTTTGATCCCAGAGTTTTGGCTGTCTCTGTAATGTAGAGAGTTCCAAATCATATACCAGACATTTTTGCAGCTCAAATCTTCCAGAGCTAATCATTTTGCAAATATGTTCTCTGGGACATCTGCCTGCATTTCAGATGAGCACTCTAGAAATGACTGTCACAGTTTAAAGTGTTGCTGCTATTCTAATCCAGAAAAGGATAAAGATACTTTAAAGATTTAAGTGATGGGAGGTAACAAGAGAATAGTCAGCCTTGTACTCAATCAGTGATGGCAATGGTATCTTTATGAATATGAGAATAAATAGCTCCTCTTTGACATAGAAGTGAAGGGCAAATTGGTAGTGAGATGGAGGATGCTGAAGATGATCTAATTTAAGCACAGATACACCAAATAACATTTGTAGCCACTTCTTGAGCTCCCTCGATGAAGGGAGACAAGTTTTTTGTTTAGGACTCCAAAAAGTGTAGCAGCCAAATTTGTGGAACTCATATCCTAGCAGTCAAGAGCAAAGAAAACAATCAGAAAGGAGGGATTAGAGAAGACTTTCTGCACGGTGCTGCAGAAAAAGAATGTGAAATATTTAGGCACTAGCTATCGAGGTGGATCTACAAAAGCGTGAAAGTGGAGACCTGTCCTGGCTGTCTGCAGTGACCACAGTGATCCATGGAGGATGTATTGAAAAGTGCTTATGGGGAGGATTGAGAGTCCCCTTGGATATGCTGAGCTGTTTCCATTGTCTGAAATGTTGCCTGAAACAGAATTGTGGTCAAAAGATACCTATTCTGCATGTGGGATGTCTTTATGACATAAACTTTTGGAATTCCAAGTAAATCATAGAGCTACTGGAGAATGTCTGACAAGTCAAAACCGAATTTTGGCTGTGGAGCAGTCATCAGAGACATAGATAAGAATAGATTCAACTACATGAAAAAGACAGAAATACGGGCTAGAACTGGGGGAGAGAAACATTTAGGTTCTGTGAACGAGTCATTTGGTGAAAGAAAAATGTAGCAGGAGAAGGAGGAATGGCAGCAATTACAGGAATACAAGTTTATTTTAAAAGAGGACAGGTCCCTCATCTCTATCACAAGAAACATGGCTGAAAGGGAAGAATGGATTTCTCGTCGGGAGGCTTAATTTTCTAAATGCAATCTAAATCTAAACCTAACCTAAAATTCACAATCTAAATCTAAATCGCAATCTAAATCTAACCTAAAATTCACTACTGCACTGTAACTTTTAAATAAATATTTCTGCTCTGGTCAAAAGCCTGCTTTATACAATCAGAGAAGCATTTGCATTATGTCTTCAGCCCTATTTTAGCTTGCCAAGCCAACAGGCTTTTGTCAGGCACAAACAGGAGGTGGAAGAGACCTGACTGACCCTCGCTGCCTTTTGGGAACATCAGGGATGGGGACTGATGCTAAGAGACTGAGTGAAACAAAACTCAACTGTGGCTCTCCTTCTGAGCTCTGCTCCTTGGAGGTAAGCACAGCTACCAGAAATGGAAGGAAAAGGAAGAGCCAAACCCCAGCTGTCTGGTGTCATCTAAGCTGTTTGTGCAAGTGCATTTCCTCTTTGATGTTCTTGGCAATGGCAACTAACCAGCTGGGACGTGTGTCAGCTTTTTCCTGGGAATGGAGGGGAGGAGGAACATTCATACACATACACTCTTGTCTCTGGTCTCTTTTGGGAAGCAGCAATTAACAGCTGAGAGGTTATTAAAAATTTCTTCCTAAATTGCATCTTATCTGTGGCTTGCTCCTTTTTAAACAGTATAACAAATCTCGATGGGCGGCGGGGCTCGTTTTAAGACCACAAGGCTAGAGGCAAAAATCTGATGAGGAAACAAATGAAATCATAATTATGAACCTCTGGCCTAGGTCACGTAAACGTGGGCTACTTGGTTCAGATGGCAGGCACCTTGAAGCCACAGGAACACCTGCCACAGGTGTTACCTACTGCCTAGATAATCATTCAGCCCCGTGGCTTCTGGGGCTGCTGGCTGTGCTGTTATCAGCCACCCAAATAAGCTAAGTTAGCACACCTGCTCTGCTTTCCCAGGAAGCAGTCACATCTCTGATGGCAGCATAAGCATGACTCTTGACTGAGGCAATGGTTTTTGTTTTCATTTTTTTAATAAAAAAAAAAAAAAGCTGTATCTGTGAACATTTGAGGCTTGAACACTTCACTGAGATCTCTGTTAATGGGCAGCTTTTTGTTTCACACTGTTTATAAGTTCATACAATCATGGCTCTTTATTTTTTTTTAATTCCTATTTTGGTAATATAAGTTTTATGACTCTCTGCAGTTCTGAGAATTTCAGAATAGAAATGACTTTCCCACTGAACAGTTTTGTGCTAACTTTTATCAAAATTTCTATAAGGCCACATAGTTCAGTAGCATTCACTTCACACATCATCTTCTATTTCCAGGAAATAAACATTACCAATTGGGTAAACAAAATGTTTTTCTTCCCTTTCATCTTTTGAGTATTGAAATAGAAAATAAAATGTAGGACTGTGTGGAAGAGTGGATACTATAATTAATCTGTTTGTACAGCTCCTCTCCTTCTCTCATTTCTTAAACCTAGTAAAGTTCTACTATTGCATCTTATTCCTCTGTTGTGGAACACCTCCTAATCTATCAATTTAATCAGGCAAACTAAAGATTTTTGTCAATTTATCTGCCATGTCAGATAAGAAGCATTGGGCTAGCATACACCCATCACTGTGCACTAAAAATCAGTGGAAAATAACCCTGTTTACTGCAGCATTTTATGGTGAGTGTAGTTAACACACTGTCGTTCAGTAAACAAAGTACTTTGTAATGTGGAATATATTATTTTGCTATAAGGTATTTCAAAATAAGGTGACATATTTCAACACTTTTCTTAGTGGCAGCATTACAAGTATGAAGAGGCTGGGTTTTGATAGATTGAGCAGCACATAGCAAATCAGAAGTTACTTTTGGTGGTTGCTCCTTTAATGAGATGTATCATACAGCTTGGATAAATTCTCTGCTGTGTGAAGCAACTTATCATGCCAGAATATACAGTATATTGTCATGGGCTTTTTTTTTTTCTTTTTTCTTTTTTTTTTAATCTTTTTGATTCTCTGGTATTCTGATGAATTATTTGCAGCATTTCCCTTTCACTACTGCTAGAATAATCAAGTTATATTTCTTGAACATCAGTCTATCATTTTCATTGGCTTCCTCCGTTGTCAAAGACGGGGAGAAGGAAAAAAACCCCACTGCTTAATTTCACAAGACATTCTTCTATTTCCTTTGCTCCTTTGTTTCTTTGCTTCCTTTGCTTTCTTTCTTACAGCTTTTAACTTAGAGAAGACTTTTAAGTTTCTCCACTTCAGTGTAAGCTAATGAAGTCTCATTATTTATTTATTTTTTAAATGAACTGTAGTTTCACCACCATAGTCCTCTGAGCTTTAGATGCTTTCTCGTCCATAGCATCAATTAATCATTGTCAGGATTATACTTTTCTCTACATACAGAATATGCTTATGAATTTTTGTGTTTTTTTTTTTTCTTTGTTAAAGAAAAAAAAAATCCAAACAACTCACACTAAAAAGAAAAAAAATCAAAGCCCTAATAACTTTTGGTAACCAGAAAGCAGCTGTTAAATTCTCATGTTGTCCCATTTAGCAGGACTTCAGGCATAATTGTTGGAAAGTTGACCTATTTCAGTCTCAGTTTCCTATTTTAACTGTGGTAAACTTATCTCTTTGCAACAAGCTGCCCCTGAAAGTGTGCATCTCTACTTGAACAGTTAATATTGTGATGCCTATCCAGAAATTGCTTTCTTTTACGTAAATAAGACATCAAGTTCACAAAGACCAAACTATAAGAGATTTCCTTACAACACAGTATTTTTGAGGTGTTGTTATATTTTGGGTTTTTAAGGGTTTTTTTCCTGGTATGTTAATTTCAAAGACAATTCATTTATGTTTCAAATTACTGAATTTTGTCCCTGACCTCCTGGAACAGCTCTTACATCTAGCAGAAAAGACAAGTGGGTGTATCATTATTCCTTGGAAATGTTTAGGGCATATCTTTTTAGAACATTTTTGAAGCTGAGTTGCTTCCATCATACACAAGCCTTATAAAAGTGTCATGAAAACAAAAAGGTCACTTCTGTCTTCGAGTGAGGTTTCTTAGAGCTGAGATAATGTTTGTATGATCCTACTCAGTTTAGCAGGAGATCTTTCATTGGAATCTAATAATATATTTACTAGTTAGCGTCTATCATAGACATTTTTCTATGTTTGCCTTCTACATCCCTTGGAAGGTTTGTATTTCTTTTTGAGAATCATGTTATTATGTACTGACCAGACTAAAGTTTCGCATTTTTATCTCAGTTATTCTAATATTCATTTTTGTTAGCTTTACTTATATTTATATTATTTTATATATTATATATATTATATATATAAATATCCGTTATATATATATATTATATATATATAATATATTATTATATTTAACTCCATTTCAAGTTGACAGTATAGCCTCATGCATACATTGTCACCCTTTCTTGCAGAGCCAGCAATATCAACCCATTGTCAAAAACACAGACACAGACCCCAAATATAGCCATGGCTCTGTCATAATAATCTTTCCAACAGCTGAGGGTATTAATTGATAGGCAAGTCAGACAAATACTGCTTTCATAGCCTTGCAGGCAACAAAGTCCAATTTTACGTCTTTTTTTGCATGGAGGTAAAATTCAGTCCCAAGCAACAGAACCTCCAAAATGGGACAGAGCCCGTTTTTGACCAAATGTTGAGGATCAGACCATGCAGTCATGCCCACAGGAGTTTGGTAGAATAAAAAACCCTGTGCCATTAAAACATCAGCTGTGGAACTCGTGAGAACATTCTCTTTTGGGGGACTGGTACATGTAGCTGTTACATAAGCCAAGGGAAGCCATCACTGTTGAAACAGTCAAAATCACACAGATTTGGACTGAAAATACCAGATTTCCTTTCTCTTATCTCCATCTTGGTGAATCAGTATGTCCTGACATTCATTTCTGGAAAATCATGAGCAAATCTGTGGAAGGGTAGAGTGACTGTGTCTTTTCTCCTCCTCTCTCCTTTGAGACATTCTTTATAGAATATGGCTCATTTTCCCATGTTAAGGTCAGTATGGATCTTAGAAACTGAAAGAAAAAGGTGTTTACCTGACTGGAACCCACTGTATAACTTCCTGTAGGTCTTTTATATTCCTCCAGGCAATTAAAGACTATGTTTTCAACAATAGCTCCAACAAAACAAGCTCAACTGAAATAAATACTTACAGAAAGAGAATAAAGACAGTAACTTTATTGAGATTGGGATGGACACCCTTCTGACTGTACATTCAATATTTCAGTATTAAAGTTCAAACAAAATCCAGAATCCTCTGAAGTAAACTTCCAGNAACAACTCACACTAAAAAGAAAAAAAATCAAAGCCCTAATAACTTTTGGTAACCAGAAAGCAGCTGTTAAATTCTCATGTTGTCCCATTTAGCAGGACTTCAGGCATAATTGTTGGAAAGTTGACCTATTTCAGTCTCAGTTTCCTATTTTAACTGTGGTAAACTTATCTCTTTGCAACAAGCTGCCCCTGAAAGTGTGCATCTCTACTTGAACAGTTAATATTGTGATGCCTATCCAGAAATTGCTTTCTTTTACGTAAATAAGACATCAAGTTCACAAAGACCAAACTATAAGAGATTTCCTTACAACACAGTATTTTTGAGGTGTTGTTATATTTTGGGTTTTTAAGGGTTTTTTTCCTGGTATGTTAATTTCAAAGACAATTCATTTATGTTTCAAATTACTGAATTTTGTCCCTGACCTCCTGGAACAGCTCTTACATCTAGCAGAAAAGACAAGTGGGTGTATCATTATTCCTTGGAAATGTTTAGGGCATATCTTTTTAGAACATTTTTGAAGCTGAGTTGCTTCCATCATACACAAGCCTTATAAAAGTGTCATGAAAACAAAAAGGTCACTTCTGTCTTCGAGTGAGGTTTCTTAGAGCTGAGATAATGTTTGTATGATCCTACTCAGTTTAGCAGGAGATCTTTCATTGGAATCTAATAATATATTTACTAGTTAGCGTCTATCATAGACATTTTTCTATGTTTGCCTTCTACATCCCTTGGAAGGTTTGTATTTCTTTTTGAGAATCATGTTATTATGTACTGACCAGACTAAAGTTTCGCATTTTTATCTCAGTTATTCTAATATTCATTTTTGTTAGCTTTACTTATATTTATATTATTTTATATATTATATATATTATATATATAAATATCCGTTATATATATATATTATATATATATAATATATTATTATATTTAACTCCATTTCAAGTTGACAGTATAGCCTCATGCATACATTGTCACCCTTTCTTGCAGAGCCAGCAATATCAACCCATTGTCAAAAACACAGACACAGACCCCAAATATAGCCATGGCTCTGTCATAATAATCTTTCCAACAGCTGAGGGTATTAATTGATAGGCAAGTCAGACAAATACTGCTTTCATAGCCTTGCAGGCAACAAAGTCCAATTTTACGTCTTTTTTTGCATGGAGGTAAAATTCAGTCCCAAGCAACAGAACCTCCAAAATGGGACAGAGCCCGTTTTTGACCAAATGTTGAGGATCAGACCATGCAGTCATGCCCACAGGAGTTTGGTAGAATAAAAAACCCTGTGCCATTAAAACATCAGCTGTGGAACTCGTGAGAACATTCTCTTTTGGGGGACTGGTACATGTAGCTGTTACATAAGCCAAGGGAAGCCATCACTGTTGAAACAGTCAAAATCACACAGATTTGGACTGAAAATACCAGATTTCCTTTCTCTTATCTCCATCTTGGTGAATCAGTATGTCCTGACATTCATTTCTGGAAAATCATGAGCAAATCTGTGGAAGGGTAGAGTGACTGTGTCTTTTCTCCTCCTCTCTCCTTTGAGACATTCTTTATAGAATATGGCTCATTTTCCCATGTTAAGGTCAGTATGGATCTTAGAAACTGAAAGAAAAAGGTGTTTACCTGACTGGAACCCACTGTATAACTTCCTGTAGGTCTTTTATATTCCTCCAGGCAATTAAAGACTATGTTTTCAACAATAGCTCCAACAAAACAAGCTCAACTGAAATAAATACTTACAGAAAGAGAATAAAGACAGTAACTTTATTGAGATTGGGATGGACACCCTTCTGACTGTACATTCAATATTTCAGTATTAAAGTTCAAACAAAATCCAGAATCCTCTGAAGTAAACTTCCAGTCATAGCAATGTGTTGAGATCTACTTGATAATTTGTATTTATACAGCAGAAATCTTTGGTATGGCTTTAGCTTTGTAAAAAGCACAGAGGAAAGTCTCACTATCTGAGAGAGTGTGAAGTTAGCTAAATGTTTTTGTACTGCTAGAAAAATAATTATGTATAAAAAAGATCGAATTTACAATACAATCTGTAAATATATTTTTGATTAGAAAATCTCACTTCATGATCTTTGATGCATGAGCACCTTTTGGTGGCAGAAGAAGCAAAAATTCTACAGATTTGACACAGCCAAAAAATATTTTTATATTTTACCCAAAATATTCATAAGGCAGGGAGATTTAAAACATGTAGAATTTAGCTTACAATTAAAAAGCAAAAAACCACTTTTAGTATATATCCCAAATGCTAAAATAATTGAGAAATTATGCAAATTTTATGATAGACCAGAAAAGCAAGTAGATTTTTATCTAATTGCCACCTTTTGCTGATTCAAGTATGCTAATCATAGGGAGCCCTAATATTTTTATCAGGCTTTACTGATATATTCAGGTAAAATGAACAAAATAATTATATGTCTAAATATTTATTTAAAGGGCTCCAAGTATTAGTGAAGTTTTGCACTCTACTTAACACGGGTTAAACAGTGGTTTAGGTACCTTCATCCTTTTGGGAAGCCACTATGAAGCCACTATGGGAATTCTTTTTTGTCACTGTATTATAATTTTTTTTTTAACCTTTCAACAGTGCCCAAATAAACAAGACTGATTGTGGTTCTTTGGACTGCTCTTTGCCTTTTATTATTATTATTTTTCTTGAATTTTGGTGTATAAATTCAATAGAGAAATTCAGAAGAGGCAACTGTAGGTTGTGGTAATGGTTTAGGAAGATGTTGCACAGAAAGAGAACAAAAGCATGTCTTCACATCCAAACAGTTAAAATCGTGGTAGAATATGGGCAGTACTAATAATAAAAACATTTCTCACAGAAGAATGAGTCTGCACAGCTGAGAGATGAGGGCCCACTCATTCTCATAATTTTATCGTAGTATGAATTAGAGAGATAAAACCAAAATTGGTTGAAATTTACAGGAGACAGGTGAACAGTCACCTTTAAAGAAGAGGAAAAAAGGAGTCCAAGCTCGAAATACAAGCTGGGGGAGAAGAGGTCACTTTCTCTTTACCCCTGAGCTTCACACTGGGCCAGATGCTGCTAATGATCAAAACAGCAACATCCATGATTCCTCACTTTACTTTTCAAGGATACCTAGATCCCGTGTTATTGGATAAATGTCATCATTTCAGTTTTGCAAACAAGCAGGTTATTATAGAGCCCCGTGTTCTCCAGCTCCCACTACACAATGTTCTTTTGTATGCCTCAGACAATGAGCTGACAGCTCCGTGGAAATCAAAAGTCTTATGGAGTTCACCAGAAGTAGAAGAATGCATAATGCAGTGTTTTAGGCATTTATATTAGACTTTTAATGGAAAAATTAAAAAGTAATGCTGCTTTGCATTGCAGTAACTGTACATCAACTGTATGTCTTCATTTCTGGCACTTGAAGGGTAGTTTCCATAGCAGCAGCATCTGTAGTGCTGAGCAACATGGAAATTGGATTTTTTTCCTCTCTTGTGTTTCACTGATTAGAAAGGTAAAGTGTATGGAAATAGGGGAAAGTACATACTGCAAAAATGTGATCTTTAAAACCTGCTTTTTCGATCCAAAATTCTGAAATTGTAATAGAAAAAAAAAAAAAAAGAATTCATGCACCTCATTCTACTTCCTTAATCTTTATATATGGCTTAATAAATGTGTATGGCAGCTATTTTTGGTTTTGACTGACAGAACTAGAAAACTGCAGAACTATCTCTGTCCATCTTCTGGTATCATTTATTATCTGTCAATCCCTTTACTACTGGCCAAAAGTGACTAACAATTAAGGCCTGTTGCACTGAGACTGGATTTTTATATTTCATTAATTTCTGTACAAACAGCACTTGAGGTATGCTGTAAATAAGAAACACCACGTATGAATAATCTGCTATTTACTCAAATTAATGATGATTTTTCTTTCAATATCTCTAAACTAAGAAGAAAGATTTGTTTTTTGTCACGTGCACAGGACTTAAAAATGCAGCGACATGATCTATGGTATACATTCTCTTAGAATCATGATAGAAATCTCTTCAGAACAAAAAGGTCTGAAAAATATTGCAAAGCTAGCACACTTTGGTGAATTTGGTGTAGGAAAGCTTAAATCAGAACAATAGAATGGTTGTCTCAGAGTTGCTTCTCTCTGATTTAGCAGGAAGTGGCTCAATTATTTTTCTTAGGATGTAAGTCAGATTTTTATTTATATTGTTCTTTTAAAGTGAGTGAAATTTTCACCATTGGTTAAAAAACTTCTGAAGCTCCTACCTGGTGAAAGAGCATAAAAGAACTTTATACAAATTATATATTGAAAATATTACTTAAAGACAAACTTAGTTTCTAAATATTTTACCATAAATTCCAGGTGAAGCTGTGCAGTATTGAGGGCTGACAAGTTCACCAGGGAGAAATTATTTCAGATACTTTTGTTTTTCATGTTTGGTCCTAGTACTCTGTGCAGGTACTCCTCTGTGATGGTTGCTATTTAAGACAGGAATAGCAATTTAAAAATTATTGTTTTACTGGGGCTTTGGTCCTTTACTCCTTTAAGCAGTTTGAAAACTGTTCTTAGACACATTTTTAAAATTTTGTTTTGCATTTTGCAGTCCATCCTACTTGCTGCAAATGTTTAAGCAGCATCAAGTCTATAACCCAGTTTTAACAGCATTACCTTGAGGTGTTTAGGGATTTTAAGAAATAAGACACCTACTGAAGGATTCATCTATAAACAACAGCTATTAGCTATTTAAAGAATAAATATTTATTTGTTTCATGCAGATGATTTAGTTTTCCTAAAATACAGCTTCATCTGTTTGCATTGTGAAGGATATTCTCAGGGGACTTATGACAGAGAGACAGACAGATTTTATAGGGTTGTAAGATTTTATAGGCTCTGTAAGGACCCCCTGGGATGTGCCAGGTGCTGCTTTCCCACAGAGGTGCTCACGTGTCCCAGGTTCCAGAGTGTCAGAGCTTTCCTGCCTGCATCCATCAGCCTGGAATAAAGGACTTTGGGCCCACTGATCACAATACTTTATGTTCTTAAACCTTCCTGGAAAGTTATATACAGATAATAAAATAAAATAAAATTAAAATAAAATAAAATAAAATAAAATAAAATAAAATAAAATAAAATACGCATCATGTTTAGGTGCATGGATACAAATTGTAAAATTTCATGTTTGCTTTTAAACCCAGCAGCTTTCCCATAGTTTTAAACCTTCTGAGCAAGGATGTTTGCTGGGTTGCATAGTGTCAAGAAGAAAACATGAGTTTTCAGCACTAGGTAGGCCTGATATTTTTTTTCTCTATTTGGTTTATTACAGACTTACCCTTTGTTTTGTACAAATGACCTATCATCCAGAAGGGAATAAAGAAATATTGTTCTTTGTTAACCTGAATTCCTGCTATAATTTATCATCATATGCCCAAGCCTAATATGAAGCTTGGCTGACTTTTCATTTGAATAGAATTATTTTTTGACACATCAGCTGTAGCTGACAAAACTAATAGTTCAGTGCCTCATGGAACAAACCTCAAAGTTTGCTTTCCTCTTTTAAACAGAGGAGACTTCTTTGGATATAATTAATGCATATTGATACATGTATAAAATTGAACATTCCAGTCACTGAAGAACATACAGTCTACCTAAGGCATGGAGGAAAAGGCTTTACACATTTGATGAGGTTTTATATTTATATTTATCATTTTTATAGGAATTAATGGAGGAAGAGGAGAGAATTAGTTTTAATTCCATTTTAAAGACCATGGCTTGACTCCTAGGTTACTTTAAGGATGTTTAAGTAAAATTATATTAAATAAATAATTCTATTGTTACTATCTTCTTTGCTCTCCCACCTTTTTTCCAAGCTCACTTCACCTGTGAATCTTAAAACTGAGTATGTGGAAAGATATTTGTGTCTGTTTTTCTGCTTGTAATGCTTTCTGGTAACTGATAAATTCCAGAATCACTAGAACAGCCTTACTGGCACAGAATCTGAATATAATGTCAGCTTTGGATTATGACTATTTTTTTCATGCTTTGTCTTCCATGCACTTTCATGAATATACACTTTAGGTCACAATGTGACAGTATTATCCCTAATTACTCCATCAGTAACTTACCAACACAAGGAAAGATAAGGAATGAAGTTTAATGGGCAATTATTAGTCCTTGGCTTTTTATGACATGCCTGAGACAACACTTCAGTCTTGCTGGAAATTGCTTTTCTGGTGGACAGCCATGGCTCCAGGAAGCAAGTATGTCAGTCAAACAGTGGGTGTGTGAAGTCTGGCTCTTCTTCCATCTTCTCCATTCCTCCCTGGGTTTGGCAATCTCCATATGAAGAAGAGGGAAGATCTCCTGGCAGAGATGCCCCTAAGGACAGAGGAAGTGCAAGTGATAATTCCCCACTTTTCCCTCTCAGCTTCTGGCAATCTGCAGAGCAGCTCAGTATTGTGAGTGGATCTTATTTGATTTGATATTAAAGGGTTTGATACCCTTTAATAATTGCTTCTGCCATGAATTTTCCTAACAGCTTTTCAATACCATTTCATTTTCCAACATCCTTCAGTGATGAGTTTCACAGTTTAATTACATATTACATTAAAAAAAAGTGCTAACCTGGGTTTGTTTAAAATTTGTAGCTGAAAATTCCATGGGATACTTGTCACTTCCTTGTTGAGTGATAGTTTCCAATTCCCCTCTGCATATCATGCATACTTCACGTGTCTATGGTATTCCCTCTGAGCCATTTCCATGCAAGCTAGTCCATTCAATTTTGTTCAAATGGAAATAATTTCTGATCTCTGGTAATCCTTCCTACATCATGTTTAGTTCTGCTGTATCCTTTTTGAGATGGAGTGACCACAATTACATGAATGTCATGGATTTCTTTAATAGCAACAAGGATTTCTCTACCAAGCTCTTAATGCTTTCCAAATAATCCCTAATTTCTATTTGTCTTTTTAGCTGTGCTAAGCAGAGCTGACATTTTCATAGAAGTACCATTGGAAGATGTGTAATGACTTAAAGATCTCTTTCCTGACAGGTTATAGGCAAATTAATATCCATCACAGGGTAGACATAATAGGGTTTTTTTTTTTTTTCTCTTTGTATCTACTGTTTGTATCACTTTGAATTTATCAAATTAAATTTTATCAAGAAGTTTATCGTGCAATCAATCCATATTGTGAGATACTTATGCAATTCTTTGCTATCACTTATTTCTTTCTCTCCCTATTTTTTTTGTTGTTGTTGTGGGTTTTTCTGTTTGTTTAATTTTTTTGTGTGTTTGTGGTTTTCTTTTGTTGTTGTTATAGGATTCTAAATCTTGCACGTTGGGAAAACTGGCCATTAATTTCTGTCCTTCCCAGTCTCTGAAATGCAGATACTTGGATGCCTACTCTCCACTGGTTAATGTTTTCCTCTTTAGAAACATCTTTAAAACAGAGCCTTTGCCAGAAGGTTGTTAGGAGTTCAGGAGTAGAGTATATATCAATGAGTATATATCAGCTGGATTACTCCTAGCTGCACATTCATTGACTCTTTCAAAAAACATATAGATTTGTGAGCCTTGATTTGATCTACAAAAATGTCTGGATTGCTGCCCACTACATCTTATTTACCTTCTTGCCTTCTACTATTTGTTATATCTCCACCAACACTTCTGTTGCAGAAGTCAGATTTACTGCTCTTTAGCTCCTTAGAATCTCCTGGAACTTTTTATGGAGAATTTGCCTCACCTCTATCACCTTCCATTTCTTTGTTGTCTGGTCTGATTTATGCTAATGTCCAAAATATGTGAAATTCATACTTGTATTGCTTTAGACCTCTTGGGTGAATTCTGCCAGTTCAGGACAATTTGTTATTGCTCATTTCACTATTTTTCCCATTTTTCCTTTGTCTCTTCAGTATCAGACCAATCCTCTGATGTGTCCCTCAGAAGAAAGGCTCCTCCAGGGCAACTTCTCCAGCTCCTTAATTTTGCATTTTGGTACAAATAATTGTTTTCAGTCTCTTGCTCCAGCCTAATATTTCTTAACTTACACTTATTACACTTCTCATGTATAGGTCTTGAATGATATTTATCCTTTTGTTTATGAGGCATTTGAAATAATTCTATTAACAATTCTTGTAGTTTAAGTGCATTCTTTCCTATTTTGCTGTGCTTGATCATTCCAGAAATTTCTGTGGATATTAGACTTCGATGAATCTCCATTTCTCCCTTAAACCTCTATGATGATGGTACCTAAATAAATAGATTTTCTGACAGCCTTAAAACCGTTGTCTTTTTCAGTTCTCCTTTTAACAAACTTCCTCACTTTTACACAGCTTTCCTTTAGGAAACTAATAACTGCTGCAACAGAATTTTTGTTTAGATGTTTTGCTGTTCCCTTACATCAGAAAAACTTTCACACCCTTTGAGGCAACACAAAGGAGACTGAACTAAAGCAGATTCTGTCTCATAATCACTTATGGAAAATATTCACAGTGATTCCCTTTGGAATATGTAATGGCTTCTGGAGTACTACCAACTCCTGATTCTGAACCTCCACGTGTTGCAAGTTCTTTGTATCCATAAAAATGGATGCATAACAGGAGCAATTAATTTGACAATATTTAACGCTCATTTTCAGTGTGTAAAATGAAAGAATGTCAGGTGGTAGACAACACAGAAAGGAAAGCACAAAATTTTTTAAAAGAAGAATTTATTTAATATAGCTAGAAATGTGTTACATCAATAAAAAAGCCCTTAGTGACTGGCAGCCTCAGTGTTCACTTTCCATCTTGCACAGAGCCATTGCTGATTAACAGTCTGTTAAACTGGGCTTGTGTAATATTTCTGTTTGTTTTGAGTGGAAAAATATAACCACACTCCCTTCTCTAAGAATGGCTGTTTTATGAAATTTTGGACTTACCTAGAATGTAGTAGAAACTTTATTTTCTTTTTTTTTTTTTTTAATAGAAAAGTCCTCTAATTTATCATTCTTTTTGTACATAAATATGTGTCTTTCTGGAGGGGTGGAATTTTGTGGGTCATGTTCTGGGGTTTTATGGCATTTTTCTAAAATAAGCTTTACAAAGGTTTTACTTTTTAGTTGTGTATTTATTTTATGTAAAGATCTAATGTACCAGTTTCTTTCTATTTTTAATTGGGCTTATTCTGAGGGCTATTTATTTGATCTTTGCTTTGCAGATAAAGGAAGAGTACTAGTACTAAAGATACTATGCTATATAATTCTCTGTCATATTTTCAGAGAGAAAACAGTCTAAACAGGAAAAGGAACAAAAATGTAGAACGCTGAATTAATGAAAAGTGTTTTGGAAGCCTCTTAAAATGTACCAGCAATTTTTGCAGATTCTCTTTTTATTTTCCAAAGGAGTTTAGCACATTCAGGAATCATCAAAAAGATTTGTGGCTATAATTGTAGTTGTTTATATTGTTTTTCCTCTTTCCTGATTTGAATAAGAAGAAGGTTTGCCAGGTACATGCAGGCATATAATTCACTGAATTCCTTTCACACACCCCTCTCATCTCCTGTCTTTCCCCATCTGTTATGGATGGGAGAAAAATGAGTGTTTGATAAGAGAAATTATGAATCTGGAAAATAAAAAGGGTTATTGGATGGAGAAAGGATTGATTAATTAATTCAGGAAAGATTGTTAATGTGATCAGGGGAAACAAATGAGTCCTGTGAGCAGTAAGGGCAGGCAAAGTGTGGCCTAGAGAGTGGAGTGCTGAATAAGCAAACGAGTATCTGACTAATCCAAGAGTTGGGAGCTGGGTATCTGTCAGGATGTAGCTCTCTGTGGCTCTGACAATTTTTTTTTGGTTGGGTTTTCTTTTTGTTTGGTTTTTTGGTGTTTTGTTGTTTGGTGGGTTTTTGTTTTGTTTTGTTTGCTTGTTTGGTTTGGTTTTCTTTTTTTTTCTTTTTTTTTTTTCTCTGATGACAAAATGGATGTGAATGCGCAAAAAACGTGCATGTCCACATACATATTTGCAGTGAGGTAGGTAAAAGAGAGTGGAGGACTGTGCCTGCAGGAGTTTGTTTCTGTGTTCCCCATTCAAGAGCAGGTACAGCAGTGCTGATGAACGCCTGTGTGGCTGCAGGTACATATTGTGCCTGTCAGTGCTCATGCAAAGCAGCAGGAGCTTCCCTGAGCTGATGGGTAAACTCTCTTGGCAGCTCTGAAACGTTGACAGGCATTTTAAATTGCTGGAGAAAAATTAAAAGAGATTTAATGCAAAGCGTTCTTTTAAAGAGTTTTCTAAAAGCAAATCCCCAAAATAACCTACAAGTGTCATATTTTTATTTTTGCCCCCACTTAATATGACACTTCTTGATTTCCTGTTGGCAAGCCAGTTGTAATCTTTATCTGGTAATTAATTTGGTCACAAAATACTGACCCAGATTTTTCTGGATAATTAACAAGTTGGGCAAAGCAGCAGAAGCAGGTGTAGTATATTTTCAGTACCAGTGGAGAAAAGCAGTTAGCTGGTGTTTTAATTCTCATTTCCAGTAATGAACTATATAACATTCTGGCTGGCTAATGCAATTAGCATTGTCTCCTCCTCTCCTTACTTCCTCACTTAAAAAAAAAAAAAAAAAAAGGGAAACTCAAACCAGGAATTTATTAAAGGCCAAGAATTACTGACCCTTTTTGCACTTTTCTTAAAATCACGCTATTAACCTTCTGGATTGAGCCTTGTGTAGAACAGTAATAAAAAATTTATACAAATATGTATCATGTTACGAGCTGAGACAGAAAACAATGTTTCCATTCTTCAAGCAATTAATTATTGTGATTAATGTATTCCCCCTTCTCTAAGCACAATTCTGCCAGACAGAGTCAGCCCACTGACATATTGTAGAATTATAATGCATATCTAATTAAAGGTGACCTGAGAAGGCAGAGTGTTTAGCCTTCCCTGTCAGGACCAAGAAACTGTTAATCAGAAAGTGCTTGCTTTCCACACCACCCCACCCCTCCCTTTTTTTATTTTTGTGCTAATTTCAAATCTTCTCCCTGCATCAGTGAGCAGATGAGATCTTCAGCCAGCTTTCATCTTTCAGAAAAATGAATAGTGCAGAAAGAACATTATCAAATGAGCTGTTGAAGAAGTCAGTGAATATGTCATTGAGTGTGACTGCTTCCAGAATGAATTTAGATTTATCTCTGTTATCTCCCCTCTCCCAGCTCACTCTCCACACTCTGTTTGCACCCAGCCCACACTTCAGGCAGGGTGGGTCATAATGAATCATAAGGGACAGTTACTTGTAGAATGGTGACAGGTCCAATTGTGGTACAACTTGTTCTGGAATTAAGTTTGTTAACATTATAAATTGTCTCATTTGACCAGAGGTTTAAACACCTAGAAGCTTTTATGCATGCAATTTCTTAAAGTATTTCTTTTCCATTAGGCAGCTGCTGCCTTACAGTATTCCACAAATGAAATTGTTTTATCACATCAATAGCTGCACAAAACAACTATGACAACAAGAAGACTGTTTTTGTCCCCATCTTGCTAACAAGTATAATTCAAATCAATAAACTCTGGCAACTGGATAACACCAGGAGAAGATATTATTTAAACTCAATTTTTAAACACATTTCCAAGTCCATATGCTGATGCAAGCCAAGGAATTTTCATACTGTCCTGTTTGGTTTCTGTAGAAATAATCCACTGAGTTAACAACATCTTAAGTAGAAAACCAATAAATATTTTAGCTTTTCACTTCCACCATTTTTTTTCTATATGTGATGCAACGTTGTTGTCATAAGATTTTTTTTTTTTTTTTTTGCATGTGATAGGAAATGGTATGATTAAATTGCAATGTTTTACCCACGGGAGAAAAAGACTAATATTTTTTTTTTTCAGTTGTCAGTATTGTCATGTAACAGAATGTGATATCAAAAAACCTGCAAAGTCAGCACACTTTCTGAAACATTTGTTGTATTCTGTAAACCCTTTTCGGTATTTGACTAGTTACTTCATAGTTGTGATCACGCTTCACTAGGCTAGTCCTACACAACAAATATATCTTAGATGCTTTTCAGTTAAGCAAAATTAGTAAGTAGTGTCCCTGATGTTGAAAAATATCTTTTACAGTTTATCAAAATCACCAGAAAAACTGTTTTGTGCTACTGATTTTTATTTATTTTTAAATAATAAGCCTTTTCCATGTTCAGAAGTTAGGGAAGTTTTGGTTGTCTTCTTGTTGATTTTTTTTTCTTGTTTGTCTTGTTTGTCAGGGGGGACTGGCATGCTTATAGATGTGTATTTTCCCTGGGATGTCTGTGAGGGCATTAGTGCACATGTGCTTTCCTCTGGATTTTTGGATGACGTGTATAAGAAGGGGGAGAAGTGCAGCAGCAATTGCAGCCAGAGGAGAGAGGAGTGAGAATACCTGAGAGGAGCAGCCCTGTAGGCACCCAGGTCAGTGGAGGAGGAGGAGGAGAAGGAGGAGAAGAAGAAGAAGAAGAAGAAGAAGAAGAAGAAGAAGAAGAAGAAGAAGAAGAAGAAGAAGAAGAAGGAGAAGAAGGAGAAGAAGGAGAAGTTGTTCCAGGTGCCAGAGACAAGATTCCCCTGCAGCCCATGGAGGAGCCCAGGGCAGAGCAGCTGGAGGCCTGCAGGAGGCTGTGACCCCCTGGGAAGCCCCTGCTGGAGCAGGCTCCTGGCAGGAGGGAGAGAGGGAACGTGGGATGAGCTCACTGCAGCCCCAGTTTCCACCCCCCTGTGCTGCTGTGAGGGAAGGAGGCAGAGAAACCGGGAGTGAAGTTAAGCCCAGGAAGAATGGAGAGGTGGAGAGTAGGTGTTCTCAAGATGAGGTTTTATTGCTCATTATCATAGTCTAATTTAAATGGTAGCAGATTAAATTAATTTCCCCAAGTGGACCTTGCTTTGCCCATGATAATAACTGGTGATTGATCTCTCCCTGTCTCTATCCCAATCCATGAGCCTTTAATTATATTTTCCCTCTCCTGTCCAGCTGAGGAGGGGGAATGATGGCTTTGGTGAGGACCTGACACCTTGCCAGGGTATTTGCTTGAAAAGACCTACTGAAAAAAATTCAGTTTTTTTAGCTTTGAATTTTTTGTTTTGTTATTATGTCTGGATCTCAATGCTTACATAATGGTGTTATTGGGTAAAGGGTTACAGGCATATGAAAAGGTAATGAAACTTAAATGCTAAACAGTAAGTTACATAAAGGTAGAAATTAAAGCCCATCTTAAAGCCAGTGCAAGCTTTGATCCTAAAATCTATCACAGTGATGGGAAAAATAGAAACTACTACAATTTGAAAATATTACCGTTTTGTTTGTTAAAAATATGATGTACTTACAGTTCTTTATAATTTTAACCATTCCAAATGATATTGATATACTTTTTTTTTATTCAAGGCTGCAGTTGCAAAAATTATTTTCAACCTCCGAACAAAGAAGACATTAAGTGTTTGTTTAGGAAGTGCTATTTTGCAGAAGAGAAACTGAGGCTTGGGTCAAATAAGCAATTTTATAAATGACTTGGAGGAAATCCATGCCAAAATTGAGAGCTGAAATTCTTCCTCAACTGTGTCCATTGCCTTCATTAAAAAGAGATTTTTTCCTTCTGCCCTCCTCCAGGCTTCTAAGACTGTGAATAACTAAGAAACACAACAAAATTAACTAGCAAGTTAAAGATACTGAACTTTATTTGTCACAGGATCTCCGATCATATAGAGATGTGTATGTGTACATATATATATATATTTTTTTTTATGTATATACATACATATACATTGACCAGGCATTTCTGCCTCATTTTTTGCTGGCCCTCTATTCATCTGAGACACATTACTGGTATTATTTTCCTTAAGATTTTGAGGATATCTCTATTTCTGTATTTCAATAACCTTTCTCCCCAATGTAAGTTAAAATATGTTTGGGGGATTAAGTTTTCTGAAGTATAAAGCAGAATACAACCCTTAAGTCCTCACTGAGTTTACATGCAAGTAAGATTCCTTTTCATTTCAGTGGGATTTTTGCTTGATTAAGGACTAAAGATTTCAGGATTCCATTGCCTCAGCCTCAGAAAAGGTTGAATAAAAATAATTGTTAGAAATAAAGCTTGCAGGTAGCAAATTATCACAAGCATTGATAAATCACAGAACTGGAGTGAAGCATTTGAATAGATCAGAGGGCACTTAAATAGGATCAGGTGAGGCTGCAATTTTTTGGATGGTCTTCTGGTACAAATGATAAATTTTACACAAATGATTTTTGCCTGAAGTGTCACAGGACATGAAAATTTACCACTGAAGGATGGTAACTTCTTTTTGCTTGTAAAAGATCTTGCATAATTATTGATATGTAAAAAATAAAAATGTTTCCACGGTAAATTATGCCCCTGCTAAAGTAAAATATGCAAGGGTCACTTAATTATTGGAAAATTCTATTGCAGAAATACTATAAGTTATGCCTCAGAAGAGATTAAAAAAGAAAAAAAAGTAATTTTCCTTGTTTTGTGATGGAGAATCTTCGAAATACGGACATAAACACAAGAAAATGCTGTTATTTTGCTTGGTGGAGGGGAAGTAAGTATGTAGCAAATTCTCGGTGAACTGTTCCAATGTGTGCATACTGCACCCACCAAACCTTTTATCTAAACCCTATTTGTCCTGTGCAGGAACTTGTTACCCAAATGATGGACCTGTGCAGGTCAGTGGGTGAATTCATGGAACTCTGGGCTGTGTAATGCTGATTAAATCTGGGCTGGAGTCTCATTCCTTCCTGCAGTGTTACTTTCATCTGTCATCACACACCTTAAATCAGCGCGGAATTAATGCAGTAAAGCACCTCAGGCAAAGAGCAAGCCTTCCCAGTGCTTCCAGCCCAGGAATCCTCCCTCTGAGTCGTGCGTGGCAGCTGACAGCTCAGCTGAGACACAAGGCAGGGCTGAGCAGAGCTTGCAGAGGCACCCAGCTCTGAGTCAGGTCCTCTGCTACTGGCAACAGAAACTGAGCAAAGAGCAGCGGGGCTTGGTCTCACTCGTGTGCGCAGATATCTCAGTAATTCTGTCTAATTTAGAGGAGTCACTCCAGATTTACACCAGTGCTACTGAAAATCAAAATCTGGCCCATTGTCTTAGCAAAATACACCAAGTCAATATCAGTTCATTACAGAGAGGAAGAGAGAAAGGGAATGAGAGAGAAAACAAGGATTTCGTTAGCAATGCATTCTGTAGTATAAAAGATAAAAAGGAATATCCAATTAACACACCACTATAATTGCTTGCAGACATTCTTTTTTATTTAAAGATGAAATAGCTAAGAGTTCTCATCAAAACTGGGGTCACAGCCTACATATTAAATGAAAGAAATTGATTGGGCTTTATTACACCCTGACTACTGCAAATGTGCCTCAATCACTGATTGCTATAAATTTATTCTTATAAACTACTAATTGCCCAAGTCATAATGGTAACAATGGTATAATGAAATTATCTTGATCAAGCTGATGCACAAATTTTGCTTGACAACATGAGCAGTGTGAGAAAAAAGGAAAGAAGACATGCATACAAATACATAATGTTTCATTAAAATTAAAACCAATGTTAAAACAACTGTTCTCTGAAGTATACAAAGTTCTGTATTAGAAGGGCTTCCTTTAGAAAAATCATTTAAGAAGACAGGCATTTACATTTATAATAAAATGATCTTGCATTTTTTATTTGTCTTGAAAATTAATGACTTACTTAATCACATTTGATCAAAGGAGATAAGTTGATGTAGTCATGTGTTTCTGATTGCATTAAGCCTGATCCAGAGTGGCATGATGGATATTTAATAGTCTTGCTGTCCCTCTATATCTTGTCACCATTTCTTGATATGCATGGATACTGTAGAGTACACCACAGCACAAAACTATACTTTTAATAGAACAGACTAAGGTTAGAAAAAAGGAAATTCTGTTGGAGCTTACATGGTGGAGCTTTTAGAAGTAGGTTATCCACCATCAAAATATATTTCTTTAAAAGACAACCATCTCATGTGACTCTATCTATAGATATATAGCTTGAAGTATTTTCTCCTTTTAAAAGTGCATTTTGCTTCTGTGCTGCCTCTATTAAAACATACTGCTGTAATAGGTTTCAAGGACAAGTCAGAGAGAAACTATGTAGAAACAAAGATAGCCATCCAGAAAATGTAGGAAATTTCTAGAAGCTGGAATGCAGAGCATTGTGTAAAATGCTTAAATTTGTGCTATTTATATTGTGCTAATAGCTGTTTCTACAAGTGTCAGCTGAGCCATTCATAGGGAACATTGGTATGTATGAGAAATTATTTCTGAGTAGTTCAAATGTAGTTCCAACTCTTTCCAAATTAACCTCACCAAAAATTTTATTTAAATT